>JAYGGG010000461.1:0-353940 GCA_036346245.1 Bonia amplexicaulis | reverse complement strand
TTCAACCAATTGCAGCTTGTACTCTTTGCTTTAGTTTGCCTTGTCCAGTGGTCTGATTCTCCCTTTTGGCTCTTCTTTTCTTTTCAGTTTTTTGATTTTCTTTTGTGCTTTTGGCAGCACATATTGCCTGCGGTTTCAGCTAGTATTTGCTGCCGAACAGCCCCTCCTATTTGGGGTTTCAAAGCTTCGTTCTTAGCTGTTTGGAACAGCAGACCATGTTTACTTTTTGCCAGCTGCCTGCTGTGTGTTTGCTTGCTGTTTTCAGCAGCTTTGGGTACTGCTTTTGTGCCTTCATTTCAGATCAAAAGAAATAGCACAAAGTCTGCAGTTTTCAGCAGCAAATGCTCTTTGTCTGTCTCAGTTTTCTGCTGCTGTTTTCAGCCCATTAGTGTGTGTTTCAATTTCAGCCATAGTTTCAGTTTTCGATCTTTTTCTTGCAGTCTGTAGTTTCAGTTTGGTCCAGTCCTTTCAGTAACCAACAAAATTGCTCTTGGCCTTCAGTGAGAAAATCTTTTTGATCTTCATAGCTGCTATAGCTATCGGAGTCGAGATTTTTTATGGATATTTTGGGGTGATTTTTAAAAGGCACCATTCACCCCTCTGTTGCCATTTCCGGTCCAACAGTAACACCATAACTTCAACATTTGAAAGACTAGGATTCGATTTGACTAAATTATCAAGCTATGCCTGTAATGCAAAATATGAATTAGTAGTACTTAACTCTTACCCACAAATGCATATTATTTAAATGTAATTCATAAGAAAAATTTTTCACATTACATGCTTGCTAGAGGTTTCAGCATCCACCAAAGCTTCCCTCTTCTTGTGAGTGAAAAAAATAATTTATCGATACTTGGTGACACGTTTTCCTTTCCTCCCTATTGGAACAGATAACATTATGTAATGTGACAACAAATGAGTAAAGAAGTTCAGTACATACCATGTCCCAAATAATTTATCTAGTGCGATGATGCATTTCCATATTAGATCTTTTTTTAGTTTCTAATGCTCCTTGCCTGCATATAATTAAATGTACTTACTTGTTGCATTCACCTAAAGGATATGTTAAAAATAAAAAAGATTGTAAATTAAGAAAAACATCAACAGTTTCTCTAAATTCCTTGCTAAAGAAATGGTCCTTCACAAGCCACTCCCAATCAGATTTGTCCACATACTTAGGAACATTTTTTATAGCCTCCTGCATAGTCTTTGCTAGTTTGACAAAATGTTGATTTAAGTCTCCACACCAATTGATCCAAAGATCTTTAACATGCTCTATTATCTCACCTCTGTACATGTCAATTTTAATATTTTCATCTTTGTTTTGAAACTAGTTCTGCATAGTTGTTGAAACAAGATATTAAAATGAATATAACCAAACTAGAGTTCATAAAAGATACCATGAAAGAATAGGCACCTCTCTAATGGAGCTTGTACTTTAATTGCATCAAAAATGTGCTCCTGAGTTGTCCCACTAATGCTCGCCCATGCTTCCACCCTTAGTGGGATAATGTTAGTATCACGTACTATTCTACCCGTGCTGTTAAAAACTTCTCAAAAGAGCACGATTATTGTAAAACTGAACTTTCAATTTTTGTTTCTTATTAAACCAGCTTTCTATAGTATCATATTCTTCGGAGTCATAATTCTCATCTAAAAAAGCACTTCATTGTAATTAGTGCATTAAATGTTTTGCATTTGAAATAAGACAATAACTACAGTTCTACTTTTTAGTTTTGGAGAGCATGGTTCGTAAAACCATTACCATTTGTCGTTGCAGCATAGTTATGGTAACATGTTGTCCGCCTTTAAATAGATGGGCTTTTTTATTTGCTCCTGCATGACAACTATGTCTATAGCCATGTTATTGGTGTATTCTACCGAATTACTTGAGGTCTTTGGTAAGGTCCGCCTCGCATGTTATTGCCGAAGCAATCTAGGACAGACCAGTTGTGAAGTGCTCCTATCCCAATGTTGCGGATATAGAAATACTTAGCACTTTTTAGTTAAATATGTTATTTGACTGAAAAGAATTATTGAGCTGCATTAAATATTGTCAAGTGAACTCTAATTTAATTGGGTCTTTAATTATTATACTTGGAGATACAGAGTTACAACTATTTTATTTAATTATATACAGACCTATACTTAATTTGTACAAGTTTAATGTGAATATGTGTTTAAAAAGACTTTTAATTGATCCAGCTGAAAGCCCAGTAGATGATGGTCATGAAGAGAAAAAAGCAATCAGTTCAGCTGAGAAAGAAAAGGTACAGCAAGAGAACCACGCATGTAGCAAATTCCAAGGGGAAGAGATCCATGCATTCAAAGAGAAAGAGAAAGGAGATGATATGTAGCTGGCCATGGGAGCAAGGCGGTGCGGCCATGTTGTTGAAAATATAGACAATATTTTAATTTCAAATTTTACTAGAAGACAAATACAATAAACTAGTGATGCAATACTGACTACTAACAGCAAGCTACTCATCATACTTCAGAATATACTCAAATATATTAACAAAGTCGTACATGCACGCGAACGACTTACTAGTTAACTGATGAAGAGCGAGGAAGCCGCGCAGCTTGATACGATCTGCGAAACGTAGATGTCGCAGTGCAGTGAGCGGTGGCGCAGATGCGCTGCCCAGAAACCTTATTGCCGCCCCATGCATGTACTCTCTGCGGCAATGGTTCGGAGATAGCCGCTCTCCCTTCTTCCAGGTGCACGCCGGGAAGAAAGGTCGACGTGGTTCAGACGACATAGTACTCGAGCACAGAATCACAGAGAGGAAGGAGATGGAGGCAGTGAGTTTCTCACACATACTCTGGATGTCTCCAGGCATATAAATAGACAGATTGATAACTGACATGATTAAAGCAGCCATTTACCACTGGTAACTGACACATTCAACCAGTCATTTATCCACCGGTAGCGTACGTCATCAAAACCCCAATAAAGCCTCAAATTCAAGCGTTTGAATCACATTCAAGCAGAAAGAGAGTGGTGCGAGACTTGACAAAAATAGAGATGGACTTGGTCTGCCAAGTGGCGCACCACGTCACGGCACGGTCGCGCGTCGCAAGTCACAAGTCACAAGTCACAAGTCACAAGTCACAAGTCACAAGTCACGCGATTTTACGCGTATACGCGCGCGCGCGTGTGACTAGACAGAACCCTCCACATACCATCTCTATCCATATTCAAGGAGTGGTGAGGACTCCACCTTATAAATTGGTCTTCCCCACCTTTCCTTAGCAATATGGTACTAAACCATGCATGCTTTGGAATTAAGGAAATATGCCATAATTAAATGGGCCAATTTCTAACAATCCCCCACCAATTCTAAAGTAAAAGATAAATATATGACAAAGATATTGTGCTGAAGTACTGTTAATATACTAGTCTTTTAGTGTAACTCCCGTACGGGTTGAACTTGCACCTAGAATGACAAGATTCTTCTTCTCACAGCTGATAAATGGATTATGCCTTGAATTCACAGCTTTTCGTGATCAATTTCATTTGAAATCTCAACTATTACTAGGCTGCCAATGAACCACCCTAAACGAAGCGTTATATGGTCATGCTCCCTTATCTGCTCATGAGCTTTCTAGAGAATGCCATATTCTCGTGAACTGCGACCACACAGTTAAGCTCAAGTAGGTGTATTCTTTCTAGGTATCCTGCAGGCTAATACCTTTTCCTCATTTGGACAACAGAATACATTAAGACTTTATGCCAACCTTCAAAACAGTCGAAAGTACATTGTTTTTAGGACATGGGTACAATAAATATGTACTCTCTTGTTACAACATCAATTTATTTTTCCCATTGCCTAAGTCACGGGATCTCCGATCAATAAGGTATGGGTTACCATTGTGATGTAACTTAAATGGGCATCATTCCTATGTCCATAGATGCAACGGAAATCGCTTTCCATGCTAATCCCTTTGTAAAAGGGTCCGTCAGATTTTTCTCTGTGTGAATGTAGTTCACAGCAATCACTCCGGAGTTTCTCAGTTTTCTGACAGATTTAAGCCTACGCTTCACATGTCTAGAGGACTTCATATTATCCTTTGTACTTGTGACTTTGGCCAATATTGTTTGATTATCACAATACATCAAGATTGCAGGTATTGGTTTCTCAACCAATGGCAAGTCCAATAGAAGTCCTCTCAGCCATTCAGCCTCAACTGTGGCTGTGTCAAGTGCCACAAGTTCTGCTTCCATGGTTGACCTCGTCAATATGGTCTGTTTGCAAGATCTCCATGAAACTGCAGCACCAGCTAAAGTGAATACATAACTACTTGTAGCTTTGATCTCATCTGCATCAAAGATCCAATTAGAGTCACCGTATCCTTCTGTCTGAAGGATGTCCATATAATGTATTCCAAAAGATGTTGTGCCTCTCAAGTAGCGCAACACTCTTTCAAGTGCCTCCCATGATCATTTCACGGGTTAGAAGTAAACCGACTTAATTTGCTCACAACAAATGAAATGTCGTCTTGTGGCACCAGCTAAATACATAAGTGACCCAATAATTTGTGAATATCTTAATTGATCTTTTCCTAATCACTGGTTCTTTCGAAGCTTAATGCTCGCATCATAAGGTGTTGGAGAAACTTTACAGTTTTTAAAACCAAACCGGCTCAATATTTTCTCAGCATAATGGGATTGGTTTAAAGTGATCCCATCCTTGCTTTTGATCAATTTAATATTCGAATGACATCCGCCTCTCCTGTCTTTCATATCAAAACACCGAGATAAGAAAGATTTGACCTCGTCAATTACTGCGATGTTTGTTCCAAATATAAGTGTGTCATCTACATACGGACATAAGATAACTCCTTGACCCCACCATAACGATAATACACACATTTATCGACTTCGTTCACAACAAAGCCGTGGATGTCAAAGTTTTGTCAAACTTCTCGTGCCATTGTTTAGGTGCTTGTTTTAGGCCATACAAAGATTTCAATAATCTACATACCTTATTTTCCTGTCCAGAAATCACAAAACCATCAGGTTGATCCATATAGATCTCTTGCTCCAACTCTCCATTAAGAAAAGTTGTCTTCACATCCATTTGATGAACATGTAGACCATAGGAAGATGCTAACATGAAGGAGCACTCGATGGTAGTTAGTCTGGCGACGGGAGAATAGGTATCAAAGAAATCTTCTCCCTCTTTACGGTGTAACCCTTGGCCACAAATCTTGCCTTGTATTTCTCAATTGTTCCATCAGGCCTTAGTTTCTTTTAAAGGCCCACTTACATCCTACAGGTTTACACCCGATAGGACGATCTGTGATCTCCCAAGTCCCATTAGCCATGATAGAGTCCATCTCGCTACGGACTGTCTCTTTCCAATACTCAGCATCAGAAGATGCATAAGCCTCAGAAAGAGTCTTTGGCACATCATCCACGAGGTATACAATAAAGTCATCACCAAAAGATTTCTCAACCCTTTGTCTCTTGCTTCTGCGAGGAGCTTCTGCGACTAGATTGTTATCCTCCTCACGGATATCACATATTGGTTCAGAAATGGTGGGAAGTACAGAAGTTTGATTATTCTCACTTTCAATGTTATCAGATTGAACATTCTCTGTTCGTGAAGTATTGCCTGCTGTTTTCATAGGAAAGATATTCTAAAAGAATGAAGCTTCTCTCGACTCCATTATTGTAGTAGCAATAATCTCATGAGTTTCTGATTTAACTACTAAAAATCTATAGGCCGTGCTATTATGAGCATATCCTAGAAAAATACAATCGACTATTTTTGGTCCAAGTTTTCTCTTTTTCTGCAATGGTATATTGATTTTTGCCAAACACCCCCAAGTTCGCAGAAAATTAACATTAGGTTTTCTCCCCTTCCATCCCTCATACGGAGTAATCTCACTCTTTTTAGTGATTACTCTGTTTAGAACGAAAGTTATTGTTAGAATAGCTTCCCCCCACCACGCCTTAGGCATACCGGCACTCTCTTACATGGGATTAACCAAATCTGTTAGAGTTCGATTTTTCCTCTCAGCTACCCCATTTGATTGGGGCGAATATGGTGGTGTAAATTCATGGACTATTCCATGTTCAGAACAGAATTGGGAAAATTCATGAGAAACATACTCTCCTCCACGATCAGACCTCAATATTTTTATTTTATTTTCTAGTTGGTCCTCAACCTCGGCCTCATAAGTTTTAAAGTAGTTTAAAGCTTCATCCTTAGTTTTCAGCAAATACACATAGCAGTAGCGTGTTGCATCATCAATAAAAGTTAGAAAATATCTTTTGCCTCCTTTTGTCAATAATCCATTCATTTCACACAAATCTGAATGAATAAGATCTAAAGGTGCCAAGTTCTTTTCATCCTCTAATCCCTTAAAGGGTTTTCGAGGTTGCTTTGCTTGCACACAAGACTGGCACTTTGATCCTTTGATAATTTCACATTTTGGAATTAAATACTATCAAAACCAATATGACAGAAACGAGAATGCCAAATATTTGCCTCACATTTATTTAAACCAGTTGCAACATTCAGATTATAGCAAGACTCTAAAATACTTAGGCGGAACAAGCCTCCGCTCTCATAGCCTTTACCAACAAACTTTCCGAACTTCGACATTACAATTTTATTTGACTCAAAAACTAGCTTATAACCATCCCTGCATAGGAGAGAACCACTAGCGAGGTTCTTCTTTATTGTAGGAACATGCTGCACGTTCTTCAAGTGGACAGCATGCGACCCGTTTCCCATTAGGATGGAGGAAGCCCCTGCTGCCTGATAAGAAGAAAACAAGGAAATATCAGAACATACGTGAACATTAGCACAAGTATCAACCCACCACTCAGTAGATTGACATGCTAAAAAGACAACAGGTGGATTACCATACCCTCCTGAAGTCGAGGCCTCGCATATGATCACGTTAACAGCCTTCTTCTTTGGCTGTTCACCATCTCTGATCTTGTGGAAGCGACAGTCCTTCGCCATATGACCGTCTTTTCCGCACACAAAGCAGGTGATGTCCTTCAAATCCTTTTTCTCGATTTTCTTCTTAAAGCTAGTTGTCTTGTTCGGTTTGTTGGATTTGTATTTCTTAGCAATAGTCATTTTCTGTATGACGTTTGCATTGTTCTGGCTAGATGTGCTAGGTGCATCTTTTGCTCTTGCTTTTTCTTCCACATCGAGGGCTGCAATGAGATCCTCAACAGAAATCTCTTTCCTCTTATGTTTTAAGCTAGTAGCAAAATCCCGCCAAGAGGCAGGGAGTTTAGCAACGATGCCCGCAGCCACAAACTTTGAAGGCAATGCACAGCCTAGGTGCGCAATCTCACCGACTAGTAGTTGGAGATCATGAGCTTGTCCAACTACGGACTTAGCTTCATCCATGCTAAAATCGAAAAATTGCTCACATATATAGAGCCAGCGACCTGCCTCTGCCTCTGCATATTTGTTCTCTAGTGCATCCCACAACTCTATGGCGGACATGAAGTCCATGTACACATCATAGAGCTGATATGCCAGAATAGTCAGAATGCAGCCAAGAGCAGTATTGTTCGCATTATCAAACTGCATGGTCTGCTCAATCGTAAATGGATACTACAGGTGGATAACCCACCACAGCCCCAAAAACATGAGCCAAAACTTGGCTCTAGTCTGCCATCTACGAAAATTCTGACCAGAAAACCTCTCAGGTTTCATCGCATCAGAAGCATTAGCCATTTCTGTAATGCAACAAAACTCGCAATAAGGTTTCTGGATTGTTGGAAATGTGGGCAATATTTTAGATCCAAATTTTACTAGGAGACAAATACAATAAACTAGTGATGCAATACTGACTACTAACAGCAAGCTACTCATCATACTTGAAATATACTCAAATATATTAACAAAGTCGTGCGTGCACGCGAACGACTTACTAGTTAACCCGATGAAGAACGAGGAAGCGCGAGCTTGATGCGATCTGAAACGTAGATGTCGCGGTGCGGTGGCGGTCAGCGAGATCGCTACCGAAACCTTATTGCCGCCCATGCGGTGCTCTCTGCGGCAATGGTTCGGAGATGGCCGCTCTCCCTTCTTCCGGTGCAGCGGGAAAAAGGTCAACGTGGTTCAGACGACACAGTGCTCGAGCACAGAATCACAGAGAGGAAGGAGATGGAGGCAGTGAGTTTCTCACACATACTGGATGTCTCCGGGCATATAAATAAACGGTCGATAGCGACATGATTAAAACAGCCATTTACCCACTGGTAACTGACACATTCAACCAGTCATTTATCCGCTGGTAACTGTCTGTCATCAAAACCCCAATAAAGCCTCAAATTCAAATGTTTGAATCACATTCAAACAGAGAGAGAGAGAGTGGTGCAGACTTCAGCAAAAATAGAGATGGACTTGGTCTGCCAAGTGGTGCGCCGCGTCACGGCACGGTCGCGCGTCGCAAGTCACAAGTCACAAGTCACGCGATTTTACGCGTATCTGGCGTACGCATATACGCTGCGTGTCTAGACGAGAACCTCCACATACCATCTCTATCCATATTCAAGGAGTGGTGAGGACTCCACCTTATAAATTGGTCTTCCCCACCTTTCCTTAGCAATATGGTACTAAACCATGCATGCTTTGGAATTAAGGAAATATGCCATAATTAAATGGGCCAATTTCTAACAACCCCCACCAATTCCAAAGCAAGAGATAAATATATGACAAAGATATTGTGCAGAAGTACTGTTAATATACTAGTCTTTTAGTGTAAGTCCCGTACGGGTTGAACTTGCACCTAGAATGACAAGATTCCTCTTCTCACAGCTGATGAATGGATTATGCCTTGAATTCACAGCTTTTCGTGATCAGATTTCACTTGAAATCTCAACTAGTACTAGGCTGCCAATGAACCACGCCTAAACGGAGCGTTATATGGTCATACTCCCTTATCTGCTCATGAGCTTTCTAGAGAATGCCTCATTCTCGTGAACTGCGACCACACAGTTAAGCTCAAGTAGGTGTATTCTTTCTAGTTATCCTGCAGGCTAATACCTTTTCCTCATTTGGACAACAGAATACATTAAGACTTTATGCCAACCTTCAAAACAAGTCACGCGATTTTCACGCGAAAATACGCGTATACGCGCGCGCGTGCGTGCGCGTGTGTGTAACTAGACAGAACCCTCCACATACCATCTCTATCCATAGTCAAGGAGTGGTGAGGACTCCACCTTACAAATTGGTCTTCCCCACCTTTCCTTAGCAATATGGTACTAAACCATGCATGCTTTGGAATTAAGAAAATAGGCCATAATTAAATGGGCCAATTTCTAACACATGTACCTCTAGGCAAGAAGATTTATTAGAGAATTCGAGTCAGTAGCTCTAGCCGAATAGGACTTTCAGCCAGCCCGAGCCAATGCTGGGCGTGCGCGTCATGTGGGAGGACGCTATAAATACCTCACGTCTCATCTTGTAACCCTAGACCATCATAAATCAATCTATTATTTTTAAAGAGAGTTATACGCTTGTTCTTCCAAGAGTTTGACACAGATGCAATCTAGAGGGGAATTGGGTGTTCTTACCCCGTTGTTCTTGTGATTCCTCGTATTTTGCAAGAAGAACGTTACATTTACTTTTGCATGGCTGAGTAGACGAGAATCTAAGCTTGTGGTTGGGTGAATTTTTTATCGCTAGTTGCTGTATTGAGACAGTCGTTGGTGCCATCGGTTTGTCAGGTTACACGTATCCAAAGTTATCCTTGATCCTACGTCGTGAAGATCGAACACTTCGTATCATCTTGGTATCAGAGCGCTAGGTTGATACGGTAGGATTATTTACCCTAGATTTAGATTAAATTTTCTTTGCTGTCCTTTTATTTCCTATAGTCCATAAACCGAAATACACAAAAATAGCCAAACCCTAGTTTTTGCATATGTTATTTTCATGAGTTTTGTTAAGTTTTTGTCGATTAGAAATTTTGTTTAAGTGTTGATCGTTGTGTTCCTTTGCGTTGCTTAATCGTTGTGTCCACATAAAAGTTAGAAAATTTTGCTAGTTGAATTCCTCAATTAGCATCCAAAAAATCTATCCAAGCTACTGCTGGCCATTATTTTTCTTCTTGTGCCAAATTGCTGCACGGGACAGCCGGACTCATAATTGAACTCAGATTGGTTGCTCGATTCAATTTAGAAATCTAAGCATCATCTCTGGCCGTGAGGGAGTTGGCCTAATTCCAGCCGTATCATCTGGTGTATTTGTGAGCCTGCTCGTCGGCCAAGAATCTTTGGGTTGGTGCTATTTCAAACCGAGTCCAATTGATCTATTCGGTGTGTTCAGTCCAAAAGTCAACATGAGGGGTTTGTACTCAATTCCATTAACTACAGGTTCCGAACTGTTGTTGCTGGATTGATCTGAAATCTCTTTGCCTTCCGGCCACACTCAAACCAGCCGAAAAGCATTAATCACAGTAAGCTTCACCTATATTATTTCTTTTCATCTTTAAGACTAACTTTTGACATTGCAGTAAGGGCTGCTCTTGGTAATAATTACACTTGCTGAAATTTTTGATTTTGCGCAAAGAGAATCTAAAACATTAGTATCGGTCACAAGTCAAAAAAAGAAAGAAAGAAAAGAAGGCAGCTGACATAAAGAAAGAGCCTCGGCAAAAAAAAAGTAAGAAAAGTAAGCTTTGGCCGAATTGAGGATAGCTAATTCTAGTTCATAATTTTCAGATTGTGTATTTTATTTCTTGAGCAATCTTGTGCCCTTACATTTCATATTATTACAATTGTCTAGTGTCTCTCTTCGTACTTGGTGTAAATAGAACTATTTAATCCTTAATTTTGGATTGCTTCTAATTTGCTCATTCCTTTGTTTGCATTGAGTCATATTGATCTTTGCGTGTGCGTTCATACATTTCACTTAAACCTATTAGATCAGTGCTTAAGTAAAGTATTCTAACTTGGATTATTACTTAACTTTACAATATCAAAAATTTCATATTCCATAGGTAAATACTTTTTCCCTCTAAGCTCTACATATATGCCATCGTTTCATACAACATATGGACTTTGAATTCGCTTGATCTATCACCTTTGATTATCTACCGTCACCAAGGTACGTATGTCTTCACGGTCCGAGGAGGTATAAGAATTTTGGTTGGTAAAGAGAGGGTGAGGATGGGTGATTTCACATAAATTTCACATATTCTTTGCTATTTTTGTAATACTAACAATGGCAGAATATTCAACATTTCATTCCACATGGTGTGATTCTCGATACTTGTATTTTCCATTCTATGGAAGTACAGATCCGGAGGAGTATCTCGAATGGGTGGAATAACTCAAATGCGATATCAAGTTTTAGAAGCTGTCTGAAGCCAAGAAAGTGACACAAGCCACCATGAAGTTTTAAAAATATGCATACACTTGGTGGAAGTGATATCCTGAAAAGCAATATGTCACTACTTGGGAAAAATTAAAGAAGTCATGAGAAAAGAGTTTGTGCCATATGAGTATGAGCTAGAGTTACTTCATCATATGAAGAGCATTCACCAAGAATGTCGATTTATCCAATATTATTATGATGAGCTGAATTATGCTATGTATCGTGCCAACATCATAAAGGCATGTGCAATGAGGGCTTATTTCAAAAGAGGTTTGAATTATGAGATTGCTACTACTGTTCATTTGAAATATGATGGTAGCATACATGATCTTATAAATTATGATATAGAGGCGGAGAGGGGAATTATGGATAGGCGTACACCACTGTTCTACCTGAGTCTACACTTCAGTCCGCATGCTTTTACCAGAGCGTTACATGAGAAGACGACCGAGCATGGGACTTTCCCTTCGGTTAAAGTGTCATGTAGTGCTGCCTCGTTGCTACATGAGGAGATCATGGTTGATGATAATTGCGCCATTGTTGGCCCATGATTCATGAAAGATGAGATGCTTCAAAAACCATATGAGGATGAGAGTCACATAGCCAAATTGAGTGAGAGAGATAAAAGCAATAAGTTTGTGATTCTACCATATGTGAGGTTGAAAGCATCCAAATTGAGTGTGAGAGAAATACACCAAAAAAAAGAGAGAAATAGATGATATACAAAGTGAGGTTGAAACTAGCACAGAGAAGTAGATGATATACAAAGTGAGGTTGAAACTAACGCATTAATATCTACTTTTAGTATTGTCTCTCACATTGTGCAGGTTGATATCGACGACACGGAGCTGAACGTTTAGCAATCAGCACTATTGGAAACAAAAGATGAAATAACCATGGGTGCAGCACTTGCTGCCCATGGATACATTATGAATTCATACCTACAACACCTACATCATATGAGGAGGACCATAAAGGTAACAATATTGGTGCTAAATTTAAATATGAAATGGTGAGTAATTGTGAGAACTCATGTATTCAAATGGAAATTCAATATTCTAAATTTTGTAAGTTTAATTTACATAATGTGGAATTGATTACTCATAAAGAAGTTCTTAGTAAAATATCTCCTGATAATTCTTTATACTATATCATATTTGATAATCTTAGAGAGCTATCTAGCGTGATTAAGAATGCTACTAAAATTTCATATTTAAAATCACTAGTTAGTACCCATGCCTACACATATAAGTTCAATTTTATTGGAGATTATCGTGTAGATAACAAGTTCTATGTTTAGCAAATATGCATTACATGTGATAAGCTTGATGAATTGAAATTGCATGTTTTGGATAAACAATCTTTAGTGCCATGTCATGATATCAACGAAATGAGTTTAAAAAATAGTGCTTATTGTTTTAAAAGATTTGTTAAGCGTACTTGTTTACCCTTTGATGTGCGATCATATATAGGTAATCAGAGTAGCACAGTTGAAGCATGGAAAGCACTACACATTTTCTCCCCCATATTTGAACAATTTGGTCTAGTTTTGCTCATTAATGACTTGTCTATGTACTTAGAAAAGTCGAGAATGACTTTTTCTCATGGGAGAGAGAAAGATGTAAAAGATAGTATTGCAATGTATACATATTATAACTATTGTTGTACTAATTGGTTTATGCAAAACAACAAAAATAACATAATAATTGATTCATACATATATCATGTATATGTGTTATTCATTTTGTTTACTATGTCTTCAGGTAATTATAATGTGCTAAATGGAAGAATGTAAATGATATATATATATATATATATATATATATATATATATATATATATATATATATATATATATATATATATATATATATACACACACACTATGCATACACATTCTATTCTTTGTTTAGTACATTTTTATGTTATCAAAAGCATAGGATGGCTTTTCTTGAAGAGGGGAGGATGATGCAGATACAGACATGCTTAACGCTTTTCAGTTAAATATATTATTTGACTAGAAAGAATTATTGAGTCGTATTAAATATTGTTAGTGAACTCTAATTTAATTAGGTTTTTAATTATTATATTTGGATATACAGAGCTACTACTATTTTATTTAATTATATGTACACTTATACTTGATCTGTATAAATTTAAAGTGAAGATGCATTTAGAAGGATTTTAGTTGATCCAGCTGAAAGCCGAGCGGATGACGGTCTTGAAGAGAAAGAAGTAATCAATTCAACTGAGAAATAAAAGGTAGAGCAAGAGAACCACGCATGTAGCAAATTCCAAGGGGAAGAGATCCATGCATGCATGCATAAACGTGGTCAAAGAGAAAGGAGATGACGTGCAGCTTGCCAAGGGAGCAAGGCCGTGCAGCCATGTCCAAGCCCATGGGTGGCGAATCCCATCGTCATGACCGAGACATCAAAGACATCAGCCCAAGGCAGAACAATGAAAGCCCATGAGGACAGCCGACATAAGACATCAAGCCGAGGTCTGCGTGCCAAGTACTTCGGTTGAGCTGTTCCTAATTCCGACCATGTAATTAGTGGGCTCATTAGCTTGGTCATTAGTTTAGGCAAGAATATTAACAAGAGAATTTGAGTCGGTTGCTCTGGCCAAATAGGACTTTCAGCTAGTCCCAGCCAATGCCGGGCGTGCGCGTCATGTGGGGGAGGCTGCTATAAATACATTCCATCTCATCTTGTAAACCTAGACCATCATAAATCAATTTATTATTTTCAAATAGAGCTATATGCTTATTCTTTCTAAGGTTTGACATACAGATGCAACCTAGAGGGGAATTGTGCATTCTTACCCCGTTGTTCTTGTGATTCCTTGTGTTTTGTAGGAAGAATGTCACATCTACTTTTGCATGACTGAGTAGATAAGGATCTAAGCGTGTGGTTGGGTGAATTGTTTTCTCACAACTTATTGTATTTGACCCGAAGGGAATTCTGGATTTTAAATTGATTTCTCAATTAGGAAAACTCACGAAATTCAAATAAGCCAAGAAAGATAGCAAACAACTATGAAAAAATCCAAGAAAATTCTAAAAAACTACATTGAGACACCAAAAACTCAAATAAAATATTTTTAGCAATATTTGATATTTAATTTTCCCAGATTAATTTTGAACATACTTTAAGCTATATTTTCTTAAAAATTAAATTCCTACAAAATCAATTAAAGAAAATTTTAATTGTGAAATTTTTGAAAAACTCTGAAAATTAGGATGTTACAATAGATCAATCTTGTTGCCCTAGCTAGAGAGGGTTGTAGCTACTAGCTAGACCTAGAAAGGGTGATCCTGTGCTAAAAAACAAAACCATTTAAAACTCATCCTTGACTAGATCCTTGGACGTTAGTAAGCAAGGCTTTAGGCACTCAAATGACATTCTTTTTAGCACCAAGTATAGAAGTGCCAATAAATCTTGCTACTATTCCACCATCCTTAGATTTTCTAAGCATGTAACAAGAATCATATAAGCCAAAAGTGTCTTACCAACGGGGCAGAGAATTCGGCATGTGCCCCACATCATGACACTTACGGCAAAATTTTCTATTTTTCCTCACAAACCTTGTAGACTTATGAATTGGTTTTTTACCTTTCTTAGGAATAAACCCAAGATCTTTCTTATTATATGAGCACCTTTGCTTACTCAAGATTTTGTCAAGGGTCACCTTACCCTTGAAACATCTCCCAATCTCTAACTTAGCTTGTTGATTTGCTCTTTGAGCTCATGGTTCTTAACCACAAGTAGAGGATCACAAGAAGTATTTATGCAAGAGCTAGAATCAATTTTAGAAGAACATGACATTGCAAACAAATCATCACATGAAGTAAATGCACTAGTTTTAGATATAATGAGAGGAGAAATAACTAAATTAGTTATGTCATCACTAATATTGCAAGTAATGCCAACATCAACATTTGACTTGTTGAGGTCTTGAGAAGGAGAGAACCATGAGCTTTCTTTAGCTCCTCAAACGAGTCATTGAGAAAAAGGAATTCTTTCTTTAAGACTTTGAATTTTGATTTCTTCTTCCCAAGATACTCATTTAAG
Organism: Bonia amplexicaulis; assembly: GCA_036346245.1. NCBI lineage: Eukaryota > Viridiplantae > Streptophyta > Magnoliopsida > Poales > Poaceae > Bonia > Bonia amplexicaulis. The sequence goes on along the minus strand of JAYGGG010000461.1, from coordinate 338,498 downwards.
TATTCAAGCATATCCATTAGCTCATCATAAGTAGGCTCATCATCATCAATTTGTACCTTATCCCATATTGCCATAAGGCAAGTTGGTGTAGAGAAGAGTGATGGAGCATTCTTGATAGCAATTCTGACAAGTCCTCTCTTCTTTGAGGACCCATCATCATTGGAGTTGGAGTTAGAATATTCCTCATTGGAATTCCAACTCCAATATGTGCTTCGCCTTTTCCATCCTTGTGAAGATTCTTGAAAATATTCTTATTGCCATTGTACTCCTTCTTCTTGGATGATTTAGCCTTGTCATCCTTTTTGGTGGGGCAATGAGAGGCAATGTGGCTTTCTCATCACACTCATAGAAACATATGTTGGTTAGCAATTGTTTCTAGAGGATTGCTCATTCTTGCTCTTGTCATAGCTAGTGTTTCGGTTTGAATGTCTCTTCATGAATCTCTTCATTCTCCTTACTAGGAGAGCCATCTCCTTATCGGAGTCATCTTCATCACTTAATTCCGCTTGTACCTTGAAAGTGGCAATCTTCTTATTGGAGGATGATTGCCCCAACAACTCCTCCTTGTCCTTCTTGTATAACTCATTCATGATGAGATTGCCCAAAACACTGATTGGAGTCATTCTAGGTAACTCAGATGAGTTGAGGAATAGAGTCATCAATGTCTCATATTTCTCTAGCAAGGTCCTAAGCATTTTTTTCTGACAATGTAAATATCGATTAGTGTAGTGCATAAGCCCATGAGTTCATTGACAATGTTATTTAGCCTTGAGTACATCTCATTGATGTTTTCATGCGGCAACATTATGATTTATGAATATCTCATATTTAATCCGTAGTCTATGTAATTTGGCCTCTTTGATTACGGATATGCCCTCATGAATTTTTGAGAGTGTAGTCTAAATCTCATGAGAGGTTTCAAAATTACTCACTTGATTAAACTCATTCGCATTGAAAGCTCCAAAAAGAGCATTCATTGCTTGAGTGTTGATGTGAGAGTTTTATTTCTTAAGATCCGTGGGGTGTGCAGGATCAAGAGCCATAACAAAACCTTCACTTACAACCCTCCATATGTTAGGACCCATGGCCTTTAAATATGTTGTCATGCACATTTTTCAATAAGCATAATTCAAACCATCAAATAGATGTGTCGTTCCCAGGGAGATACCCTCAGTAGCCATCCTTGCTCTATAGATGGTAAAGCCTAATAAAAAGAGACCATACTCTGATACAACTTGTATGATCAAGATAACCAACTAGAGAGGGTTAGTAGGATATTTTTAATTTCTTTTTGGCTAAATCACAACTTTTAAGCAAGTATGAATTGCAAATTCATTTTGCACAATTTAAAGCCAAAAAGTTCTAAGTCTCACTATGGCACCACAAGACTAAGTCTAGGCAAGATACAATTTTAGCTAATCAATTCAAGCAATTAACCACTAGCAATGTAAATGCGGAAACTAAAGTGAAAGAGAATTAAATGATATGATGGACACAAGAATTTTTCCCATAGTCTCAAAGACTAGCCGGTCTTCCCTAATCCACATTGAGGAAGCTTAAATGAATCAACCAGCTCCTTGTGCAACTTGAGCCTTTCCTCAATTCATTAGGGTAGCTCTTTCCTGCTCTGAGATGTGAGATCCAACCATCATAACCACGCCAGATCGCTTCATAAACTTTTTGAAGAGATCACCGCGCCAACTCCTCCAAGTCGTCTAAGTGGCAGCAACCACTAAGAGTAATAAGCTAATGATGCTTGCTTGAAAGTCTTCAAGTGACGTGAATATCAATCAAATAATGCAATGCACTTGAATGCTCTCAACAACCTCAAAAAAACTAATGCACTAGAGTTGATGAGAAGGGTGCAAGAGCTCAAGAGTATTCAATTTGGGGTCTAAGAGATTGCCCTTACTGCTGGTGGGGAGGTATTTATACCTCCACCCACCAGGATGACCATTGGGGTCGAAATCCCCCAAAGTTAGGTGGAGCAGCACTACCACCATGGAGTAGCTAGTACTACTAAACCCACTGTTCAACGGCTACTTATTGCTCATTTAATGTGCCAAAACTATAATGTGCCAAAACTAGCCATTATCCAAAAATCGGTAGTACCACACTCACATGGCCCAGTCATACCAATACCACGGTAGTACCACATTTGAGCTGCAGTAGTATCATTTTTCATAGGAAAGAAAATCTTCCAAAATGTACCTATCTACAAAATAGCTATCGCCAACTAAAATATGATCATACCACAATGCAGTAGTACCGGTCTTGCAATGTTGTCATACCGTTGCGGTACTATCGGTCAAGAACAACAGTAGTACTGTTTCAGTTGAAGTCCGAAACAACACCTCTCTAGAAATAACGTACCAGCAATTAAAACCCGGTAGTACCAATGCAGTGGTACTACCGCAGTTACAACGACAGTCATATCAGTTTTCAAAGAAAATTCAAAGAGGGTTAACAAATGAAATCCAAATGCATGCATGCACTAAGATTGATCAACGTGGCACAAGATTATCTTGATGTTACTAGGCATGACCCTCTTAATCGTACGACATATAACCTACTAATCTGATCTTAATCTATCATATGCCAAGACCGGTAAAATCTATAAAGAGATCTTTAGACTAATTTATACCTTTGCCTTGAGCTTTGTCTTAAGCCATGTCAATGCTTAGTCATCTTTGCATGCCTTTTCCATTATATCATCAAAATCCAGAACTAAATCTTTCAATCATCTTAACAAACACATTAGTCCCTCAAGCATAGTAATTATTATTTAGTAATATAGATGCTTCAACGGTTCTATGTTTCAGTTAATTGTGTCAATTTGTATAGGCTTTCGAGGACTTAAATGCACATTTTCAAGAAGTGCAGAGGGTCTTTGAAAAAATTTATGGGTTAGTTGATGAGACCTCACAAGATGAGATGGCTCCAATTCACGCAGGGTCCTATTAGCCTCTTAGGGCGATCAAGGATAGTTTCATGGTATGGCCTCCTTCGCAACTTTGCACAACCTAGACTAGGCATGGCAACGAAGGCATTCCCGGTGGGGAGCAGGGGAATGTCCCTGTCCCTATCCCTGGCACCCCAAAAATTCCCCGTTCTCCGCTCCCATCGGGGTACCGGGTTCCCACGGGGACCCATACTAAAAAAGAAGTGATATCAAAGCAAGTAAGTTAACAATAGTATTACCATCACCAAATCAGCAAAAGAATGGACAAAAAAATGACATAACACCACAATCAATGCTTGAATCACATATTCATCATGACATGACATAACACCACAATCAATGCTTGAATCACCGATTCATCATGACATCAGAGAGATAATCAATCACCAAATCTATTGGAGTACATGGCATTAATCTACCAGATCTAGAGCTCTGGAGTCTAGAGAGGAGGATGAGGAGTTGAGGGATCGGTACCAGTGAAGGAACTAGAAAAGGATGAGGCCGGTGTCTGTAGTGCTTGACGAGCAGGAGGCGAGGAGGCTAGCCCAGTGGTGCTTGATGAGGATGAGGTCGGGCGTTGGCGGTGCTTGATGAGGAGGCTGACAGTGACTGCGCTTGATGAGGAGGAGGTCAGGGGTAGCCATTCTTCATTGTAGAGGATGACGACGGAGCAGGCAGTTCTTGAGGAGGATGACGGGGGGAGGGGGCGGTTCTTGAAGAGGCTGCGCAGCTGTGTCTATCGGCAAGTCAGCAAGGTGGCGAGCATGAGCTGAGTGAATGAGAATGACGGCTATGGCTATGGCAGCTGCCCACCGTGCTTCATGCTGCTTCTTGTTGTACCAGCTCGGTCCAGTCATCTCACCGTGTCATGCCGTGCCGGCCTGCCTTGCCCCCGGCCAAGCCCAAGCATGGCCCAAAGTCCACTGTGCCATCGTTCGTGTCGTGTCAGCCTAAGCCCAGCCTGAAGTAACTATACACGACGAAGGCGGCGACGACAATGGTGGCGGCGGTCGTCATCTTCCTTTCTCTTGTACCCACCTCGTTAAAAACTAGTTGAAATTGAATTAGTTACGTAAAAACATGGGAACACAATGATGTAAATATTTCAAAAAAAAGTGAAATTTCTTTGATATTTTAAAAATACAATATTACTGCCTCGTTAAAAACCTTACGCCCCAGAGTGGGGTTCCCCGAGTAAGGAAAGGAGTACACTAACAATATATATACATACTAACTATAACAACATGCGTACATAGTATCTACTCATCAATGTATAGGTCGTTCATTTGTTCGAGGTCAGCATATGCTTGCATGATTTCAAGATCCTCCAGTTGATGCTGTTGTCGCTTTTTGGCTAATTCCTAGTCTTTGGCGCATGTGATTGTCTCCACCATCCTAGGTGTAAGGTATGATCTCCTTTCTTCGATTATTCTCCCTACCGTGCTGAACGTCGAGAAAATTGATACTTTGCCATCCTATTCGGTGGGCTTCGACAAAATGCCACTCTCTAGAATGACCACTATAAAATGCCACTCTTAACATTGACACTTTGATTATTTGCCATTTTGAGAGTTTTTTAGGATTTTTAAATACTTTTAACCATTTTTAGATTATTTATCATGGGAAAAGACATATTTGCCCTGGGGCCGTTTGCTTGTTCTCATGTTACATTTTCTCGGTGCGTGAGACAGAGCGGCTCGCACGGCAGATCGTTACATTTTCTGATTTCCCTCGCTTTTTTACTGTATTACACACTAACCTACGCAAATTTTGCTGTTTTTATCTGTCTGTTGTGCCAAACACAGTGCACCTTTTTCTATGCAAGTCCAATGATTATATACTCATGTAATACATGCAAGAAAGATGCCATTTTCCCCTGGGTAGTATGTTAAGAAAGTACTTATGCATGTATTCACCGCGCGTTCCAAATTGATGTACGCAAGGTAAACCGTAACTAGAACTGAAGTATATATAATATGCACTAATTAATGTGCGCTTGTATATGCTTAAATCAAGGGGAGAATTGTGTGTATGTACCGCTCAAAATGAGAGCAAAATACTACTACTTATTATTAGAACTTAGTATTCTTCTCCTTGTTGCCTAGCATGACGCGCTTCAACTTAATCTGTGCTGTGTATGAATGAAGGTGGATAGGCGTTACCGGCGATACCGCGAGCAAATGAGGGCGGTGGAGCTGTCGTTCGAGACGGTGGCCGGCGCCGGGGCAGCGCAGGTGTACACGAAGCTGGCGCTGCGGGCCATGTCGCGGCACTTCGGGTGCCTCAGGGACACGCTGGTGGGGCGATCTGGCGAGGAAGGCGATGGGGAGATGGACGGCGGCGGGGGTGTGCGGCGGGGCGGGCGCGACCAAGGGGACACGCCGAGGCTGAGGTCTTGGACCGTTCGAGGCGTGCAGAGGCGTCCAGCAGTCCGGCGCCATCGAGAGCTACCCGGGGCAGGGGCGGCGCCGTGGCCGGCCGAGGAGGGCGGCGCCGTCGCCGTCGCGGTGGCCGGAGGGCCTCCTCCCTCTTGGTCTCTCTCGTCCCCGTGCGAGCCGCTCGGTCTCACGCAGTCACGCACCCAGAAAATGTAACATGAGAACAAGCAAATGGCCCAAGGGCAAATGTGACTTTTCTCATGGCAAATAATCTAAGAATGGTTAAAAAGTAATTAAAAGTCCTAAAAAACCCTCAAAATGGCAAATAATCAAAGTGTCAATGTTAGGAGTGGTATTTTATAGTGGTCATTCTAAAGAGTGGTATTTTGTCGAAGCCCACCGAATAGGATGGCAAAGTATCAATTTTCTCGCTGAACGTCGCTTCTGAAGAGACGGTTGACATTCGCACCAGGAGAACATCCCGTGCGAAATGTGATAGCACATAAATATCAGCTTGTTGTTCTTCCACCACTCGAGCAAGTTTATCTTTCCTCCACCAGTAAGATCAAGATCAATATTTGCAAAATTATGCTCCAAGTAGTGGTTCAACTCCGAGACAGAACTGCACTTGGAGGCTACCTGAGACTGAGAGGACGAAGAAATAGACTTTCCCTTTCGCTTCTTCCATAAGTGTGATGTCAAGCTTGTCTTTCCTTGTTGCATCTTCTATGAGGCCGCCAATCTTTCGCTGCTGCCAAACTTATCATGATACATACGAAAACACGAAAAAGCTCCTATTTGACATGTGTGAAAGCTTCTGAATAATCAAGGCCAAGGCATTCACCTATTCTCTCCATGCCAACCTGTGAACCTACCAACTTTTTTGTAGGATCAAAATGATAGCAAAGCAATACAAGTGTGAAATAGAATCAAAATATTTAATAAATCTTTCCTCCATTACTACGACGGCATGGCCTAAAAGGGGATCCTCCCTAGATTTGGCAATTTTGTCTGTAATTAACCAAATAAATTCTATAACTAAGTAAGAGGTAGGATAATAAACACCAGATAGAACATTTGTTGCTTTATAAAAAGGTCTTAAAAACTCTCAAAAATGACTAGTAATCTGCCAATCTAAATTAGTAATTACCAATTCATTATTTTGAGAGTTAGCATTGACAAAAACGGATATAACTTGTTCGTACCCTGTATCTTCTTTAACATGATATATGTCGAGTTTCACCTCACCTTCATGTCAAGACCAAATTTCCTTGGCTCTTTCCCATTGGCTGCGCAGTACTCCGTGAATCTGGATACCACTTGTGGAGAACTTGTGAGGTAATGAATGGCATCACGGATACTGTTCAAATATGCATCAATTGATTGCATACCGTCTTGAACAACAAGATTCAAGATGTGGCATACACATCTTTGGTGGAGGACATAACCACCAATATATGTTTGCAATCTTGGGGTGAGGATGTTCATAATCGTTGTGTTTGCCGATGCGTTATCAAGATTTATAAAAGTAATTTTATTATCTATCTTAAAATCATCTAGCACATGTAGTATACGCTCGACAATGGCCTCTCCCGTGTGTGATTCATTTATTACTTTAAATCCTATGACTCTCTTGTTTAGCTTATAATTATCATCTAAATAATGGGCTACAACAATAAGGTAGACACTTCTCTGGTGTGATGATGTCCAAATATCTGAGGTTATGGCAAAAGAAAACTGAACTTGTTGAAATAGTTCTTTCAGCTCTACCAGTTCCTTTTGATATATCCGTAAAATATCGGATGTAGTAGTTCTCCTACTAACATGTTGGTACTGTGGGCAAAAGCCACGTTGTATCATTCTTTTGAACGTGTGGCTTTCACCCATCCTAATCGGTTGATCTTCTGAAACAATGTATATAGCAATATCCTCACTAGTAGAAAGCGGGTTGTATACCCAAGTACTTACAGAGCCATCGGCCTCATAGCCCATTGGCTTCGAACCTCCCTACTCCTCGTAGCCCTCCATATCGTCCATATGACGGACATCCATGCCGTAGTTTCTCATGCTTGGTGAGAGCCGACGAGCATCAACAAGAGGACTAGGGGAGCGACGGTGGGAGCTTATACTAAGTCACCCTGCTGCTCTTTTCGAGCTTCGATTCCTCTGCATACTGCTTGAGAGCTCCTTGGTACTACGACTCCTTGGTAACATGGTGGATGGATGGTGATTAGTGAATAAATGAGGAGTACAAACGCAGGAAATGAGCTTGTGAAATGAGAAGTAAGAAATGAGAAGTATGAGCTTGTGAAATGACTTGGGGAGTGTAGAAACGTTGGAGTAAGAAATGAAAGTCTGAGCTTGTGAAGAAATGGAAAGTCTGAGCTTGTGAATTTATATGCATCAGGAAAGAGCCGTTGCTCTCCCGAGCGTTGCCTCTGAAATCTGAACATTGTGTGACCGTTGTCTCTCAATCTACTCTCAGCATAAAGGAATCAACACAAAGGAATCAAAATAGTCTGCTCACCTTTCCCAACTCTCAATGCTTAGACCCAACCCTAATCTACTACTCCCCCCGTCCGGCCGTCCTCCCCCCATGACCGTTCATCTCACACGCGCGGCGCACCCATCCATTTCGGCTTCGTCCCCACTCGTCCCACACTCGTCCCCACCTCCCGACCCACGCGCGCGCCTACCTCCTCCCGACCCCTACCTCCCGGTGGTCCGCGCCCGATCGCCTCCCTCCTCCCCACATCCCAGCCCCTCCTCCTCCCCCGTCCCCGATCACTTCTCTCCTCCTCCCGTCCCACGGTCGCCTTCCTCCTCCCCACCTCCCCGACCACCGCTTCTTCCTCCCACCTCCTGGCTCCTCCCGGCTCCCCAGCCGCCTCCTTCCCTTCCCTCCACTAGCCCCTCCTCCCTGGCGACTGGCCTCCTCCCTACCCCGGCAGCGCGCCCCTCCTCCCCGCCACCCTCCCTACCCCGATGTGGGGGCCCCTTCCTCCTAGCCTCCCCTCTCCCCACCTCGGCACGGCTCAAGGCTGCGCAGGCGTGGGAGGCCCGAGTGACGCCGAGGCGGGAGGTGGCGCGGAGGCCCGAGGCGACAGCCGGGTGGGAGGTGGTGTGGAGAGGCAGTGCGGCACCGACACGGGAGGTGGCATGGCTCGAGGCCAAGGTAGGAGGTGACAAGCCGGCGAGGTGACAACCCCGAGGTCGCGAGGCGGGAGTTTTCGTGGCGGCCACATGAGGCCACGAGCCCACAAGGCGGTGAGGAGGCGGGGCGTGGAGCGGCGATGGCCGCAAGGCCGAGGTCGTCGCCGACGCCGGGCGTGCCGCCATGTTCTTTGTCATCGCTACGGTGCCACCTCGGTATACTCCTACCCTCTACTCCCCTCTCTCTGCTCTATGATGGCTTGTGTTGTAGGGATGACGGTGGGATGGCAACAAGAGGGCGACGGGAGGCTAGAGGCGAGGTCGAGGCGGCCACCAGTGGGCGTGCCAGCCGTGCCCTCCGTCTTGACCGTGCTCATTGGGCCGGGCCAGCCCAAGCACGCACGCCATCTTGGGTCGTCTTGGTGCCGCTCATCGTCTTGGCTTTCTAGGCTCGGCCCATGCCCACCATTCGTGCCATGCCGCATGGCCCGCCACGTGTCGGTAGTCGTGCTTGGCCGTCTTGGGCGGTGCCATGCTTCGGGTTGGCCCGTAAAAGCACGGCTCATCTCCCACCTATATATGGCGTTGAATGGGTACGGTATTGTGGCATCGAGGTGCTTCTATATGGCGTTGAATGTGTACGGTATTGTGGCGTTGAGGTGCTTCTGAGTGACAAGTTTTGTCGTCATGGCAACTAAGTGTAGGGATGGAAAATGGTAATGGATAATCCATTTTATCTGATATTCGTATCTGAAAAGCGCAAATATGGTAAACAAAATCCGTATTCAAAAATATTCGTATTTGTTTTCGAGAATATTCATATCCATATTTAAGAATATTCATATTCGTATTCGATAATATTCGTATTCATATTCAAGACTATACGATTCGTATTCCATCCGTTTCCTATGCCTACCGTCGGTAACTGGTCAAAAACAGGTGAAATCGCTAGGAATTTGTTCTACCAAAATTTGTTACAGAAGTTGTGGGAGGATATTTATATTCAACGAATTAAGTACATATTCGATTCAAATTTATATACGATATTCGATTTATATTTATATTTGAGAATATTTGAATTTGTATTACTATTGTTTTAAAAAATATGGATTCGTATTTGTATTTCAGACTATTCTACCGAAATTCGTTTCTATGGGGAATGGGGAGGAGACAACAGGGAGGGCTGACTCAAGTTTGTGCCTGACATATATATATCCCACATGTCATACTCTTTGTCGTGGGCAACGAGGATGTGTGAGCGGTGGCCCTGGTTTCCCCGATGGGGATAGGTTTTGTCCGTGACCATCCCCATTCATCCCCACCGCCCCCTAGCAAGGGAATTCCCCAGTGGAGAGTGGCACCCGTTGCCATTCCTAACCTGACCTGCTAAAACCTGGAAAAGCCCAGCCTATTATTGGCAGGCCTGAGCCTGGCCCTGCCCGACATATAAGACTGTGCATTCGGTTAGTTCAGTAAAATCGATTCGGTAAATACGGTATATACGGTAAATACGGTATTATTAGTTCGGTAGTATACGGTATTATTAGTTCGGTAGTATACGGTATTTTTGAAAATACGGTTCGGTATCGGTAAATCCTAATTTATTTCGGTGCGGTATCGGTAAATACCATATGTACCAAAGTTAACGTAAATTGTAAACAATATAGTGACTAGAGCTTGCTAGAGCCTTCTGCTAAAACTTGGTAAAATATCTCCAAATTATTTCTCTGATTAAAATATTAATTTTTAGTTACCATTCTGAATAAAATAGTTCTTTAATTGACTAAATTGTTTTCCAGGTATTTTTGGGGCAGGCCGGAAATCTCAGGCCTAAGCCTAGAATAGAGGGCAAGCATGATCGGGGAACAGGTCTTAAGCGCAGCCAAGTCATTTAGGTCTTTCTTAAAAATCATTTTGCAAGCGCATTGGTGTGCCTTCCTCTAATCGCCAAAAAAATAATAATTTTACAAGCGCATTAGTCGTCGTGTCTTCCTGTGATCGCCTTCTAATTTTATAAAGATCTGGTGATCATATTGGACATGTGTGTTTTACTGTTTCAAGACATCGTACGCATTCGTTGATTTCGAGTAAAATCTCTCGAACAGCGACATATCCTCCACCCTATTATGGGGCTACCATTTGAACAAGTCATCACATACCCAGCTTAAAGTCGTCAATGCTAATCAATATAACAAAATGTGTAGAACAGTCAGTAGTACTCAAAGCATCAACTAAACGTGGCAAAATGGCTATATATGCATATGCAGCTCGATCGCACCAGTTAGGGTTCGAGTGAGCTCATCCGATGCTTGGCAGTTGCAACCACTTTCAGGGGCCTTAATTTGGCTCTCGAGCCAGAAACCTTTATTAATTTTCTTGGTTTTCTAAGAGTACATAGAGGGCACACACCTTACTCACGTCACACATGTATACACGATCACGCATGTGTCCAGTACTCTATAAGTTAGTACTTTATAAAACATGCATATATACAGGAGGTGTTCTTTTTGGCTTCTAAAAGTGATTTTTGGCTTTTACTACAGTACATAACTTTTAAATGGAGTATTTTCTCAAGACGGGATCTACAAATTAATTGTAGTACACGTTAAAAGCCTAACATCTGTATCAACCAAAATTGCAAGCGAGTATCTCTCTCTCCGCAATCTCTGTCGCAAACAGCCAAAATTCAAAAATTTCAGCCAAAAACCATAAGCCGCAGTCAAAAAGAACATGCCCATATACACACACTTTGATTAAATGAAATATACTGTACTGATCCTAGAGATGGAACCTAGGTTAGGTAGAAACGGGCACCTCACTTCCACCACTTCTATTAATTTTCTTGGTTAGTCCATCCTTCTCACACTCAACAGAGATGATGGCCTAAAGAATGAGTGAGTGACAAATCTGGTTCAGGTTTGACTTGTTATAATTAAGGTGGATGGTATGTGTTGCTGTTGCATATGGTTTGAAGACATGCGGGCCATTAATTGTGCTAAAGTCAAAAGCTTTTTCTGTTGGTTAGTACATCAATCAACTATCAGCATGGGCAAGAGTGAGTAGTGTTTCTATACTTGTCTCTTTAATAAAAGTAGTGTTGGTTTTAAAATAAATAAAGAGATAAATAATATTTATTCATCATTCTTTATACTTTAAAAATTATATAAATTTACTATTAAGAAAAGTATAGAAGCATCTCTCATCTTGTAATCGAAAAACAAAAACTCTAGAGGACGTCATAAACAAATCAAAGCAATTTCCAGCTAATACACATCTCGGCGTAAAGTCATGTGAGCTATGCATAAATATCCTAAAAAAATGTAAAGATATTAACAGTGCAGGAAGAGAGATGATCTACAACCCTACAAAGTTTTGAGATAAATTTAGCCGTGTTTGCAAAAGATAAAAAAGATAAAGCTCCACAACAATAGTGATTATCAACATGTTTATCACCATTTCATTTTGCTGCTTGTTAATTTATTTACTATCAAGTTTGATTGACTTTTATTTCGAAATTTTGCATGGTCCTCGAGCATGTTTCTCTACATCAAGTAAATTTCTTCCTGAGAATTTGTTGAAACCTCTACTCAAAATTTACACGAACCTAGAGAAGGGTACGAACTTTGCATGGCCCTTTTTTATTCTATATGTGCAGGAAGCTAAACGAGGAGTAAATTGGATCGTAGGTGTGGACCGTGTGGTACTTGATATTCATCCATCTTCAATGTGTTCCGTTGAAAACCCTGAGCACACCTTCCAAGAATCACAGCCCCACCCTTTCTTTAATTCCTCTGTTTGACTTGGTATTTGGGCGTTTTGCTTATGAATGAATGATGCTTTGTTTTCTGGAATGGGATTTTCTGCCGGGGATCCACCGTCCATGAGACTCCAAGATTTGTGCCCATATTTAGCCATGTGAAGTAATATCAACCGTATTTTGTACACATACGGTATGTGTACCGCGCCGGAAACCTCGCCGAAGCTTGCCGCTGGAACCTCGCCAGGAACCCCACACCGGCCGGGAACCTCGCCGAAAACAGCACGCTGGCCAGGAATCAGTCCTGAAACGCCCCCAAAATTTAAGTTTTGTTGAATTTTGGTTTGGATTTGAAGCTTTCTCAATTACTTTTCCCGCTTTCCTTGTTCGGCTTTACACCTTCCCTTGCCCTTAGCGTCAGTCAAAAACTTGCCGTCTTCTCCAACCCTTGGCGCACTCCATGAATACACCTTCTCCCCTATCACCCTTCTCCACCTAGCTTCACCCCATTCGCCGCCGCAACAAACTCCGACCACCACCAACTACGGTCAGCTGACCGTACCCTCAATCCCCGAGTCTTCTCCAACCCTTGGCGCACTCCGCGAATATGCCTTCTCTCCTGTCACCTCTCCCCACTCAGCTTCACCCCATTCGCCGCCGCAACACCTCCAGCCACCGCCAACTCCGGTCAGCTGATCATACCCTCAATCCCCGAGCCCTCTGACACCCATTTAATGTCCATCTCATCATGGGCAACGAGCCATAGCTGCTCAGCCCACCTCACCGTCGTCGTCCCTCTCCCCTATCTCACAGCCGACCTGCCGCACTACACATTGACCGCCACAATCCATCGCCCGAGGAGACTTTTAATTATTTAAATATTAGTACTTTCATTATTCTCTATTTATGCACTATTATTTATTTACAATAACTGTTTAGAATGACATGATAATTAGCTATAACCTACCACCAGAAAAGCCCTATCTTATTTGATAGCCATATTCACCTTGACAAGGCTTAGTAATAAAATATTACTATATACTATACCATGATAGATTAGGAATTGAAATGTTTCACACTACTCAGAAATTCAGCATCTTGCTCAGATTGGAGTGGTGCCAGTGCTGCGGTGCACTGGGTTATTGGTTTATGGATTGTTGCCTTATTGGTGAAAAGTAAGGACTGGAATCTTATGCTGAGTAAAGAACATAGTGATCGCTCAGCCACAAGTTTTGACCCATAAAACGTAGCCTAGCAGCTGCTCAAATTGATTGAATATCTACAAAGGGTATACTGCTGTAGAAAATAGAATAGCTAGCATAAAAGGGGTGGTATGGAAGCGATAAAATTATACTTAACAACAGTAGACCCATTCAATGTCAGGTCACCATATTCCCGACGGTGTGGTCCACAACCTACTGGGTAAAGGCTACATAAAGGGAAGAGTAGTGAAATGTTTTATTTTCTCAACTCAGTCATAAGGGTTGAGGAATCTTGTGCGTAAAGCTGGGTAACTCTGCAAAGTCAAAATTACAAATGGTATTCAAATACACCGTGCTTCCAGTAAATAATACTATATTTTATAGGTGATTCCAATAACAAAGCATAAGTAGCTTTGATGATATTTCAAAATGGTATTAGGGATGATTGAACCTCTTTTTCCATTAAGAAGTCAACCTTTTGTCTTTTGTGTTCAAAATTGATTGCAAATAAAATTGCATGCACAAATATCTTAATAAAACCACTACATCTCCATCTTTTGAGAATCTTTGCAAGTAGTTAAATAGCATCTTCCTATATGACTTATTGAGTACAATTGGTTGTACTCAATCTTGCTTCATTTCCACCAAAACAAACACCAGAAGAAGAATAGGTGTTTCAAATTTTCGTGTTAGGGTTACAACCGCACTCAAGCGTTCCGTGGGAACCTTTCTTTAGTTCTTTTGAATGTAAATTAAATTTTGGGTTTGAACACCTATTAAGTTGCTAAAGTTGACCATTAGGTCATATTTTAGTCAAGTTAACATTTTTAAATATTCGTGAGCAGGCGTGATACTCTTTCAGTTTGAACTGAATTCTTGGGTAGTTGTGAGACGTACAACGGCCCTATTTCCAAAAATGGGGCTATTACAGGGCCACAGGAAACCCTGCCCAAGCCACCGTCATCGAAAACCCACCGCTGAAAACCTTGAGTGGTAGCCGCCGAAATCCTAGAGGTTCTCACCGTCACTGACTGCGGGAAACCTTGACGTTTCCGGCAATGCTAGGCCACCGAAAACCCCCACCACTGTTGGAGCTCCGCGTGGCAGCCGAAAACCCCCCATGACCACCTTGCTGCTAGAAACATGACGGTGCCGCCACCGTCAGAGCTCCGTGAGGCCGTCGAAAAACCCCTGCCACTACCTTGCCATTGGAAACCACAGGGTTTCCAGCATCACTGCCACCGTCTGAGCCCCGCTATGCCCCTCCACGCCATCGACCTCGACCACCCAACCGCCCGAGCCGTCCCGCCCCGATCTCGCGCGGCCCACCACGGGCTCGCTGTGTGATACCGGATCCATGGGTGCTACCTGCTTGCCACCCCATGCCATGAGAGAGCAGTAGATAAAAGAAAGAGGAGAGAGGAGTGAGGGAGAAGATATTTAGAATAGAGGAATACATGGGGAAATACATGTGTTGTATTGGCTACGCACAACTCTCAAAGCGTAGTTGGTGGTAGATGTGGTGTGTGCATATGCACCAGTGGGAAAAAAAGAGATCCCCTTTTGTTTTCTGATGACTAGGCAGCTGTCCTGGATTAGCAACCAGCTTTCTTCTTTCTTCTTTTAATACCAATCTCCAACTGTCCTTGGAGAGGCACAATGGCAAAGTCATGACATATCTAGTCCTGTAGCACAAAATTATAAATCTAACTCCCTCCGTGACCGCGGCAGCAGCAACAGACGACATGTGTCATCTGCCGCGCTGCCCCATCATGGCAAGAAGTGTCCACTTGAGAGAACTAGGCTGCCGAGCTGGTGGAGGTTAGCAGAAACCTACCGCATAATACCAGCTCGGTAGGAGTTGGTGCTGAGCCCACCCAGCACGACAGGCCGGTTAGTCCCACCGATTACCGCTCTCGTTTGTCCTTACCAAGTTGGGCCAAGATGTCATGATGCCATAACTTGCCATGATAAGGTAATGTGGCAGGTGACACATGTTGTCTGTCGCTATAGCAACAGTCACGAAGGAACTAAATTTGTAATTTCGTGTGTACAGATGTTTAATTTGAAAATAAAATTGCTACAAAGCCATGGATTCCACGAGTGTCCTTGGATTTCAGTGCCAACGATGACCGCATGGGTGGCCTATATAAATTAGAGCAGGGAGGAGGTGTCTGTCAGGGCATCTTTTCTGTTTTAAATTCCTTCAAGTAGTCCTGTCTTGGGCAGTACAACTTTCACGCATGCATTTGTACTTTTTTTCCTTTGCTCTCTTCTCATGCCTATAAAATTTTCTTCTCCTCTCACCTCATGCCTAAAAAAACTAAGAATAAGTTAGAACAATATATATGGCTGTTGGTTAGTAGTATAATATAGTGAACTTGGAGTGATCCATGATTATTTTTTGGATAATGAAGTACGAACGAATTTTCAGAATTTAGTTGAGAAAGGACAAACAATGTCTCAAGGTCCTATGCAGAAGGCAAAAGAACATAAAATTTTGGATGGTTGCTCAAAGGGAATTTTGGACATTTTTGGCCTTGTTTGGCACAGGAATAACAAATATAGCCCCTGCATCATCGTAATTCTATTTGTGGCCCTCTCTCCGAGTTTAGGACTCCAGCAAGCTAACACGTGCACAATCATGCGGTTCGGGAGCACAAGACATCGTGATCATGCAGTCCAGGAGTGCACCACTCGGTCACTGTAGCTTCATGTGGCCGGGGAGTGCATGTTTACAATCAGTAGCATCATGCACTCTCGGACCACATGATTAGCCGTCCCATCGCCCCACTGAAATAATTATACAAGCGGCTAAACGTGTTACAAGGCTCCACCGAAAATTATAATTTTCAACCTCATTATCTCTATCTAAAATTTTAAAAAATCAATTTTATTTCCCAAAAATAAATTTGTACTGGCCGGTCGACACGCTCCGAAAAATTCTTGCTCGACAACGTGGGTCCCGACCTAAATCCGGTCTCCACCACCGCGGGTCCTGGCTGCCCTTTTTCATGCACGCGCGCTCGGGCCCCGTGACAACCCTAGACCGCTTCACGTGATAGAGTGAAGCGTAGGAGCAAGACGACGAAGAAGGACTTGGACATGGAGGATAGGAGAAGGAGGTAGAAGAGGTTGCGGAAAAGTTTAGTGACAAGCGGTGGGTAAGGATGATCACGTGGACGACGAAGGCGAAGAAGTCCAAGCACGACTCGAACGGCTCAAACCGGTCGACGACGACTAGTACAATGAAATAGTGGCGCTGCACTTTGTCCTGCGCTCCCGAACCGCATAACTGCACACGCATCAGCTTGTCAAAGTCCCGTCCTTGGGAAGGCCACAAATAGAATTACAAATTTTAGAAAGTTATATTTAGTATTTCTGTACCAAATAGATCTAAAAATACCCGAAATTCGCTCGAGAATTTTGGACACATCTGGCACTGTGGCAACATAAAATTCCAAATCTGGCTCTCAGTGCGAAAGAATTCCAAAACTAGCCCCCTTCCCGATCGCACGATGGCGCTGGCGACACTGTCGATCGTGCGGTCCCGACAAGACGATCAAGACTGCTCATCGGTCGTGGCGATCCTGCACCGCACGACCGCCCCGCCCGCCCGCCCGTCAAGACCCGCCTCCGGCCTCATGACCGCATGGTGCCGACCGCACGACCCCGCCTGCACTAAATTTTTGTTTAGGGTTTGGTATATGTATTTAGTATAAGAATTTATATGTATTATTGATTTATTTACAATAAAAATAAATTTGGATATATGAAATGGTGTTTCAAAAATTTGAATTTGATGTAGAGTCCAGGTTTATAGCTTGTGTGATTTTGTTGCATTTAGAAAATTTAAAATTTTGTTTGGTAGAGTGCGGACGAAATATGTGTGAAGTAATGATTGATGTATTTGTGATTTTGTAGATTGTCGACCGTGAAAAAATGTTGAACTGACAATAACAATTTTCGATCATGGTATGTTGTTTTATTGTAGGAAATTTAATGAAATTTTTTGAGAACAAGCGTGATAAGAACAGTTGGGCGAAAGAAGGAAAGGGATATTTAACAGCTGGGAAAAATGAATGCGAAAAGATGAGGAGATTTTATGCTGATAATTAAAATACACTTCATAATAAACAGATATGTTGAACTAGATGTGAAGTAACGATCGATGTATTTGTGATTTTTCTATATTGTTGACCGTGAAAATATGTTGAACTTACAATTTTGTAGGAAGGCGACTTGAGTTAGTCCCTGTGAGTTTGTAGAGTTTTGTCAATTTTGCACAAGACATCGTGATCATGCGCCCAGAGTGCACCACTCGGTCATCTGTAGCTTCATGTGGCCGGGAGTGCATGTTTACAATCAGTAGCATCATGCACTCTCGGACCACATGATTAGCTGTCCCATCGCCCCACTGAAATAATTATACAAGCAGCTAAACTGTGTTACAAGGCTCCACTGAAAAATTATAATTTTTCAACCTCATTATCTCTATCTAAAATTTTAAAAAATCAATTTTATTTCCCAAAAATAAATTTGTACTGGCCGGTCGACACGCTCCGAAAAATTCTTGCTCCGACAACGTGGGTCCCGACCTAAATCCGGTCTCCACCACCGCGGGTCCTGGCTGCCCTTTTTCATGCACGCGCGCTCCAGGGCCCCCGTGACAACCCTAGACTGCTTCACACGTGATAGAGTGAAGCGTAGGAGCAAGACGACGAAGAAGGACTTGGACATGGAGGATAGGAGAAGGAGGTAGAAGAGGTTGCGGAAAAGTTTAGTGACAAGCAGGTGGGTAAGGATGATCACGTGGACGACGAAGACGAAGAAGTCCAAGCACAGCTCGAACGGCTCAAACTGGTCGACGACGACTAGTACAACAGAAATAGTGGCGCTGCACTTTGTCCTGCGCTCCCGAACCGCATAACCGCACACGCATCGACTTGTCAAAGTCCCGTCCTTGGGAAGGCCACAAATAGAATTACAAATTTTAGAAAGTTATATTTAGTATTTACACCAAATAGATCTAAAATACCCGAATTAACGAGAATTTTGGACACATCCGCAATCGTGGCAACATAAAATTCCAACCGGCTCTCGATCGAAGAATTCCAAAACTAGCCCCTTCCCGACCATACGATGGCGCTGCGCCGACACAATCGATCGTGCGGTCCCGGACAAAGACGATCAAGACTGCTCATCGGTCGTGCGATCCTGCACCGCACGACCGCCTACCCGCCCGCCCGGCCAAGACGACCCCGCCTCGGCCTCATGATCATGGTGCCGACCGCACGACCCTTTGCACTAAATTTTTGTTTAGGGTTTGGTATATGTATTTAGTATAAAATTTATATGTATTATTGATTTATTTACAATAAAAATAAATTTGGATATATGAAATGGTGTTTCAAAAAATTTGAATTTGATGTAGAGTCCAGTTTATAGCTTGTGTGATTTTGTTGCATTTTAGAAAATTTAAAATTTTGTTTGGTAGAGTACGGACGAAATATGTGTGAAGTAATGATTGATGTATTTGTGATTTTGTAGATTCTTGACCGTGAAAAAATGTTGAACCGACAATAACAATTTTCGATCATGGTATGTTGTTTTATTGTAGGAAATTTAATGAAATTTTTTGAGAACAAGCGTGATAAGAACAGGTTAGGCGAAAGAAGGAAAGGGATATTTAACGGTGGGAAAAATGAATGCGAAAAGATGAGGAGATTTTATGCGATAATTAAAATACACTTCATAATAAATGATATGTTGAACTAGATGTGAAGTAACGATCGATGTATTTGTGATTTTTCTATATTGCTGACCGTGAAAAATATGTTGAACTTACAATTTTGTAGGAAGGCGACTTGAGTTAGTCCCCTGTGAGTTTGTAGAGTTTTGTCAATTTTGTACTTTTAAACTAGAAAAAAATTAGGAGTAGTTGTTCACTGTATGTTTTAGGTGCGTAAAAAATTTTGAGATAATTTTTTTAAGAGCTATTGACTGTAGAACGATCGATACATACAATGGTAAGTGATATTTTGATTTTAGTAAAAATTAGTATACCGAGAGAACCGGTATATTAATATTGGTAAATGACTTGCAATCTGAATCATTGAATGCGAAAGACGAGATAATAAACTTCATAATACAGTTGGGAGTAACATGCCGCGTACATTTTTATTACATGCATAACATATAGCATGATATGCGACTAATCTACCCAACTGCTCGTACGACCTACTGTGTGGACCGGGGCCACTTTCCCTTCCTTGCCCGCTCGACGTTGAACTCCTCCGCGGCCTCTTTTGCCTTAGCCGCTATTTCCCTCTTTCTCTCGCGCTCCCTCTCGCGAGCCTCCCGCTCCCTCCGCGTGCACGCATCGAGATGGGCTTGCGAGTCGCGTTGTATACGCAGGGTGTGCTCGTGGCTGCGGCGCTCCTCCTGCAGCAACTCCTTGTCCTGTTTGACATTCCACCTCAAGTCGAGGGTCCATTGGTCAAGGTGGATCTCAAGATCGATCCATTTGCGGTAGCTACATAGGGCTCCCGAGGCGCAAAATGAGGGGAGAGATTGTTAGTACGTGATGTGAAGGAGAAAATGTTGGGAAAAATGGTGCATGTGTTCGTTACCGGTTCCCAATAGGATAAGGTGTCAAAACGGCGGTTGGGGTATTCACTGGAGTAGTTTGCGCAACCCCAGTAAGCATACCCAGGGTGATGTGTTCATTCGATTTGATGAACTTGCACGTGTCCCCGCACCAACAAAGGGGGGGGGTGTGGGGTTGTTGCTACGCGGCCGCTCATTGTGGGGAGCTGACCTCGTAGCCGCAGCAGCCTTTGCTTGTTCCTCGCAAGTCGCCGCAGCCCTTGCTTGTTCGTCGCGAGCCACCGCAGCCCTTGCTATGTTGCGTGTCTCCTCCCATTCGCCTTCTTGCGAGACTCCTCCTAGCCTTCCGCCTAGTTTCATTTATCTTGTCCGCAATTCCTGCCAACTCTTTATATTCTTGTTGTTCATTTCGACGGAGAAGGAATGTATGATGTAATGTTAGATGGTGTAGTGCTCTCTTGCGACGCATTGCACGTCAATTTATAAAGCGAAGGGTAGCCATGTGTTTTTGGCACGCGCAAAGTGGGATCTTTGTCATGTCACCACAAAGTGGGATCTTTTGTCATGTCACTACATAGTCGGCCTCTTTTGTCATGTCCTCGCAAAGCTGTCATCTTTGTCATGTCCTTGTGCAAAGCTGGGCTCTTTGTGTCATGTATCCGAGCAAAGCCGGGCTCTTTGTCATGTCACCGAAAAGCCGAGCTCTTTGTCATGTCCTTTGCGCAAAGTGGGCTCTTTGTCATGTCCTCGCAAAGTGAGCTCTTTTGTCATGTCCCTGAGCAAAGCTGGGCTCTTTTGTCATGTCACTGTGCAAAGCTGGCCTCTTTTGTCATGTCACTGAGCAAAGCTCGGCTCTTTTGTCATGTCACTGTGCAAAGCTGGGCTCTTTTGTCATGTCACTGTGCAAAGCTGGCCTCTTTTGTCATGTCACTGCGTAAAGCTGGCCTCTTTTGTCATGTCACTGCGCAAAGCTGGCCTCTTTTGTCATGTCACTGCAGTAAGTTCTCTCGTTTCGTATAAATAGCACGGTTGGGGTCCCATGATATTGTAGGCAGCGAACCGTGCAAATCGAAAAAAGAAGTGTGTTCTCTTCTGTGGTGAAACATAACATGTCGGAAGCTGAGGGGCCGATCGGATATGGGTCACCGAAGGAAGACCTTCCCTTGGAAAGGAGGGAGGTATTTGGTCCACACTACCGCTTGATGCCAAGTCAGCGTGCTCAACCAAAGATGGCGAGTGCCGACATAATGAGGACGCGGTTGTGCAGGCCCTGGAAGGCCAGTTCGATAGCGGGCGATGTTTCTTCCGATGCCCACGATCCGGGTAAAATTAGTAACAAGATGCTTTCTTATTTCTTATGCAGGCTGCATGTTTACCCTCCTTTCCTGCAGATGGCGAAATGCGAGTTCTCCCGGTGGATCGACCCTCCCCACGAACGTTATATTGTCAATTATGTATTCACATTATGGCAGCGAATATTTGAGTTGGAGGAGCGAATCGAGACCCTCAATAAGGAGAACATCGACCTCCAATGTATGCAACGCCAACATATAGAGTAGAGAGTGACTAAGTTAGTAATGTGTCGTATGTAATTTGTTGTGTTCGTTGTTGTGTTGATGGTGTGGTACCGAGCATGTTATTTTGATTTAATTTCTTGCGTGTAATCTTGTACATATTGTGCATGCGTGCAATGTATGTTTTGTTTCGTGTTGGCATTGCGTCACGCATTCTTATTGTGTGGACTCTATGACTGAGGCCCCCCGAGCCTATAAGAGGGAGCCATTCCTCACCTAGCCCCCCGCATTGTTCTCCCTCACCTCCTGAATTAGTTCTTCCCATTCTGTGTAGTTTTCATTCCTTCTCACTCCCCTGGACGCCGATATGAGTCATCTCAGCACCTCATCGTCCGCTCCCATGGTGATTTGCCCAAAATGCAACACGGTTGTTAGACGTAAGACCTCACACACGGCCACGAATCTTGGGCGGCACTACTACAAGTGCCCTTTCACTCGGTGAGTACGATTGTTTCGGTTCATTCAAATCGTGCGGGCATGTTTGACAATATTGTTCTCCTAAAGCGCAGAAGCCCCGTGGTTGCCGATTCAGGTGTGGGAGGATGAAATGGGCGATAGTGCCGACATTGCGAGCATGAGAGAGTTGTCGTGGGGGTAGCGACCCGTCGAGATGCGCCATCGTTTTGATAGACCTGGGTGGAAGATTAATTTAATGTTGTGTGCTATTTTTTCTTGTGTTTATTGTTATCGTTAAGGTGTAGTGTTGGAGGTTATTGTTGTGTTTATTGTTATCGTGTGTCTTAGTGCTGGTGGGTTAATGTATGTTTGTGTGAAGCAAGCTGTAAATAAATAATTTGCAAAACATGCCATGGATATGTATTACGCATACGTACATTTCATAAATAGTTACAAAGACAAACCATGAGGCGTTACTGAAATCGAATTACAAAAACTCATTATGGATCTCGTCATCGCCTCCTCGACGGCGATGTGCTCCTCGGAGAAGGTGAACCTGCTAGGGAGTGCGGTGCATCGAAGGTCGTACTACGAGGCCTGCGTCCGAGGTGGTCTTTGTACGATCGCGTGGGAGGTCCGTCGGATGGCCGAGAATAGAGCTCAGCCAATCGGTCGACGAGGGGTCTATGTCTTGCTGAGATGTTACATCTGAATTATGCCATGCACAGCGTTGTTAGTAATACATTGTAATATCAAAAGGCATTTACCTGCGTAGGCTGAAATGCCGATGACCCACCGTACTCCTGCACCGTGTAATCTTGGTAGGTCTGGCCAAACCACTCGTCTTTGCTCCCGCAGTCGGATGACCACCATGAGCGAACGTGGCAACGACACCTCCATTGCTGTCCGAGTCGGGGTCCTTTGCTCGAGATCGGGCCCGTCGGCCAGGCGAGATTGTTCGCTCCCTCGTACTCCTCCGTGATGACGATGGCTGCAGCAGGGTGCTATCCTGTCGCAAATTCTGTAAGAAAAAGATGGGGTTAGAGATAAATGGCAAACGAGTGCATGAACAAATATGTGGCAAATGCCGTACCGCCGGTCCGAACCGCGTGGACGACGAGCGGCGGCCGGGTCGATCGCTGGATGCGATGGGCGTGGCGATGATGGACGTGCTGATGGCACTGCTGACGGTGGCGCGGAGGGGGGTGGTGGTGGTCGCCCCCGTCCGCGACCACGCCGTGCAACAATAGTCATCTCCGTGGTGACCACAACCGATGGTCCGTATCGTGGACTGGCGTCATCATATATGTTGCGCATCGAAGTGAGCAGACGATCAATCGAATTTGCTCTCCCACGATGGAGAGCCTGAGCTGCCTCGTCGTGGATACGATGCAATCGGTCGAACTGCGATTCTGATAACCGGTTAAAACATAATCCTGCACATGTTAATTACATACTAATCTCTTACCGTCTCGTGCGTCTTGCGTGCCGCTCGATGCCGGTCTGGACCTGCCTCTATAGCAGCCTCGTGTATGATCTCAATTGACGCGGGCGGCGCGATAAAGCCTCTTGTGGGTGCGTGGAACGTACCACTCGAGGTAAGTGCTATACGTGCCGAGGTCGCATGCGGCGGGTCTCCTCCACAACCATCGTGTCCGCGTGGTCACGCCACATGTCCGTCCACTCCGTTACGCCTCTCGGTCTTCGTTCGCTCGCCCTCTCCTCGATTGCCTGCAAGTCAATTGAGACATCCACAATTAGTAGGGGCACAAAGTAATGCATTAATTAAAGTTACCGTGAAATCACATACCGGTGGGTGGTGGGTGCAAGAAGGCGTCCTGGCAGGGGTGGGACAACCTGGTACATGCCGAACTGCCTCATGACTCGTTGTGGATTGTATGGCTCGACGCAGTGAGAGAACACCAAGTGGCAAGTCGTCAACTAGTACATGTGATCCTGCCCTCACTGAGATGATAATCCGTGGGGTCCGTGTCCATAATGAGCGGTGGAGTCCATGGCCACCGGACTATCTCTACCTCGTGGAGTGTCTCGAACATGTTGTGGAACTCAAGCACGCACGCCTCGGTCTCTCTTGGCCCACCGCAACCGAGCATGTGTCCAACGCATACCCATGGTGGGCCCATCGACGGGTCATCTCCATTACCAAGGCCGTACAAATGCGGGCTGAACTCGTAAGGGTGCACAGAAGTACCAAAGTAAGGCCTGCCAATGGGGATGTGTTCCCACGACCACAACTGAAGAAGAACGTAGCACACGGCTATGTGAGACCATGTGGAGGTCACCCCATGGTTGTGATGAGTAATTGACTCTTGATCTAGAAAGATTGAGTTTGGTTTTGAGGTTTGGTGACTCGCAAAGTCGTAAGCCTTAACAATTGTCGTGAGGCGCTTACGACTCGTTGTCCTTAGTTGAAACCGAGTGAGGCATTGAGCAGTGGTCGGGAGGCTATACGACCACTGTGGAGATCTACGATCACGTTGTGGCCTTCTCGACAAGTTTAGCCGTGGTCGAAAGTCTCTCGGGTGGAGTACGACCACGTTGCGGAGCCCTCGGAATATTTGGCCATGATCGAAGGTCACCCGGCCATTTACGACCACGTTTGGTCGTGGTCGAAACCCTTTCGAGTGTTGTACGACCACGTTGGTCGTGATCGGAAGGGTATATGACCACGTTGAGCGAAATCAAGAACCAGTCGAGTAGCGTGACGACCACGTTGTGGAGTCTCGACTCGTTGGCGTGGTCGAGGCCACGGGGCGATTCGACCACGTTGCGGCATCCTCGGTGAATTTGGGCGTGATCGAAGTCGGTCGGACCGCGTGGGACCACGCGGTATCTTACTCGAGAGAAAATTGAGCGTAGTCGGAAGAGTTTAAGACCACCTTGACCGTGGTCAGGTGGCGTACAACCACGTTGAAGGTAATCGGAAGCCGGTAGGGAGTTTACGACTCGTTGGTCGTGAGTCGGTAGTCGTGGGCGGGGTTTACGACTATGTGGTCATGGTCGGTAGTCGGTGCTCGGTAAGTCGACCACGTTGTGGCGCTCAAGCTCGACCACGATTGTGACATTCGACATCGACCACGTTGGTGCAATTCGGTGCTCGGTGGTTCGACCACGTTGTGAGTACGACCACGTTGTGGGTACTTAGTGGATCGACCACGTGTCGCGATCGGTGGCTCGAGTGTCGACCACGTTGGCGGATCGGAGCATCGACCACGTTAGCGCGAGCACTGAAAGTGGTCGAAACCGCGTTCGACCACGTTATCGGCAGAATGACCGTGGTCGGCTGAGTTCATTCAAACTGGTCGTATGAGCCCATGTGATGTCCGATTATGTTGGGACTTGATCGTATGGGTTCCTGGTGATGTTGTGGACCTTGTGGACTTGTTGGTTCATCTTTTGATGGGGTTTGTCAATGTCTATTTTCGAGGAAAAGGTGTGAGCTACGTTGAGCGGTGCGAGTTTGGTTTCTGTTTGAGCGGTGATCGTGCGACACTGTGTGGTCGTAGCTAGCGATAGTCGTGGCTTGAGTCTGCATGGTCGTAACGAGCTTTGAAGAGGTCGTGATGAGATGCTGTGTGGTCGAAGGAAGCAGGGGAGTCTTCCAGGGCTTCGACCACTTCTTGAGGTGTGCTTTTGAGTGGTCGTAGGGGATTTACGACCAGGTGTTGTGCTGTGATACTTGTGCCGAGTGATGGTCTGTGTGTATTGTGCGGTGCTATGTGATGGTTTGCTTGTCCGTGTGGCTGCGGGACTTGAGCTATTTCATGGTGAGGCGGGGAGGACCGGACTAGGCACGGAGGTGTTGAGGTCCGACGGTCGGAGACGCCAAGATGATCGAGGCTGGTGAGGTGGTTGCAGCCGGAGACGAGGAACCGGAGCTGGAACTGCCAGAGCTGAGCACGACGGGCAACAACGAGGAGGACCAGGACTAGGCTCAGGGAGGAGCTGAGGTCCAGATGGTCAGGAGGTTGGGTGCGGTCGTGTGCGGTGGAATAGACCGAGACTAGACTCTGGAGGAGTCGGAGGTCTGATCGGTCGGTTGCATGATCCTGGAGACAGTCTTGGTGAGGCTTAGGAGGTCGGGACTAGACAAGGGAGTTGTTGAGGTCCAGAACGACGTGGAAAAGCCGAAGAGGACGTGTCGTGCCAGGTGGGCTGACAGCATGGACAGCAAAGCGGTGGAGGAAGCTTCCGGGAAGGCAGCAGAGTGGCATTTTGGAGAAATGGCCAAAGGCTGCAAAGGGAAGCTGTGTCTCTGAAAGCAGTGGATTCTGTTGGAGCTAACGGGCAAAGTGCGGGTCTGTTGGGATAGCAGCAA
Source organism: Bonia amplexicaulis (assembly GCA_036346245.1). Taxonomy (NCBI): domain Eukaryota; kingdom Viridiplantae; phylum Streptophyta; class Magnoliopsida; order Poales; family Poaceae; genus Bonia; species Bonia amplexicaulis. The sequence goes on along the minus strand of JAYGGG010000461.1, from coordinate 312,128 downwards.
AGCATTTGAGTTAGCGGGCAAAGTGAGTATTAAAACCCGGTGTTAGGTGGGGTTTCTGGTTATCCCAGTGTGGACTAATGGATGGATCCATTAGGGTTAGTCTCGGGTGTGAGGCTATAAAAGGGAGAGGGGAGGCACGAGAATGTTGAGTTGGTCGGCTGGGCCTTGGAGGCAGCCGCCTCTCCCTCCCATGGGAGTTTGTGTGTAGCTCTAGGGTAGAGCTTGTCCTCCCGAGAGGTGGTTTGGAAACTCTCATGATCAATCATCCATCTCTATCTCTATTTGAGTTGTGTTGTCTATTTATTTTTGGATGACTTGACCGGGTTTCTTCATTTGTCCTTTTCTCGTGTTCTTGGCTTTCGAATCGCTTTGTGATATGTGAGGTGCATTTCAAGCCATTTTGGCTACTCTAGATCCACGAGCGGTTTTGTTCTCTCTCTGATTTGGTTTTGGGCGCTCTCAGTGAAATATAGTCGAACTCTCTTTTGGTTGCTAAGTTTTCATTTAAAGATTAAAGCAACCTCAAGAGGCCCTAACCATATTGTTTGTGACTTTCTTGGACAGACGATCCGTTAGTCGAAAGTTATTTGAAGTCGGGCCCTTGCGGTTGAGCGCCTCGCTGCTTCCTCTGTTTCGAGTTCGACCATCTCTTCTGTTTCGTTCTTGGCAGAGAAGTCATGTCTTCTTGGGATTTTCTCAGCCAGAGGATGTGTTCTTGCAGTGTTTAAAGTCCCATGACCGAAAGATCCGTGAATCGAAAGATATACAGAAATCGGATCTTGCAGTTGTACGCTTCACTAGCCTCCTCTGCTATGATTTCAACTTTGTTCTATTTGCGTGCTTCTCTTCTCGACCAGTCAAGACGTAGATCATCTGCTTTCTTTTGCGCTGGTTTCCGAGTGCTTGATGGTCGCAGATCTCGTAGTCGTGTGCCCCCACGGTCTCATGAGGTGTCTGCGACCGCAGTCGGCTATAGGTGCGAGTCGGTCTTCGACCACGTTGATCGTACGACCATGCCATTGGCTTACGACCACGACGGTTCCGACCGGACTCATCTTTCGATCTTGTCAATCTTGTTTTGGTGGCTATCGACTTCATTGAATTCTGGTTAATCATCGATTGCCTACCAAGTTGCTGTTCTGTCGAGTTGTCGAAGTTACGACCACTGTGCAAACTATGGACCACGTTGTCGGACTTACGACCACGATGTAAGCTTCGATCACGACGTCGGGTTTTTAGTTACGGCGATCGTGCGTCTGCTTCTCATTCTATGTCACCGCGGTTATTCTCTGTTCTCTCTGAGTTTTCCAGTGAACAACCAATCTTCTTCTTCACAGCTCTTTAGCTACTGGAGAAAGATAGGGTTGAATTTTTGGGAGAATTTTTAAGGCACCATTCACCCCCCCCTCTGTTGCCATTTCGGTCCTACAATTGGTATCAGAGCTAGGTTGGCTCTGTGTTTGATCTTAACCGATCTGGAGCTTGGCAGTTAGTAGGGAATTTTGTGATCTTTTCTCTGCATCTTGTTGGGGTGGTTTTGCCAATGATGTCCTTTGAGACAAGAGGCTTGATTTCGGCTAGAGGATGATTTTATTTGCAAGAAACCACAAGTGTGAGCTTTGTGGTACATTCTTGTCCTTTGGTTAATCAAGTGCTAGGAAGGAGAAAGCCTTGGAGAACACACAGATGATAATGATAAGGACGAGCGTCGACTTATCATGAGCAAGGTAAAAACTTATTATGACCTTGGCCTTGTCCAAGATGAATATACTTGCTCTTCGGGATATTGTGAGGTGCCTAGATTATAAATTGCTAGATTGCTCTTGCTAGGTTGAAATCTCATTTCTCATGTGTAGGTTGTGAGTCTTTCTCTGTAGACGGTGAAAATTTAATTTCTCTACTTGAATGTTAAAATCTGCAAATGAGAAATTAAAACTTTGACTCACTGCACTTGTGTAGAGGAGTATGAGCTTACTAGAGTGTAGTAAAACTGAGTTCCTCTGCTGTGTCGTCGTTATAGTCGTAATGCCTTACGACCACAACTTCGGCTTCTCGACATAGTCGTAGCTGCATACGACCATGTCTGCTGGCGGACACTTCCGCTTGTTACCGTGGTCGAAAGTCCCTACGATCACGACTGCTGGTTCTGAGCACGCTGCTGCTCGATTGCCGTGGTCATAACTGACTTACGACCACACCGCAATTCCCAATCGAGGTTGTAATGACCAACGATCACATCCTCTCGGCTGTAGTCATTCAAAACTACGCCTCTCGTGCTACGACCACGCTCATTTCTTCTCGACCGTAGTCGAGTGCGTAACGACCACTCTTTTTCTTTGAGTGGCGTGTGTCAAGTCTTGGGTTCAAGCATCGCTTTCTAACCACTTGGGATCCAAGACTTGGGCACTTTGTTCTTGTTCATGTGCTCACTTGTACCATCTTGGCATGTTTTCTCTCAATGCTTTCATGTCATGCCTTTATGTGTATCTCGCTTAAGTATCCATGTACCTTGTTGTATTTGTTACATGCTTAAGCTTTGACTTGACTTCATGAGCTAAGTAGAATGTGTGCATTAGAAGTCAAGTATCATCATGACCTTGTGCTCGTAGTATCTATCATGGTTCACATCTTGCTCCTTATGTTCATTCATCATTATTTATACATGTTAGCATACTTTTCATGATGTTGATTTGCCATGTTGTATGTCTACATGATGTATGCATATGTATGGACAAGATGAGCTTGAGTATATCTTGGATAGTTTCTACGTGTCATGATAGTGCGTTTATTCATGCCTTTGTATCTTTTCTAGTATACATGCTTTTATCCATGCTAGCATATGCTTCTGTGACTGTTCTCGCATCTCGCTATGTATGGTTGTGATTTATTGTGATGCTTGTATACTTTGATCTTATTGATGTTATGGCATGAAATAAATTGTATGACATCTTGGTAGCATTAGTCTGTGCTTATGCTTAGATATCATGAGATTTGTGGTTAGGTCACAAGCTTCTTCTAGTATTGGGTGGCTCTAGACTTGCTGTTCTAGATGCTTTTGATGAGGGCTAGATTGAGCTTGTGGCGGTGCGTGTTCTCATACATTTGTAATGCTACCGATTGTGGTCATTTGTCTTAGTACTGGATCCATGCCTGTGTATTATTTACCCCAGTACTAGGACACCAGCTGTTCCCCTATGTTTAATCCGCAGGTTATGAATGAGGGGAGAGTGGTACAATTGTTCTGACCGCTCCCTCGGTCTTTATGACCACGCCGTAGTTTCTACGACCACAAGATGGACTCTCAACAACCCATACACGACCATGAGCCGGATTCGACCACCACTACGATCCGGACTCAACTTCGCCATGACTCGGACTCAACTACGACCGATCCTCAGACGCGACTTCGATCACTCAACTGAGACCCGATCAGGTCTCGGCGATCACATCAATGAACCGAGCAACCGCTACAAAGGTTGGTTCTCCCTTATGATTTTCAGTGCTCTGCTTCCCGCCACTTGGCTTTGCATAGTATATGTCTTCTAGTGGTAGGAAGGGTCTTTTTAGGCGGTAGGAGCCAACTCTAGGTGATGTTGTCTCATTCACACCTCTCATCCAAATGGTTCTCTAGGATTATTTACTACCTAGTTTGGGCTTTGGTTCTCTAGGATTCTCTTCTACCTAGGTTGAACTTTTTCTTGGCCACTAGAGTCTTTTGCATTGACATAGTGTGCTTTTGCCCGTGGTATGAGGTTATAGACTAGAGACCATGAGGATAGGATGTGTTTGGGAATCACCTCCTTGAGCTAGAACCTTCTCTTTACGGATTTTGTGCCAAATTTCTTGGTTCTTCTCTTTTGCCTTCTCTAGGGGAGTTGGATCCTTTCGTCTATTCGGGCTATGTTTGGGGGAGTTCATCTCATGTGCATTCTTTTGTTCAATAGTGCGTCACATTCACATGAATGCTGTACAATCTTGGAGCCCTGAATATTATCTTTATGTGACATGATATCATGATTTATATCTTGCCATGTCTTGTGATAGCTTGATTTATCATGCCCTTCTATGTGTTGCTTAGCTCTTGCCATACTAGCTTAATTAAATGTGAACAACTTGAATCAAATCATGTCTTGTTCAATCTTGTGAATAGTCCGCTTTAGTGATCCTCTTTTGATTCGAGCCATGTCGAATAGGCTAAGTTGAGTCTTGAATCTGTTTTTGAGATTTAGATTGAGCTAAGTTAGTTCATTAGTGATGCATGAGTTAAGTCTTAACTCTTTGTTCATGAACTAATTCAAGTAAATGCAAAATATCTCTTTGTGCGAAAAACCGATCTCACCAATTCTTTCTCATGAGACGGCTTGCCATTGCATTCGGCATGAACTCGGGGAGTTTTGGATGACCAAGATCACCTCCTTAAGCTTATTGCTTGGAGTGATCGCATAAGGCTTGAGATCTAGCACATGGCTATGAAAACAAAATTCTTGTGAAAAATGGTTGGAACCAACCATGAATTTCTGATAAAGGCCAATTGTGCTAATTTTGCTCAAATATTCTACAAGTGGTATCCAAAGTACTACAAGTAATGAATTACTTGTGAGATCTAGTGCTTGAACAAAATGTCTCATTTTGAACTTATAGCACTCTAAATTGACTCAACTATAGCTTCTTGGTTCCACTTAGAATATTGACATGGCTTGACTCACTTTTGGATACCTTCTTCTAGACTATAATCTTGGTGACTCGACATGCTAATCAAACCATTTAATTTAAAGATCATGACTTATTTGGCTTGAGCTTGGCAATAGATAGTTTGTTATGATCTAAATAGCATTGTCACCTTTTATGGCTTGGTATAATTTTCTGTGAAGTCACTTTAGATAATCTTCATGACTCCCATAGCTCCCTTTGCTTAAAATGAATTAATTGTAGTCACCCCATTTCATTCATGCTCTATGTTTCTTCCTTGCATCTTGATGATCAGACACAAAAAAGGAGAAGGATAGAGAAAAGGCATTAAGGGGTGCAAAAGGCATTAAAATGGGAGAATGCATCAAGGGATGGGAGAAGGATAAAAGGCATTAAGGGGGAGAATGCTTGGTCATCTTGCTATGACAATGGTCATGTGAGCATCGCTTCTTGGACCATGAGCAAGATTGGACTTTACGTGTGATTTGGAGTTTCAGAGAAATTTTGATCCTTCTCTGTCTGCTCCATTTCATTACGTGTCAACATGGTCTTGAGTCCCTTCTTCATTCTTTTAGACCATGTGTGGCTTTTGCTTCTCTTTCTTTTTCTTCTTTTCAAAAACAAACTCATCTTCATGCCTTTTTCAGTGTTTGTCAATATACTCATCAAGGGGGAGATTGTGAGACCATGTGGAGGTCACCCCATGGTTGTGATGAGTAATTGACTCTTGATCTAGAAAGATTGAGTTTGGTTTTGAGGTTTGAGCCGACTCGCAAAGTCGTAAGCCTTAACAATTGTCGTGATCGCTTACGACTACGTTGTCGTTAGTTGAAACCGAGTGAGGCATTGAGCGAGTGGTGGGAAGGCTATCGACCACGCTGTGGAGATCTACGATCACGTTGTGGCCTTCTCGACAAGTTTAGCCGTGGTCGAAAGTCTCGGGTGGAGTACGACCACGTTGCGGAGCCCTCGGAATATTTGGCCATGATCGAAGGTCACCCCGGCCATTTACGACCACGTTTGGTCGTGGTCGAAACCCTTTCGAGTGTTGTACGACCACGTTGGTCGTGATCGGAAGGGTATATGACCACGTTGAGCGAAATCAAGAACCGATCGAGTAGCGTGCGACCACGTTGTGGAGTCACGACTCGTTGGCGTGGTCGGAGGCCACGAGGGCGATTCGACCACGTTGCGGCATCCTCGGTGAATTTGGACGTGATCGAAGTCGGTCGGACCGCGTGGGACCACGCGGTATCTTACTCGAGAAAATTGAGCGTGGTCGGAAGAGTTTAAGACCACCTTGACCGTGGTCGGTGGCGTACAACCACGTTGAAGGTAATCGGAAGCGGTAGGGAGTTTACGACTCGTTGGTCGTAGTCGGTAGTCGTGGTGGGGTTTACGACTATGTGGTCATGGTCGGTAGTCGATTTCGATAAGTCGACCACGTTGTGGCGCTCAAGCTCGACCACGATTGTGACATTCGACATCGACCACGTTGGTGCAATTCGGTGCTCGATGGTTCGACCACGTTGTGAGTACGACCACGTTGTGGGTACTTAGTGGATCGACCACGTGTCGCGATCGGTGGCTCGAGTGTCGACCACGTTGGCGGATCGAACATCGACCACGTTAGCGCGAACCGAAAGTGGTCGAAACGCGTTCGACCACGTTATCGGCGAAATGACCGTGGTCGGTGAGTTCATTCAAACCGGTCGTATGAGCCCATGTGATGTCCGATTATGTTGGGACTTGATCGTATGGGTTCTGGTGATGTTGTGGACCTTGTGGACTTGTTGGTTCATCTTTTTGACAGGGTTTGTCAATGTCTATTTTCTGAGGAAAAGGTGTGAGCTCTGTTGAGCGGTGCAGAGTTTGGTTTCTCTGTTTGAGCGGTGATCGTAGCAGACCTGTGTGTGGTCGTAGCTAGCGATAGTCGTGGCTTGAGTCTGCATGGTCGTAACGAGCTTTGAAGAGGTCGTGATGAGATGCTGTGTGGTCGAAGGAAGCATGGGAGTCTTCCAGGGCTTCGACCACTTCTTGAGGTGTGCTTTTGAGTGGTCGTAGGGAATTTACGACCAGGTGTTGTCTTGTGATACTTGTGCCGAGTGATGGTGCATGTGTATTGTGCGGTGCTATGTGATGGTTTGCTTGTCCGTGGGTCAGCAGGACTTCGGAGCTATTTCATGGTGAGGCGTGGGAGGACCGGGACTAGGCACAGGAGGTGTTGAGGTCCAGACGGTCGGAGACGCCGAAGATGATCGAGGCTGGTGAGGTGGTTGCGAGCCGGGAGACGAGGAACCGGAGCTGGAACTGCCAGAGCTGAGCACGACGGGCAACAACGAGGAGGACCAGGACTAGGCTCAGGGAGGAGCTGAGGTCCAGATGGTCAGGAGGTTGGGTGCGGTCGTGTGCGGTGGAATAGACCGAGACTAGACTCTGGAGGAGTCGGAGGTCTGATCGGTCGGTTGCATGATCCTGGAGACAGTCTTGGTGAGGCTTAGGAGGTCGAGACTAGACAAGGGAGTTGTTGAGGTCCGAGCAGCGTGGAAAAGCCGAAGAGGACGTGTCGTGCCGGTGGGTCGACAAAGATGGACAAAGAAAGCGGTGGAGGAAGCTTCCGGGAAGGCAGCAGAGTGGCATTTTGGAGAAATGGCCAAAGGCTGCAAAGGGAAGCTGTGTCTCTGCAGCGAAGGGATTCTGCTGGAGCTAACGGGCAAAGTGCGGTCTGTTGGGATAGCAGCAAAGCATTTGAGTTAGCGGGCAAAGTGAGTATTAAAACCCGGTGTTAGGTGGGGTTTACGGTTATCCCAGTGTGGACTAATGGATGGATCCATTAGGGTTAGTCTCGGTGTGAGGCTATAAAAGGAGAGGGAGGCACGAGAATGTTGAGTTGGTCGGTGGGCCTTGGAGGCGCCGCCTCCCTCCATGGAGTTTGTGTGTGTAGCTCTAGGGTAGAGCTTGTCCTCCCGAGAGGAGTGGATTGGAAACTCTCATGATCAATCATCCATCTCTATCTCTATTTGAGTTGTGTTGTCTATTTATTTTTGGATGACTTGACTGGGTTTCTTCATTTGTCCTTTTCTCGTGTTCTTGGCTTTCGAATCATTGTGATATGTGAGGTGCATTTCAAGCCATTTTGGCTACTCTAGATCCACGAGCGGTTTTGTTCTCTCTCGATTTGGTTTTGGCGCTCTCGGTGAAATATAGTCGAACTCTCTTTTGGTTGCTAAGTTTTCATTTAAAGATTAAAGCAACCTCAAGAGGCCCTAACCATATTGTTTACGCACTTTCTTGGACAGACGATCCGTTAGTCGAAAGTTATTTGAAGTCGGGCCCTTGCGGTTGAGCGCCTCTGCTTCCTCTGTTTGAGTTCGACCATCTCTTCTTTCGTTCTTGGCGGAGAAGTCATGTCTTCTTGGGATTTTCTCACCGAGGATGTGTTCTTGCAGTGTTTAAAGTCCCATGACCGAAAGATCCGTGAATCGAAAGATATACAGAAATCGGATCTTGCAGTTGTACGCTTCACTAGCCTCCTCTGCTATGATTTCAACTTTGTTCTATTTGCGTGCTTCTCTTCTCGACCAGTCAAGACGTAGATCATCTGCTTTCTTTTGCGCTGGTTTCCGAGTGCTTGATGGTCGCAGATCTCGTAGTCGTGTGCCCCCACGGTCTCATGAGGTGTCTGCGACCGCAATCGGCTATAGGTGCGAGTCGGTCTTGACCACGCTGATCGCACGACCATGCCATTGGCTTACGACCACGACGGTTCCGACCGGACTCATCTTTCGATCTTGTCAATCTTGTTTTGGTGGCTATCGACTTCATTGAATTCTGGTTAATCATCGATTGCCTACCAAGTTGCTGTTCTGTCGAGTTGTCGAAGTTACGACCACTGTGCAAACTATGGACCACGTTGTCGGACTTACGACCACGATGTAAGCTTCGATCACGGCGGGTTTTTAGTTCGCAACGATCGTGCGTCGCTTCGTTCTATGTCACCGCAGCTATTCTCTGTTCTCTCGAGTTTTCCAAGTGAACAACCAATCTTCTTCTTCACGCCTCTTTAGCTACCGGAGAAAGATAGGGTTGAATTTTGGGAGAATTTTAAGGCACCATTCACCCCCTCTGTTGCCATTTCGGTCCTCACAGTTAGGACCGCTCACGTCCGTAGTACGTGTGAGGCATCACACAAACCTCGGTATGTGGCGCTAAGAATAGCTGATCCCCAGCTATACTGTGGCACCTCACCAGGTCAGCCATCCGCCAAGGACTCCGCTAGATGTATGTAGCTAGGCAGCCTTTGAATCTCCGGTGGTGCTAGGGAACAAGACCTACCCGAATGAAATAGCAGTGCACGCAACGGTGTATCCGCACCTGGTCCTCATGTGCGAGAGCAGGACATGTCATGTACCGACGAAGCCATCCATGTGGCACACCAGCTACGTTGTCCGGGATCGGATGACCGAACCGGTGAGCCAGATGGACCTTCCAATCTGCAGCCTTCGGGGGTGGCACTACAGCAGCACCACGGAGGGGTAGACCTGTAAGCATTGTCACATCCTGCAGAGTAATCGTCATCTCGCCCTAGCGGAAGTGGAAGGTGTGAGTCTCCGGCCTCCAGCGATCAACGAGAGTGGACAGCAACGGCACATCAAACTGCAACGCGTGCGGTACATCCAACATGCGGGCAATGGGCGGTCCCATACCGCACGACCGGTGCACAGTGTAATCGTGCGGTCCGGCACCGCACGACCGATGAACAGCAGGCGTGCGGTGCCGCATCGCGACGATCGACGCGTGTCGGCCAGCGCAGTCCCGCGGTCGAACGGGGGTTAGAAACGAAATTTTTTAGGTGCAGAGACTAAATTTAGAATTTTGGGTTTTCACAGTGTTACATATGTCCAAAATTCTTCGCTCGAAGGCCCCCGGACGACCTACTGTTAGGACTGTGATATCTAGTTATCTACAACCGCTGAGTGTAAACAACGCAGGCACGAAACAAAGCTACCTAACCTATAGCACCTGAAGACGAGAACCTAGGTAATAGTTTTTGTACTTGATGCAGCAGACTTGTCGTTCCAGTAGTACTCGTGCCCTACCTACGCCTTTATATTATATAGAGCAACACTACATGCATATATTTTTTTCATAATAATTGTTATGATATAGAATATTTGTTTGTTTAAAAACACATTTGTCTTGCTCGACATAGCCGTAGGTGTAAAACATTCACGTTAGCAATGGTAATAGGTCATGGGAAAGGTAGATCTGACTCCGTATGGCTTCTCCCAAAGGCTAGGTTTTCTACCTTCTCTCGTGAAGAAGCCAGAAAAACTGTGGTCCTATTCTTTGTGACTGATTTTTATTTTAGTCAATTTTTAATTTTAACTATTTACGATAAATATTACGAAAAAAGATACTTGTTTGTTATTTTGAATGGTACAGATGTTATGCTTTTAACGTGTACTACAATTAACTTATATATCCTATCTTAAAAAATACTCTATTTAAAAGTTATATATTACAACAAAAACCAAAAACTGATTTTAAAAGGCGAAAAAAACCGGCAACTCGTTGGAGAAACTGGAGAAGCCGTCCAACTTCCCTTGCTTGCACATTAACTTCTCGTAATATTCCTTCTTCCAATTCAAAAGATTCCCTTGCACTGAAGCTACAATAGATTTCGAACCAAACATGCCTAAAATCCCATGATCAAATTAGCTTTTCCTCGTACTAATCGAATGACCAAGGTTGATTCTATAGTTGGATCCATGCCAATGTTATTGGTCTATATTGAGAATTATGTACCATAACAAGAACTGTTCACTCAAATTGCACTATAGCCACTTTTTTCTTTCAAATTTAACCATCCGACACCTATTTTTGCAAATACAGCCTCACCAATCTCGGCAGCCACGGAAGGCGACACATGTCGCTACCACACTACAGGAGCTCGTCAGCACCGGCCGAGCAACAGCTGCTCGGCAGCAGGACTCCCCTACAGAGGTAGCTTTTGCCGTCGAGCCTCCCGTCCGTGGCAGCAAATACAATGGAAATGATTAAAGCTAATTAAATATGATTAGCACTACACTACAACAAAAAGGGTCATCACAGACGATTCAAAATTGTCATCACAGACGATTTTTTGAACCGTCTGAATTTATGTGTCAGTGATAATTAGAGGTTATCACAGACGGTTTGTAAGCCGTCTGTGATAAATACATCACAGACGATTTATAACTAGAACCGCCTGTGAAGAACACTATCATATGTAGACGGTTCTAACTACCAACCATCTGTGATACTCACACATCACAGGCGGTTGATAGCTAGAACCGTCTGTGATGTGTGAGTATCACAGACGGTTGGTATATAGAACCGCCTATGATACTTTCCCACCACAGACGGTTTCTGGTTCGAGTCGTCTGTGATAATTTTTCACAGACGGTTTTCACAGACGGTTTATACCACAAAACCGCATGTGATTATTCATTCTATACGTAATTTTTTTCTATTTTTCGGCTAACCTCAAGAAATGTTAACTATATCATTTGAAAACAAGCAAATATAGCAACAAACATAGCAACACATTCTATTTTCATTAATATTAGAATCCACCATTACAACATTACAAAATATCGAGTAGATTACCCATAGCACTGCATACATAAGAGGATATTTACAATTTTACAAAGATAAGCTTTACGGCTACAAATTCAGAAAAATACTTACACTACAAGAAACTTTAGGCTAATGCAAGCTAGACTTACACATCCTTTATTAAACTACACTCTAAAACAAATGGTGTGGAAAAATTTTTGACTAGCAGAAATAAAAAGGCAACGAACACTATTTTCAGTTTGTGACAAAATCAACAACTTCTATGCCGATGACTTAAAATAATGCAGATTTGCCATTGTCTTCTTCCTTTCCATCTTGTTTCAAGTGAAATTTTAGTTGTCCTTGCCGAACCCCTTCCCACCCTTGCCATGCACAAATGAGTTGGAGCAGTACTGGTGGTATTGGTTTTTTGAGTAGGGATAGGGGGATCATAAGTGGCGAGAGGTGGGGAGAAGAACGGTGCCTACCGTTCGATGCGGAGAGAATGGATGGATGAGAGCGGGATCTTGAGGGATATGCCGCAGATCGGTGACGTGGCGGGACATCGCAGATGGTTCGGATTACAAACTGTCTATGATAGATACATCAAAGATGGTTCATAATAAAAACTGTCTATGATAACAGGATATATCATATACGGATCATAACAAAAACAATCGATGATAATGACGTCACAAAGATAATATATTGGTACAATATAAATAGCTAGTCTCAAAAGATAAAATAACAAAATTTTATATGGCTTATATATATTTATTTGAAATGTTTCGATGAGATCTACAACTTTGTAGTTGAGGCGAAACCCAGATTCCGAAGGGAAAATAAAATATTTTGGCAAAAAAACTTAAAACTTAAAACATAAATTTGGGGCTAAACATGGCCGATTTTGAGGGTCTTAAAGGGCGACAGACACAAGCGGTCGGTGTTTTTAATCGGGCTCATTGTTAGCTTTCCAACGAGTACAAAACGTCAAACGGACACTTGTATGTAAAATTATGCCCGTTTTACTAAAGGTGTCTCAAACCTGAATCCTACTCGGCTCAAAGTGAGATTATAAAATTTTGAGGGATTACGAGGCAGGAAACATGTCACAAATTGTTTTTAATACAAACCATCTGTGATAACTTCATTATCACAGATGGTTTTTAATACAAACCGTCTATAAAGTATCACAGATGGTTTAAATAAAAAATCGTCTGTGATGTCTGCCATTATCACACACGGTTCTTGATAAGAACTGTCTGTGATATCTTGTATTATCACAGACAGTTTGTATAAATAACCGTCTGTGAAAATACCACAGACGGTTATTCGTATAAACCGTCTCAGGATACTTCACAGCACGCACGGTTCCTAGGAACCGTCTATGCCGTAAGCGCCTAGTTTAGCCTCATTTGTAGTAGTGCTAATTGAATATGATTAGCACTAATTAAACATGATTAGCACTAATTAAAGTACATGTACTAATTAAAGGGGCATTAAATGCAACGCCCGCGCCCTGCCAAGTTTGGTAGCTCGGTAGGTCTAAGAAAGAGACTAGATTTATAAAAACGGATATCTGAGGGCCAAATTAAAAAAATGGCCATAATATCATTTGTGTGAACAATCCAAATCATGTTCTTGTATAACTCAACACAATAATAGGCCAAGATAGAGTTTGCATATCAGGTAATGATAACAAAAAAGGGAAATGAGCGAAACCACTTTCCAAGCTCTATAAGTTCACAACCGAATTATGTACAAGTTGTAACAAGCACTCGTTGTATATCCGTTCAGAGCCTGTAAGCCAAGTTGCTTTTCATATACCACTCCAGAAAGCAATCCCTGAATAGGGTATTTACCAGCATGTTCAATGGACATAAAAACCTGAAAGCAACAGTTACCAACATGTCTCCCAAGTCCTAAGCAAAAGACAATTCAGATTTCGCTGAGTTATGACGACTTATATCAAGTCTTTTAGGATTAAAACAATATATGCTATAAAGAGTCATAAATAAATCTTACTATAATTAGGACTCCTACTACTATTTAGAGTAGGATTCCTACTATAAATTGGAGAATGGCTAAGAGAAACTATATAAATCATTCACTTAGCAGATTCTAAGGAGTATGTAATTAGTAAAGTAGGAATAGTTACATTGGAGATGTATGATGGAGCACATCGTATACTGATAGGAGTTCGGTATGTTCCCGATTTTAAAAAATTCTAATATTTGTGAGGTCGCTTGAACTCAAAGATTGTGAGGTATCACTTTCAATTGTAGTCATGCGAGTTATTTGCAAAGGGCAGGTAATCACGAAAAGTATCTGAAGCAATGGAGCATGCTAATTAATGGGAAAACTAAAGGTAGAGCAATCAATGGGAGATCTGACAAAACCTGGTCAGGAGCAATCAATGCGAGTTATTTTCTTGACTGTAGGCCAGATTTCGAATTTTTGGATTTTTGGCAAAATTATTTTGAATTTTGCCAAATTATCAGAAATTGTATCAAAATTTTCATAAGAGAAATTCGAAAAGAGATTACTAGTTTGAGTGTGACTAAATGAGGGGGTATGCTACCTATGTATAGAAAAATTTTGACATTTTTTTTGAACTATTTGTATTCTTAAACTCACAAACGACCACAAAACAACTATAAATTTCAAAGTCGACCGTTAATCATGCTAAACGGGCCAAATAGGTTATGTCTACCGTATCATGCCTGGGCCAAACGTGCCTAATGGTCATATTTTCATGCCAAACGGGCCAAACATGCCTACCGAGCCACCGTGTCGCTTGGGCCATGCCGTGATGGACCATGCCCGTGTCGTGTCGTGCCCGGTCCGATACTATGCGTGTCATGCCATACCGACACACTCAAAAAAGACATTTCCTTTTAAAATTTGAAGTTCAAATTAAAATGTGCTTGAGGAAACAAAAAAGACAAGTTCGTTGTGAGCAGTAGAATTTTCTTTTTCTGTTTTTTCCTTAGTTTATCATTTATCATATTTTTCTCACTTTTGTTACTCTTAACATAGAATATATGCTGACAAGTCTATTTGTGAAAAGTTTGCTTTGGAAGGTTGTTACATAAAGCTCATGATCTCCCAATCATAGAAATTTCAACATGATACAAATGGTAGGCAATGCCCACTATATGACAATAAGACCAATAATTAATCACAAACTCACAATAAGATGCAAATAGAAACAGGCTGAAACAATCTCAAAATTCAAAATTTTGATTTATTTTTTGGTCTTTGTTTGAATTCTCAAACCTTTTCCCAATTTAGCAATCTCTTTTGAAAACCGCTTTCCTATTTTGGCCATCTCTTTCTCTGCTGGCACCTTTGGCGAAGCCGCTTCTCCACCGCCTCCCTGTTTCTCCCTCCACGCGTCCGGCCGTCGCCGCTTGAAATTGCGGCCGCGCCTCCCCCTTCCGTTCACACTGGCCCTACCTTGAGCTGACATTGTGGCCCCCAACTAGTCGCTAGCCCTCTGCCCTCTCCCTTGCATCGCGCGCTGTTTGACTCGCACTCTCTCTCCCACCGTAGCTCTGCGCTCTCTCGGCTGACGCACGCGCAAGCGCCGTACCGCCCTCGTCACTCCTCACCAACTCTTGCAGAGAATCAGTGCGATCTCCCCTGCTCTCCCTCACCCTGGCAGAGTATCACAGATAGTTAGTATATAGAACCGTCTGTGATAGTCCTTCATAGACGGTTTATAGCACAAACCGTTTGTGATAGTTTATTCTATACCAAATTTTTTTTTCTGTTTTTTGGCTAGCCTCCAGAAATAATGTTAGCTATGCCCTTTGAAAACAAGCAAATACAGCAGCACATTCTATTAAAATTTACCATTACAACATCACAAGATAATGAGCAGGTTACCCATCTAACACAGCAAGAATATAGCAAGAACATATCCTTATCCTACGAACCCAACTCTTAAACATAGCAAGAACACATCTCCTAATCCTACGAACCCAACTCTTAAACATGGCAAGAACACATCTTCTAATCCTATGAACCCATGGGAAAAACATAGAAGAAGGAGAGATCCTAACAGCGTGTGAGCTGGATGTCCTTGACACCGACTTAAGCACTGTCTTGGTAACTAGCTGTTTCTGCGGTGGCTTGTAGTAAAGGGGAGGCGACGGTAGCGTCACCTTTGTGTCACGACGGTGAGACTGCATAAGACACTCTTATGACATTTACGAAAAGAGTGTGTTATGTAGTTGACTGTGGTGTCACAACAGAGGCGCTAGCTCACTGCGGTAGTCGGTGTCATCGAGAAACAAGCTAGGAGTGGATGAACTAGCTAGGAGCAGCCGGTAGAACTCACACATCTTGGAGTGAAAGGGAGAGGAGGAGTAATTAATAAGCAGCAAGAGGTGGGAGGAACCAGTGCCTGCCATTCGATGTGGAGAGAATGGATGGGTGAGATCAGACTCCTGAGGGAGATGCCACGGATCGGTGTCATGGCATTATCAGAGATGGTTTGTTATACGAATCGTCTGTGATAATGCACATATCACAGACGGTTTGTATTAATAATCGTCTATGAAAATATTACAGATGGTTATTAATACGAACTATCTTTGATGTATTGCTTTATCACAGATGGTTTGTATAAATAATCGTCTGTGAAAATATCACAGACGGTTGTTAGTATGAACCATATGTGATAATTGCAACACAGACGGTTCCTATGAACCGCCTATGATGTAGCCGTCGATATAGCCTCTTTTGTAGCAGCCGCCTTTAAAATTCAATTCTTCACACAGAGCCCGCACAACTCCTATATCCACATCACAGGCACCCAATTAAGCTCTTGCTCACCGCAGCACCGCTGACGACCTCACCTGAGCCCAGTGAGCCCTAAACCTAATCTTCTTCATCTCTCAATTAAAACTCGATTGCATTCACAGATAGGGCCTTCTATGTCTCCTGATCATGCTGGTGAACTCGATTGAGCATGAGCACTTCTGTAGAGCTCAATTGATGAGACCACTATGGGCTAGAGCACCCTCACTAGGGACAACCCAGTCGAGCTTTTCCTGACCCAAACCAGTGCCACCACCGTGATGGTGGCGAGGTGCCCGATCTTTCGATGAGATTCATAACTATCGATTTTGATGGAGGTGACTCTCGCGATCTTTCGATGAGATTGATAACTATCTATTTTGGTACACAATGGCTAAACCTAAATTCAACCAAATATGAGTTCTAGCAAAGGGAGACGGTGGCTCCTTTATTTAGAGATGACCAGGGGTGGCGGCCAGGGAAGTGGGCTCATGCCCCTAGGTTTATAAGGCCCATGGGCCCAAGTGGAGGTGGCGCATTACCCTTTTGACTCGGACTCAGAAATAGACACATACTGCTTTGATGATTCCGCCCGCTCGATTGAATTTGAAGATGGGATTGGATCTATTGAAAAGTACACTTGATAAGCTTTCCATGAAGTCCAAGAACGTCCCAAACGGAGTCCATATGAAGAAATTATGTCCGTTTAAACTTAATACTTTCGCAGCAATCCGAATATAAATCCAAAACGAGCCCAACTCGAACTCTTGCTTTAATCGAACCCAAAGTGATATGGTGATCTTTATTATGCCTTCCATGCTGTCCATGACTCCACATGTCTCTCCTTCATCCTTTCCCATATTCCTAAGCACAATTAAATCACTTGCATTAGGTAGCGCCTATTCTCGAAATATATAAACCTACGAATGAATTCACCGGTAGTTAAGTTGGCGAGCACGAGCTCAAGTAAGTGGTCCTTGTAACACTTGATGTGGATGAGTTGTGTGTGTAGGCATGGTTGCATCCATAGGAGGGATGTCCACATCACACTGTGAACCCTAGACCCTACAGATGGCCAAACCGTCCTCAACCTCGTCGAAGAACCACCGAGAAACCCTAGCGCCGCCGTCGAGCTCCGAACCTTCTCTCCTACCGCCGACCACCACCATTCGCCTCCACACCTTCCAAAGCCCAAAAATGAAACTACCACCTCAAGTTGAACCTACGCGTGTCGCTCACATCCGCCGGTGAGCCTCGTCGGAGCCAGTTCAATTGAGGCTACTGCTCTCTGTTTCATGCTGGAAGAAAGAAGCCGGAGGTAGAAGAAGGGCGACATGGCCAGATCTTGACCACCTACGTGTCTTTCATTGGACACTAGAGGACACGTGCGCTGGGCCTTCTCGGCTACATGCCTTGGGCCAATCGGCCGACCCATTTGGTCGGGCCGATTTAAATCGATGGAGGCCATGCACTATTCATCCCAGGGCGGCCTAGTACTATAGCAAACACTGTTCATCCGAAAACCCTAAAATCACAAAATACCCCATTTCTATCATTTCGACGTCGCGAATCTATTTTTGGCCTCTATTCACCAAATTGAGCTCCAATAAATCCAAACCAACTCCATTTGGTTTTATTGCATTTTATTCCTTTTTAGTTTAATTTATTTTCCTAGCTTGATACGACTCAAGCATGGGTTCATATTATTTTGTGTGTTTACGCTAGCTCTCGAGCTTTCTAAAGTGACCGTGCAAGGACTGGAACCGGGCAATGAAGTATACGAGATAGTAGAGTTCGCAGAGCAGCAAGACAAGTTACAAGTTTTTGATCCTATTGAATCCCATGAAATTTAAGTTATTTAATTACAGTATTTGTGTTAATATTAATTGCAAAATATAATTTAATTAAGTAAATATTTAGAATGACTTGCTAATTAGTTATGTCCTACCACTAAAAAAATATCCTGTTTAATTTGAGGTCATATTCATCTTCATAACTTTAGTAATATTTAATTATTATATAAATAATTGTAGGATAGCTCACTCAAGTTTTTGTACTACTAAGTGACTTGTCTTTTGGCCAGTAGAATTGTTAAAATGGTTTTAGGGTAAGGAGAAATCGTGAAAAGTCACGAGATGGTTGGAGTCCGCAACCTTACCTCAGGGTGGAGGCTTGAGCAGATGGGTGGTAGTGCTGTCGAGCACAGAGGATCTGTGTTGTGGTTGTTAGCCTCAAGTGAAAAGTAAGGACAAGAACCTCATACTGAGTAAAGGACATAGTGATCGCTCAACCACAAGTATTGACTTGTCAACCCTGGTCTAATACCTACTCAACTCGATTGAATCTCTACAGGAGGCAGGAGTGTGGATGATGGGGAGTTGGTATGCAGAACGGTAAAACCACACCTAACAACGGTAGGGGCCACTCAGGATGAACAAAATAGATTAGGTCTAGCCAGTTTAAAACCGGGTCTAAGTGGAGCTACAGGGTAGAGCATATATAAACAATTGAGCAGTGAAAAACTTTATTTTCTCAACTCAACAAGACGCTAGCTAAAGCGTGTCTATCACGTGACATTGAGAGTCTGAGAAATCTTGTAGGTAAAGTTGGGCAACTCTGCAGAGTGAAATAAATGGTATTTAAATATGCCGTGCTTTCGGTAAATGAAATTGTGTTTATTGGGTGATTTCAACAGCGAGGCATAAATAGATTTCATTATGTTTTAATCTGAGTAAGCTGAGTAACTAATTGTTGAAAGAAACCCCACCCTTTAATTTGAAGGAGTTGTTGTTCTTTGATTTCCTATTTAAAATATTTGCAAATAAAACTGTATCCACTCAAATTAATAGAGCCAGTATATTCCCTTCTTTTGAATATCCTTGCAAGCTGATAAATTAGGATTTACACTTGTGACTTGCTGGGTACGGTCGTACTCATTACTTGCTAAACAACAAACAGAGGAATAATGGAACTGCGATGATTAAGCTGTTGATGAAGCTCTAGAAGAACCCTACTACGCTGAAGACGATTGGTTTTAGGTCTTAGTCGTGCTCAAGTTTGCATGTGGACCCTTCTTTTGTACTATAAGATAACTTTGGGTTTGCATGCCCACTGCGTCAAAACTAGGTTGCTAAACTATATTTATGTAATAAAGTTTGACTCTTTTGTTATAAGTATGTGTTGTTGTGGTGAGCGCTCATGTATAATACTCCGCAACTGGACAATTCTGGGTGGTTGCGGAGATTACTAGCACTTCAGAAATAGAGACGTTACACAGGCAATGTCCACTATATGACAATTTGAGGTCGAGTCGGCTATACTAATTTTCTGTTGCCCCTGCAAAGCCATGGGTGACAAGTTTGCTATGGAATGGTTGTCACGTAGAGTTGCAATTCCAACGTGATACAAACTGTAGGCGATGTCTATATGATGTACGATAGGACCGATATATTGGTCTCACTCGCAGTTGGATACAAAACAGAAACAAAGTTACTACGAAAGTAACCTCTGGAGAGAGGTGGAGAAACAATTAATGCCAAACGGATCCCTTGCCCATAAGCCCTACCCGGACAAACAAATAAATGGATGCTTTCTTCAACTCTGATTTACAAAAATTTTAAAATATAATAAATAATAAATAGATATTACTTATATTTTTAAAATATAATAAATAATAAGTAGATATTACTTATATTTTAAAATATAATAAATAATAAATAGATATTACTTATTTTTATATACTTGAAGATTAATGCATGTTACTTTCATCGAAGAGAAAAATATAGACTCTTCGTAGACAGAGGCCTCTCCCCTCCAACAAAAACGTGCATTAAGTTAACAATGACCCCAAAGTAGGCATGGAGCTCCAATGGCGCTCCTGCTGACCTGGCACCGGCCTCATCTCTCCCTCTAACCCGATATATCCACACATACAAATATATATCGCCCAATAGTGTGCAGTGTCTGCCCCATGCTTTCTCTACTACTCGACCTTCTATCACTAGAATTCATAGGTCAACTGATCATGTACAGCATGATCTGCTACATACTATGTTCTGTGGCATGTTGCCTCTTGCTGTTCTTGTACTGTGTCAGATTTAGGTCTTGCAGCCATGGGCACGGGCCAAGGAGCTACCCGGTGATCGGTTGCCTGGTCGCCTTCTACCGGAACCGGCGGCGGCTCCTCGACTGGTACACCGAGATGCTGGCGGCGTCGCCGACGCAGACGATCGTCGTGGACCGGCTGGGCGCGCTGCGGACCGTGGTGACCGCGAACCCGGAGAACGTGGAGCACATCCTCAAGGGCAACTTCGGCAACTACCCCAAGGGGAAGCCGTTCACCGACGTGCTCGGCGACCTGCTCGGCATGGGGATCTTCAACGTCGACGGCGAGCTGTGGCACGCGCAGCGGAAGCTGGTGAGCCACGAGTTCACGGCGCGCGCGCTCCGGGAGCTGGAGGTCGCCGTGCTCGAGGCCGAGGCGCGCGACCGCCTCGTGCCGGCGCTGGACGCGGCCGCCGGGCGGGGCGGCGACGCCGTGGACATGCAGGACGTCCTCCGCCGCTTCGCGTTCGACGTCATCTGCCGGGTGTCGCTCGGCGTTGACCCCGGGTGCCTCGACCCGGCATTGCCGGCGCCGAGGCTGGCCGCGGCGTTCGACGCCGCCGCCGGGATCATCGCCAGGCGCGGATCGGCGCCGGTGGCCGCAGTGTGGAAGGTCAAGCGCGCGCTGGACGTCGGCTCGGAGCGGAAGCTGCGCGAGGAGGTGAAGGTGATCCACGAGGCCGTCATGGACCTCATCCGACTCCGCAAGAAGGAGCGAGCTCTGGTCAACGGCAAAGGCGACAGCGCAGGGAACGACCTGCTGTCGCGGATGATCGAATGCGGCTACGCCGACGAGGCGATCCGGGACATGGTGATCAGCTTCATCATGGCCGGCCGCGACACGACGTCGTCGGCGCTGACGTGGTTCTTCTGGCTGCTCATGCGCCACCGCGACGTCGAGCAGGAGGTCCTGAAGGAGATCACGAGCTTGAGACGCGGCGGCGAGTGCGACTGCGCCTGCACCGGCGAGGGCTTTGACCTGGGAGACTTCCGCAAGATGCGGGTTCTCCACGCCGCGCTTTGCGAGACGATGCGGCTGTACCCGCCGGTGCCGTGGGACTCGAAGCACGCGGCGGCGCCGGACGTCCTTCCCGACGGCACCCGCGTGGGGCGCGGTGACCGCGTCACGTACTTCCAGTACGGCATGGGGCGGATGGAGGCCATCTGGGGCTCCGACGCCGGCGAGTTCAGCCTTCAAAGGTGGCTGTCACTGCCGGACGACGCAGCCGCGGCGGCAGCAGGCGGCGTGTCGCCGTTCAAGTACCCGGTCTTCCAGGGCGGCCCGCGGACGTGCCTCGGCAAGGAGATGGCCTTCGTGCAGATGAAGTTCGTCGCCAGCGCGGTGCTCAGCCGTTTCGAGCTCCGCCCCGTCCACGAGGGCCACACGCCGGTGTTCCTGCCGCTGCTCACGGCGCACATGGCCGGCGGGCTCAAGGTGACGGTGAGGAGGAGCTTCTCACGCAACGGCATGCATGACGCAGCTGGGAATTGAAGTAGTAGTATAACCCTCGTGTAAGTATTACTAGAGCAAGGTCGCAATTAGCTCCATGCAATATACTACTCATGTTCCAAGCACTACTATTTCTAGTGTACATGCACTATTTGTAATTGTATCATATATGATTCATGATCATATGAAAAAGAGATATACACTCAAAAAACGCCTTGCAAAAAAATTATTTGTAAGCTAAAATATGCATGTAATTAAGATTTTTTTCATACAAATTATATTAGATGTTGTAAATCATGAGTAGATGGATCCATCGATGTACGCAGATTACGTGAAACTTCATATCACTATATATCTAGCACACATTTTAAGTAAAATGTATATAATGTTTGTGATGTGTTTGGATATCGCTCGGATATTTTCTTTCTAATATTTACTGTTTGTGATGTGCGCATGTATATAGACAAGGATCATGTGGGGGTTTTGCCCCAATGGGGGGTTAGGTGGGATGTGTGCCCAAGTGCACGTAGCAATCACTTGCAGAAGTTGGAAATTAAACGTTTGTGGAAACATCAACTTGGGAGCAAGGAAAAGGTTTGGTAAAATTGCGACTCATTCGATGATGCATCGTGGACCACGTGAAAATTGAATACATATTGAACATATCGATCCCTATATGACCTTGCTGCCTAGCTAGCTTTCACACTATGAAAATGTTTTCCCCATAGCAAGAGGAGATTGCGGCCCTGTTTTTTTTTCAGCTTTTAAAAGCTATTTTTCGGTTTTTCTACAGTAACTAGCTTTTAAATAGAGTATTTTTTTCAAGATAGGGTCTACTAATTAATTGTAGTATATACTTTACTGACTTCATTTATATCAGCAAAAACCGCACGTGAATTTCTGTTACTCTGTAATCTCTCATGTAAATGTACCCAAAAGTCATAAGCCACGACCAAAAGCCACAAGCCACAAAAAAAGAACAGGCCGTGCACTTTATTTCCCAGAAGCTTAGCTGGACTATATTTTGTACTGAGTTGGTGAAAAAATTAAAAAAAACTCACACACTAGGGAATTACTGAGTCATAATTAATTGGCGAGAAAATAATTTATAAGTGAAAAGAAAAAATATCTCAATTTGAAAATTACCTATCGTGAATTGTGAAGGGAAAGTGCTTAACATATGTTTTAAGTGAAAAGAAAAATAAATAAATCCATGTGAGAACTATAAATGATTGTTCTTAATTTCTCAGTAGCAAGAAGACGAAAAGAAAGATCATGACTACTCAGCAAAGAAAATTAAGAAACGGCACGTTGTCTAACAATGACCTTTAGATTTTAAAACCACAACAACTAGCGGTCAAACTCTGAACCACATGGCAGCAGACACGTATACACCACCACCCACACACACCACATGCACACACATACAAGTACCTCTCCTTAGCATATTTCTCAAAAAGACGAAGGCCTTCTTACCAAAGCGCACTAGTGTATGCTAAAGGTGCACCAGAATTTGAACTCTGGTAGATGGAATCCTATACTCACAAATTCGCCATCTCACTAAGAGATGGTTCCCTCGTCTCTGTTTATTATAGTAGAAAATGCTATATCTACGAAAGATTTAGATGTGGTCATAAGCAATTACTGGTAGACACCTCTTTTAAATTGTATATGTCAATGGAACCCACTTATCAGTGGAAGATAAATTTGCATTAAAGGTCTATAGGATCAAGAAGACCTCTGTATCAAGGAGCCGACTAGAGAGATTAATTAACGGTTTTAAGATATTTCAGTCAAAACCAAGTTTCATGTGGAATTTAAATTAAATCAATTTTGTACAATTAAAGCCTAAATTAATTAGTTTTAACTAAATGCACCAAAACCTAAGTCTACATCAGGGCTTGCGATCTAGGATCAATTGTAAGAATGTAAAAAAGCACAAGGTAAATATAATGGGAGCACAAGAGGGCAAACCGCACAAAGGAGACATAGTTACTTTTTACCTGGTGTTCCGAGACTTGTCGGTTTTCTCTAATCTGTGTTAAGATAAATGGATCGCCCCGCACAAGCACACACCTCAATCCACTTTGGATTGCTATTCCTCCACTCTAGACATGGTGAGCACCAAATTACTCACAATATATAGGGTCTCTTCACATGCCTTGAAGAGATCACCGGCCAATGAATCCTCCAAGCTATCTATTTGTTGCCAAACACCTAGAGTAACAAGTTGAAGATGATCATATAAACTAATCAAGCGCTAGAAGCTCAATGGATTGGTGCACACAACACTAACTAGCTCACTAATTCTCTCAAGAGAATGAGTGAGATGCGCAAGAGGGTTTTGAAGGCTTTCTCTAGCTTGAACACATCACTTTTCTCGCTTGGATTGCTCAATAAGCTCACAAGGGTTGTCTCTCATGTGTATGCTTCTAATATGACCAGGAGCAACAACCAAACATCTCCAACTCTAGTCCTTTTATAACACACACAAAAACTAGCCATTAGAGCTAAACTCAACAAAACTGCACTAGTTAGGACATGTCCTAACTCCAATCATTGGAGCAAAAAATGCACTAGTTAGAACATGTCCTATCTGTATGTAGGATTTATCAGTTAAGACATGTCCTAACTGCTCTCGGTTGCAAGCATTACTACAGAAAAAGCGACACAGACGGTTCAAAACGTCATCACGCATGCTTTTCAACCGTCGTCAATTAACGGTTAGTGATAATCGAAGGTTATCACAGATGGTTTTCGAATCGTCTGTGGTGTAAATATCACAGATAGTTTGTAACTAAAAACCGTCTGTGATAGGTGGTAATCACAGACGGTTTTTAGTTACAAACCGTCTGTGATATTCTTTTCTACCCCTAAATATATTTCTGTTTATTGGCTAGCCTTACGAAATGCTAGCCATGCCCTCTGAAACAAGCAGATCAACATGTACATGTATACATACAATTCACATCTCAATTCAGTTCACAAACATAAAACATCCAGTTCACATCTCAATTCATTTCACAAACATAAAACATCCAATTCACATTGCACTTCATTTCACAAACATAAAACATACATTGTGCGTTGTAGAACTCTCCATCTGATCTTATGACTTTAGATAACAAAAAGTATGTGCACTCTCCTCAAAAGAGTACAATATAGTTATGTATGGAAAAAATCTAAATCAAAGACTATAAGGTAGCAATCTGACAATAGCTTAAGATGATCAGTTAATAGACAACATAATCACAGATACTCAATACTTCAAAGTTGCAAAATGCTTCTATTTAGATCTGAATTCAGAATACAAGCAAACAATGTCTCTCAGTACTTGAACATTTACTAGAGATTATAAAACAAGCACAACCTACAATGTTTGCAAACAAAGAACCGAAATACTCACGATACAGACAAGGACTAGGGATAGAGGTCTGAGGAGGCGACGGTGACGGTGTGGATGGGGGTCGACGGCGACTGGGGATGGAGGTCCAAGGAGGCTGCGGCGATGGCTCGGATGGGGGTCGACGGGGACTAGAGACGGAGGTCCGAGGAGGCGGCGGCGACGGCGTGGATGGGGTCGACGGCGACTGGGGACGGAGGTCCGAGGAGGCTGTGTGGACGGGGGTCGACGGCGACTAGGGACGGATCTAGATCCGAGGAGGCGGCGGCGACGGCGTGGACGCGAGAAGGAGGGAGATCCGAGAAGGAGACGGCGACGGGCTAGATCGGGCGAGCGGCTAGACGATATATAGATCTATAACTGCAACGTACGCACAAAACCCTAGCTTGACGGTATATATAGAAATGCTTATTACAAACGGTTCTAGTTTAGAACCGTCTGTGATAAGTCACATATCAGAGATGGTTCGTGTCTGAACCGTCTGTGATATTAATAGCAGAGACGGTTTGGAATACGAACCATCTGTGATTACATTTAAATGTTCGCGCCCTACTCCCGCCTGTTAATATTCCGATGCAAGCGACCCTTAAACTTCCACACCATTCTGGTTTTATATGCAACGCGGTGTACAATTCCTTGATACCACAACTGATCAATCTCTTCTAAATTGTCCTGTTCCTCATCTTCTTCACCACATTTTTGAATAATGGTATTTAAAATTCTTTTGATCTCCTTCCTTTCATCTATCCATCATGAGTTGTTCGGCCGCAACTTTACACAGGCAGCCAACAATTTACGTCTAGAGCAGCTCCTCCGCTCACGCTCTGCTCTCCTTCCTCAACTTGCTTCCATCCATCAGTTGGACCTCATCCTCCGCCGTCGACGGAGGTGTCTCGTTGCTGCTCAGGAAAGGGAAACCGCCCTCAGTCTCGTTCTTCTCTACAATGTGCACAAAGCGGAAGAAGCTCTTGCGACATTGGAGAAACACATGGATAACCTTACCGATCAAGCAGAATCGGCCGATTCTGAGGAAGCTTATCATGGCATCCTCTTTGAGATTATGGGCCATGCTAATGATTTGCCCAAGCTAGAGGAGGAAGTGGAGAGGGCAAGGACAATCTTCACAGCATTCAAGAACTCAGCGGTTGATCCTCCAACTCCAGAAGTCGAAGAAGAAGCATATGAAGCCCAAAAGATTAAAATCTGGGAATCTCTTTTTTTGGACTTTTGTAATAAATTTGCCTTGAATTGAAACTTCCATGGAAGAGAAGCAAATGGAATGCTTTCATAAAATTTCTCGTGTTGTCTACATACCTAGATTCTGTTCATGGATTAATGAAAATGTACACAGACAGTTTGTTTCGTCTTAGTATAGCTTCTATAGTTCATATGACAAAGGTGATCGATCGATTACCACAGACGGTTATTAACACGAACCATCTGTGTTGTCTCGATTACCACAGACGGTTCGTATTAAGATCCGTCTATGAAATTTCACAGACGGTTATTAACACGAACCGTCTATGTTGTCTCGATTACCACAGACAGTTCGTATTAAGAACCGTCTGTGAAAATATCACAAACGGTTGCTATTATAAACCTTCTGTGATAGTTTAAGCATAGACAGTTCCGTATGAACCGTCTGTGATGTACCCGTCCAGTATAGCCTCTTTTGTAGTAGTTAAGTCTAATGTCTTGAAATACACTAGCTAGGACACATCCTAACTAATCTTAGGACATGTCATAACTGCTCTAAGGTTTGAAGACACACTTCTAACCCATACTTAGGACAACTTTTATACTGCTAGGACTTATCCTAACTCTTGAGAAATGTCATACATATGCTCCACTCAACTTGGCTCTCTTAAGGCATTCTCTATTTGTGCACAAAGCAACCTCAAGTTGATGGCCAAGATACCAGCTATGAAATGCATTCAATTGAGCTCCTTAACACCAATTCTAATAAAGCTACAGACTATTCGACTCCTATTCGACTCCTCTCAATAGTATGTCAAAACTAGAAATAAAATTTACTAACCTAGTCTATCCACCAAACTCCTAGACTGGTAAAATAACTAAGAAACATCGCCTTCTTTGTATACCTTTGCCTTGAGCTAATTCAACTCGAGGTCATAACATTGATCTCTGATACCACTTTTCAATTTCTCGGATCTTGATTCAATGCAAATATTGCTTTTGCCAAGTTCGGGTTCTTGACTTGTTCATTAACATCATTTCTCAAATGTCACGAACTATTCCTTTTCGTTTAACTCAATGAAAACATTAGCTCTACTAATCTAATTGCCAACAATCACTAACACCAACAACCACATTGATGACAACCTGGTTGCAAATAATTGAATTTAAATTCATTTTTAGTATATGTCTGCATCACAGGTGCCATATAATTAATAGACTTCGTTAAAAGTAAAGTTCCTCGTATATGTGAATTTTTGGAAATTAGGTCAATACTTAAGAAACCACAAAACATAGGATGAGCTTCCCCTTAAACGTATGCGTACAAGAATGTGTATAAAAGAAAAGCATACACATGCATTTAAGTTGAAAATTTGGTGGAGTTAACCCTATATTTCCGAAGAATGCAGTATGACATCGAATGTTTACCTCTGAAATTTCTATTTTTCCATCCAATTGTGATTAAACAATATTGTACTCAACAAATATGTTAGTCTCACCAAAACTAAATCAATGGAGCTTCCCAACTTGCGCAGTCCAATAACTTTGGTCTTTAATTGACTTTGAAGTCGAAATCTCTTTGTAGGTCTCTAAGCATGACCTATACATATGTGCCACTTATGTCAATAAGCTTATAGAGCATTGATAAGTAAACGGGTTTATAGACATGAGTGGTACATCTATAAGTAGCTGATTAAGTTGGAAAAACATACCAAAATTCATCTACAATTATCTAAGTGGCATAATGTTCAATTTCAGAGACTGCACCATGACAATTTTGAAGTTTAGAGACCTAAGGGACAACTCATAATATATGGCAACTATAAGGTTGCTTCTGGTGCAATTTTTGTCAGTGTGCTGCAAAATGCTCCTATTTGTTTGTACCTCTTGATCAATACACTTTTTTTTAAGAAATTCACTTTACGGACAATAAGCTTGCGGAATGTTGAAAAGCATGAACTATTTGTGCCACTTAAGTAAATAATCTTACAGAGTGTTGATAAGGAGGGAGGTTTACGAACAAAATTTATGAAAATATCAAACAGAATTGATACGCGTCGTGCATCCAATGGATGGCAAAAAAAATTGGATGCTGCCCAATTATCCTTTTCTCTGGAGCCTTCCATCCAATGGTCCCACCACTTTGTTCATTGGAGTCCATCTACTCTGTTCTTTCTCTTGCATCGTGACGCTTTAATTGGCCCCATGTGTTGCTTCTAATCATCACTCCTTTCCTCATGTCTCTTCAATGTTTATCTCGTTCTTTCTCCCTACCACATTATACCTCCGTCTAGTGATCCTCTAGTGAGCTCTGGCCATCCACTCCACAGCTAAGCCACACTTGATCTCCTTGCCACTGCCCTCTCCGTGCCCACTCTACTCTCTCTCAATTCCATCACCTCCATCAATTTTGGCCATCGCCGGTGATGGTTTCAACGTTTTCGATCACTGGCAACATCCTCTCATCACTAGCATCCCATTTTTGGTGCTAATTTCAAGTCTATAGTATCCAGTGAGTTTCCCCAAATCCCCACATCTTCTTCTACCTCTGTCCATTTCATTTTGTTGTTGTGGTGATTCTTCTAGGTTGTTGCATCAAGTGTTATATTTTGTTACAAAGGACTATTCTCAAATATTGCAGGATGAGAGATATTATTGTTGTAGTTTTGCCAAATTATTGCAATAGTAGTATCGCCCTTCGGTTTGGCCATCAGGGTACGGATCAAGGTGATTCATTTTATTTTTGTTCTGGCTCCCCTTGGTTCGGTCCCGTTAGTGGATACAAACCCGAAGAATGAATGCTTGATCCTCGGTTTTTAGGTTTGATCCTACAAATGGATACAAATCAAGGCGAGGCATGAAGACTTCATCTCTTCGATTTGGTCCCTTGCAAATGGATACAAACCGAAGGTGAGAAGTTGGAAGAGCCCCCATTTCCCCTCAATTCGGTCCTCTCAAATGGATACAAATTAATAGTGGGTATATGCGGCCAAAACAAAATATAAAACACAGCCTTAACTTGGGTTACGCTACATTTACATGCACTATGCAGTGCTAGTAGTAATACAAGGCGGAGTTAAACAATAATGGATGGAAGAAAGGAAATACTTTTTCTTTGCTTATGTACATACAAGCGCTTGATATTCACGAGCACTATGTAATGCCGACATCTCTGCATGCACTGTAGCTACGACCATCTCCAAAACCTAGTAGCTACGACTATCTCCGAAACCCGATAGCTTCGACCATCTCCAAAAATCTAGTGGCTACGACCATCTGCATCCGATAGCCATGACCATCAAACCTAGTAAACACCCATCAGTGACGATAAGATCAAAAACCATTTTGTTTATATTTTGTAATGGTCATATATTGTATTTTGCTATAATGTGTATGTTGGAATTCCTAATCAGGGGTTTTCTCGTAAAGAGATGTAATTAACAGAATTTTTATGTAATGTATTAATTCGGAAGTAATGGACCTCGATACCGATTTTTTGTCTTTTTTCAATTAAATTTAACCAACTTGTCTCACATTTTCAATTAAATTTAACCAACTTGTCTCGAATGATGAGGTTCTATAAATATATATATATATATATATGTGTGTGTGTGTATGTATTCACGCCCATTTCACATTTGGTAACTGAAAATAATAAGAACATTGGATAGAGTGTGAAAAATGTCACCTTTATTTCTATTGTCTCGTGATTTAAATTAGTTTAATTCTGGTATGTTTCACATGATCTAAATTTTCATTGTCATTTATAATTTTCTATTATATTACTAATTTTGATATGTTTATATATAAGTGACTTATCGCTACTCCGCACTCATGGCGCTTTCTATTATCGAGGTATCTACTTTCTATTTCTCTATTTTTTTATTGTTTGTCTCCATCCAATTTATAATTTCTATATGAATTTGAAATTTTATAAGAGTAAAATACTAATTTTATGTCAACTTAGTTTAGATCTATAAATAGTTCAAATTTCACCCTCAATTTCATTTCTCCCCATCGTACATATGTATATGTACAAAGAACCTTCTTGGCTTTATACGTGGTTTTAGGCAGCTCATTTCCCTCCGGAAGCATGTCCGCTAAAAGACCTAGTAGCGCCGTGAAACTCTTGTCGGACCAACCGTTGCTTGCCTTCAATTTCAACAGTTCAAGCACGGCCGACAACCTCGTGTACTTGCAGCACGTGAACAAAGGTTTCTCCGAGTCCTCCATCAAGCCCCGGAATTTAACATACTCTCTCTCATCATAGTTCTCTTCTACATCGCGAAGCATCTGATCCAGATTATTATCGTGCAACCTATCCGAATCCGAACCACAATCGACATCATCTGGCGACATGTCATTCACTTCACCGGCGATGACATCCGGCGGCATATGATCATTCACTTCGCCATGACTGGTCCAACACGTATAACCCTTTTTGAAACCCCTCCGAATCAAGTGCGCTTCAATTTTCCCTCGGTTCTTAAACATCTTTAAATTCTCGCAGTCAGCGCATGGACAGCACATATATTCCACCCCCTTATTAACCATCTTCAATAACACTCACCAATTACTTAGATCTAAATTGTAATGCAATTAAAGAAAAAAATAAATTTCCTTACTAACCATATCTAGAGCTACCAGGAAAGTATGAATGAATCTCCAAAGCTCAATCTTTGCCTCTTCCCACCAAATTAACTGGCCTGAAATCGCCTAGCTTGCCTCCTGAGCGAAAGAGTGCGCATCAGTGGCTAGAGCTGGATCGAAATGAAGACAGATGCGGTCTGAGTAGCGCAATAAATGCTTAGTGACATTATCACGCAGCGGTTTTAGTTAAAACCGTCGCTAGCTATCACAACGGTTTTTATTAAAACCGTCTGCGTGATATCTGGGATTATCATGCACTTCTTAATACTGCACCATCTGTGATACTTGTAGGGACCCCAGATTTTACTATCCGGAATCCTCTGTGATTTATTGCACTATTCCCTAGATCAGTAGATAGTGGTCACAGATACAGAAAATGAATATCAAATACATACCATGCGGAAGCATAAATAAAATAGTAAACTTACACATGGACCGATTAGGCTGAAATCAGTAAATTGTAGCAGCGGAAGAACGAAGCACACAGGTGGGACCTTCAGGACATGTTCACAGGCAGCCAACTGGAGGTTCGCGACCTAGCCCTTGACATCTTCACCTTCTTTGCCATCAAGACCCAAAAGTATTGCTGATGTGTAGCGATCCGATTCCTGATTCTAGATTTGTTATGAGAGCGAGTGTGAGCACATCGACCACCGTGTCTCGTGAGCCAATACACGTGATGCAAATAGTTAATATGCATGGCTAATCAAAGGAGAGGCTCGGGTTGTTTTATTTGCCAAAAATTACTCTTTGCATTATTCTTTTTATTTAATCATGGTGTTATTATCGCTGTCTAAAACTCCGACAAATAATGTCATCACTTATCTAATCCACCGATTATACGCTTTCTATCCTATCACCCAACATTTTATCAATCCAGTCATGGGTGTCTGATTCTCACACAATCCTAACCTTCCTCATAAATTTATTCCTCCAATCTCAAATTTCACCCGGATCGTATAATCCCGATCTCAGATCCACCAATTGCCAACTTATTGACTACACAACTTAATTATAATCCAATACCTTTACTTGTGACCCACCGATCAAATGATCTCTATTGCATTATCTAAACTATTCAATAATCGAATCGAGATTACCAATTCCGTACATGAGTCTGAATATTCACCCTCAATTCATAAATCCAATCTTAGGCTCATTATTCTACAATTTACTTAGCTCCTTATTCCAGTGAAAATCTGGTGTCCTTTATTTTGTATCCACCGATATCTGTAGTGTCATAATTTCCTAATAATCCAATCTTGTGGTTGCTACTCGTCAATTCTTCACCTCGTAATTTCTAGCAATCCCCTAACATAATTACTTTTTATTCAACCAAAAATCATTCTTATCAGGACTTTCTAACAATCCAATTCTTTGTTAATGATCCAAAACCATAATTTGCCCTTCCAATAATCAATCTTATTTACCATTATCTATATGTTACTAATTCACTAGTTTACCTCCACCAAGACTATCAGTGATCAAGTCTATGACTCACTAGTGTACATCCACCAATGTTATCATTGATCAAGATTATACTCTAGTACTGGTTATCATTTCCCAATAACCCCAGAAATTCAACTCATCATTCTAGTATTTGATCAAATCCTATTAATCACATTATTCCCAACCTCTTCCAAGAATTCATATTATTTATCCATATCGTAATCCCGCAATTTCCTTTGCACTTTCTAGTTCTCCAAAAATCATTTAAATCATCTATCTGACCTATCAATCCATTTAGACTCCACCAATTTACTCCCAGAATCCACATTATCATTCCCCTTTTATGGTCGACATGATCCCGGTAGCATCTCATATATTTTTACCATAACACCTATCTCCTTCTCTACATCTCTGTTTATTCTTCCTGCCCCTTTTATTTGGTGATAAGTATTATCATCATTGAAAAATAAAATACATAGAAATTTCCTGAGACCTAGCAGTTTGAACAAAAATATAATGTGTGCGAGAATGCAATAACATTAGCGATTCAAATTCCATCCACCGTTACATGGCATCGCACCATATGCTTAATCATTCAAATTATAGCCGCTTAACTTATCACGGGATGACACCTGGGCAACTCAAATCGTGGCCTTGCACCCTCCACTTTTCTATTCCCACCCACAAAGTTTTTTAATAGAACTATATCCGTTAAGTTCCCATGTCCGCCCATGACCGTGGGTACGGCTATTCGAATAGTTTTAACTCTGCAGAGTTTGTACACTTTCACCATAAGAGACAACGAACTTGTTACCCCACATGATTCCTTAGTCATGTAGTTGAGCAAACCATCACAGTGACTTTTCAAAGTATATAGTCCCTTTTGTCATCTCACAGATGACCTTATGGGAAATCGCCCACTTGCGGTGGGTCCCATCTATGCACGGATGTTCCCATGGTTGCTAGCATTATTCGGCTCCACTCCCCCGCCGCTAGCACGACCGAAAACGCCACCCTCCACTGTGTCCCTTTAGGCCTTCTCTTGCGCTTGCTTGTCCACTTCTATCCACTACCAAAGGAGATGAGTCCGGGATGTCGATAAATTTACTTAGCCAAGTTGTATTTTACAGACTTGTGGTTGCACTGTTTTACGTGGGAGGTCATGACAAGATTCAGTCCTTAGTGGTATTTGGGCGGTTCTACCACACTTCATAATTTGTGCTTCCACTACACCATACCAGCCCCCAAACCATCCGCCCAGATATTCAAGCAAATTGAGGTTTTTGGAAGCATAAAATAATCATATCGAACATATACTACTATTACCACCATGAATGCCCAACCAAATTTTCTCATGATTAAAAGTGGTGTTTAGGGCATTTTGGTGCCCATGAATATCTATGCAGTACTAAGCATGGCATATAATTACATACTTATTTTCGAAAGGATAATATCATAATTTTGCTAGGGCGACAAAATTTACATAATCAACTACTCCAAAGAGGGTGTAATATTAATCAAGGCAAGCAATGGGCATATAGCTAAATTCTTGAATTAAACATGTATTTGCTTATAAAATAACAGCATGCAATTTGATAATTTAAACAAAAGTAATTTGCAAAAAATGTAGGTTCGACATGATCAATGTATTGACTCGCCTTACATGTGATTCTCATGGTCTTGAGCTCACACACAGTGCTTTCTCCCGAGCTCGGTCTTTATCTTCACCTCGATCTTGATCTCACTTGATCCATCGAATCTTCAGGACTCCGATTTCTATTTACGCAATAAGCAACTAAATCCAAATAAATACAAATTACTCAAAAGGTCCAAATAAGTCCGAATAAACTCAATTTAGCTTTATTAGGGGTTAATATGTGCTTCGGGTGATTTGAGGTAAGATCGGTGGTAGAATGTAATGACTTGGTCTTTTTATTAATAATCTCTTCTATTATTTTTGTATTTATCAAGGAAGTTCCATCGGTTAATGGACCTATGATTTGAGTATTATGTTGTCGAGCGTAAATTTTCAGGGCATACACTATATACACAACGTATACAACTTTTAGTTTGTCGAAATAAATTTTAGAGTCCAGGTTTATATCATTTTGAAGCACAATAATTTGTGTGCCCTTAATCATTACTAGGCATAATTTATTTTGAATTAGGATCTATTTATTCGGGTCCTAGCTTGTTGTAGCGGATCATATTTTAATATTGCTACTTTAGTTAAATATATTACCGAGATTTACTTAATGGCGTCATGTTAAATGTTGGACATATTTTAATTGTAATTAAGGTAATCTTTGGACATTTAACCAAAGTTGTTTTTCTTTATTAATACCTTTAACTAATAATTAGATTTAAAATAAATACTAGAGGCACACTAATTGTTCATCATGATAGCTGATCCAAATTTAAACCTTACATAATCTCTTTTACATCCTTTCTAAATTGCCCACTTTGCCCTGGGATTAATATTTAAACTCTTAAAATAAAGATTAAGGCACATTAGTTAGTGACTATTCCATAATCAGGCATTTATTAGGCTTAATTATACCCTAATAAATTTTTAGCACCTTTATTAATTATTCTCTGATTTTTAATTTATTGGGTATCGGCAAAACTTGGCCAAACCTATTTTAAATGTTACGACCGAGAGGATCGAACTCACGCCTCCGAACTGAAAGCGCACTTTGCTAGCCATTCAACCGACCGATGTTACCTGTTGGAGGTGGGAAACGATATCTGTTGAAGCGTGCAGCAGGGGCGCAAAACAGAAAAGGTCAGGGGCGGCGTGCCGTGGCGGTGCCGGCGGTGAGGGGCGGCCGAAGGAAAGCCGGGGAGGGTCAAAATGGGTTACCGGAGCTGAGTGGATGCCGAAGGTGGTGGCGACAGGGGCCCGGGGAGATCCTAGGCGGACCGGCGGCGATGGAAGCGGCCGACGGTGAGGATTGAAAGAGGGCGGCGGCGCTGGCGGGGAGGAGAGGAGGAATCAGCGAGCGCATGAGCAAGGACAATGTGAGACCATGTGGAGGTCACCCCATAGTTGTGATGAGTAATTGACTCTTGGTCTAGAAAGATTGAGTTTGTTTTTTAAGGTTTGAGCTGACTCTGCAAAGTCGTAAGCCTTAACAATTGTCAGCAGACTACTTACGACTACGGTGTCCATGGTCGGAACCTAGTAGATGCGTTTTCGAGTGGTCGGAAGGCTTTACAACCACATTGGTCATGATCGGAAGCTACGCGCACTATTTACGACCACGTCGGGCATTTACGACCACCGGCCATGGTCGGCCACACGGAAAGCTTACGACTACTTCGCCTCTAGTCGGAAGCCATCTAGACCACTTACGACCACACCGCCACGGTCGAAAGCCGGAAAATAAGTGTACGACCACTTTGGCCGTGGTCGGGCGCTTTACGACCATGTTGGTCGTGGTCGAAAGTCGTGCGCCTATTTACGACCACGCTAGACGATACGACCACTTTGGGCGTGGTCGAAGGTCACCCGAGAGGTTTACGACCACTCTGGGCATGGTCGAAGGGCACCAGAAGGGAGTACGATCGGTTTGGCTAAGGTCGGAAGTCAGCCAAGCTGTTTACGACCACTTTGGCCATGGTTGAAAGAGACAACGACCACATTGGCCGTGGTCAGAGGTCGCCAGACAGCTTACGATCACGTTAGTACGAGAGGAAGTCGGTGGTCTAGGTTTCGACTGCTGCGGTCGATAGTCGGCAGACCTGGACTACAACCATGTGGAAAGTCGGCGGACTTCGACCACGTTGTGAGGCGGTCTAACGTGGTCGATAACAGTCGGCTATGGTCGCAGCTCTTCGAGATTGGTCGGTTTCGATCAATTGGGGACTTAAGCGGTCGGAGGTGCTCGGACGCGCTCGGTTGTGATCAGAAGCGGTCGTACGAGCTCGGAGCGCGGTCGGATGTGGTCAAACGTGGTCGGAAGGGTTTCGACCACGGTGAAACAAGTCGTACATGGTCGGAATGGTTTCGACCACGGTAAATCTTGTTGTGCATGGTCGGAAGAGCATCGACCATGGTGAAACTCGGTGTACGTGGTCTGAACAGGGTTCGACCATGGTGGAAAGCGATGAACATGGTCGGAAGGTGGTTCGATCATGTGATAAGCGGTCGTAGCTTCTGTTAACCGATCGTATGGTCTCTAGAAGCGGTCGCAAGACCTGGGAAGTGGTCATAACGATCTGGGTTGAGGTCGTAGGCTTTAAGCGTTGCATGTCCTGTGAGTTCGACCGATCGTTAGTCGTTGTGACCAGGTAAGCGGTAGTCGTAGCCGCTGGAAGTGGTAGTCGTAGTCGCTGAAAGAAATGGTCGTAGCAAGCTAGCGATGGTCGTGGCTTGTGTCTGCATGGTCGTAACGAGCTTTGGAGCGGTCGTGACGACATGTTGTGTGGTCGAAGGCAGCTGGGAAGTCTTCGAGGGCTTCAACCACTTCTTCAATTGTGCATTCGAGTGGTCGTATGTGGTTTACGACCACCGTATTTGTGCATCGATCGTGTTGATTGTGTCGAATGATGGTCTACTTGTTTTGAGCGGTGCTATGTGACGGTTTGCTTGTCCGTGGCTACTGGACTTGAAGCTATTTCATGGTGAAGTGTGGGAGGACCGGACTAGGCACGAGGAGGTGTTGAGGTCCGACGGTTGGAGACGCCAAGATGATCGAGGTGGTGAGATGGTTGTGAGCCGAGGAGATGAGGAGCCGAGTGGAGCTGCGGATGATCTTGGAGACAAGTCTTGGTGAGGCTTGGAGTGGTCGGGACTAGACATGGGAGATGTTGAAGTCCAGAATGACTGGGTGAAGCCAAAGAAGACTTGGGGCTCAAGGTGGCTGATGAAGAACCGGAGCTGGAGATGCCGGGTGCGGTCGTGTGGGATGAAACAGATCGGGACTAGGCTCAGGGAGGAGTCAGAGGTCCAGATGGTCAGGGTGCCAGTTGCGGTTGTGCGGCGGTGAAGCTTCCTAGAAGGCAATGAGTGGCATTTTGGAGAAATGCTCAAAGTCGAAAGGGAAGTCGTGTTCTGCGAAAGCACGTGAGTTGTTGGTGCTAACGGAAAAGCAAAGGGAGCCGTTGGGATTAACGGCAAAGCACCGAAAGCTCGTTCTCGCTAAGTGGGTAAAGTGAGTGGTAAAACCCGGTGGTAGTTGGGGTTTACGGGTTATCCCCAGTGTGGACTAATGGATGGATCCATTAGGGTTAGTCTCGGGTGTGAGGCTATAAAGGGAGAGGGGAGGCAAGTGTTGGATTTGAGTTGGCCGGCTGGGCCTTGGAGGCAGCCGCCTCTCCCTCCCATGGGAGTTTGTGTGCGTGTGTTCGCTCTAGGGTTAGAGCTTGTCCTCCCGAGGGGAGTGGCTGTTGAGAGTGAGCCTGTACGGGAGAAGCAAGCAGGGTGTGTGCTTGAGCTCCTGCGTATATGTTCTTTCCATTATCCAATTGCGTATGGGGACTCCTTTTCTAATCATTCATCTCTCCACGTCTATTTGAGTTGTGTTGTCTGTTTATTGTTTGGATGACTTGATTGCGGTTTCTCCGTTCGTCCTCTTCTTTGTGTTCTTGGCTATTTCTTGTTCTTGGTTTGATCTCGTTGATTGCTCAGAAATCGCAGTGACATGTGGGATTGTGCACCAACCTAACTTGGCTAGCTTTGACCCATGAGCGATTCTAATCAACGATTTTGATTCATGAACTCGGTTCTTGTGCGCTTGGCTCTGTATTTGATCTTAACCGATCTGGAGCTTGGCAACTAGTAGGGAATCTTGTGAACTTTTCTTTGAATCTTATTGGGGTGATTTTGCCAATGATGTCCTTTGAGAAAGAGGCTTGATTTCGGCAAGAGGGTGATTTTATTTGCAAGAAACCACAAGTGTGAACATTGTGGTATATTCTTTATCCTTTGTTGTTCAAGTGCCAGAGAGGAGAAAGTCTTGGTGACTGAAAGCAGATTCGTGAGGTGCTAGGACGTGGTCGTAAAAGTTATGACCACGGTCTCGGTGGCCCCACCTACGACTACATTTCGTCGACCTGGTGCTTTCCCTCGGTGCCTGGCTCTCCGTAGAACAACATGCCTTGGTATATCCTGTTCTACGACTATGGCGCACTCGACTACGACTTCTGAACTGAGAACAAGAGCACAACTCTATCACTTGCATTTTCATCTCTAGCTTTTATTGTCATTTTCTGAGTTGATGAAAATTCCTTGAGGAGAGGAGTGCTATGATACGAGCACTGCATTTTAAGAATTTGTCACCTCCCTCATTTAGGAGATGGATCCTTCTTGTAGTAAGCATAGTCTTTTTATTGTTAGCACTAATGCCATGTGTTTAGTTGACTCTATTTTGGCTAGTACATTTCTTGTTGGCTCTCTGAATTGGTCCAAGAGACTTCTCTTTCGAGCAAGAATGGTGCTTTGTACTTTGGATCTTGTCTCATTATAGACGCTTGCACCATTGCTCATTTTGTGAGAAGGATGGACATCATCAACATCGTGGACATGTTTCTCTTGTTGATCTTTGTCCGTGTGCTGTCCTGAGGAAGGATTTCCGCCGTTTCTCAAATGGTGGACCTCATTCACCTAAACAAGGTGTGCACCTATGGCGAGGAGAAGTTGTGAGTTACTTTGATGCTTTGGTTGGTTCTCTTCTTGGTGCTTTCAAGAAAGATATTCATCGCTTTTCCGGTTGTGGGACTCGTTTCACTTGTCGAGTTGTCCATTTGCGGTGTGCCTCAGGAATTGATCTTCTTGCTTGAACCATCCATTGCATCTTGTTTTTGCATACTTCTTTTGTGAGTGTGTCAAGTCTTGGGTTCCCAAGCACTTGTCTACTGACCCTTCGGGATGCAAGACTTGGACACTCTTCTTGACATTTGTAGGTTTCCAGACGCTGGTTGGGGAACATGGGATTGATTGGGTTTTATTCTTCTGCTTCATCATGTGACTAGAACATTCATTGGTTCTCTCCACTTCATGGCCTCCAAGAGGCATATGCTTTCACATTGGCGTCCTTACCTACTTTGTGAGCTACCTTTTATCTTCATGCTCTTTTATTCATGATTGATTATAATTGGCATGATGTGCTTGTTCATGTGCTCACTTGTACCATACTGGCATGTTTTTCTCTCAATGCTTTCATGTCATGCTTTTATGTGTATATTGCTTAGGTATCCATGTATCATGCTATATTTGGATGCTTAAGTTTTGACTTGACTTCATGAGCTAAGTAGAATGTGCATATTAGAAGTCAAGTATCATCATGACTTTGTGTCTTGGAGTATCTATCATGGTTTAATGTTCACATCTTGGATAGCCTTTCTAGGTCATGATGGTATGTTTATTCATGCCTTCTTATCTTTCTGGTATTCATGCTTATATCCATGTTAGCATATGCTTCTGTGATCTTTCCTTGTCACCTGCTATGTGCATGGTTGTGATTCATTGAGATACATATTTACCTTGATCTTACTCATTTCGGTTTTTGGCATGACATAAACTGTACAACATCTTGGTAGCATTAGTCTATGCTTATGAGTAGATATCATGAGAATTGTGGATAGGTCACAAGCTTCTTCTAGAATTGGGTGGCTCTAGGCTTGCTGCTCGGATGCTTTTGGTGAGGGCTAGGTTGAGCTTGTGGGGTGTTCTCATGCATTTGTAATGCTACTTGATTATGGTCATTTGTCTCAAGATCGATCCATGCCTCAGATATTATTTACCCCAAGACTAGGACACCACTGTTCCCCTATGTTTAAACCGCAGTCGTGTGTGAGGGGAGGCTCGGACATTTTACGTTCCTCAGACATGACTACAACCATGGTCTAGACCAGAACGCGACTTCGATCACTCCACCACAGTCTGGACTCGGATACAATCGTGATTCCGAACTCGACTACGATCATGACCGAGTTGGTTCACGACTGCGACTACGACCCGGAATCATCTTCGACCTCAGCAAATTCTACCGAGCAACTGCGACAGAGGTTTGTTCTCCCTTATGATCTTTCAGTGTTCTGCTTCCCGCCACTTGGCTTTGCATAGTATATGCCTTCTAGTGGTAGGAAGGGTCTGTTTGGACAGTAGAAGCTAACTCTAGGTGATGTTGTCTCATTCACACCTCTCATCCAAATAGTTCTCTAGGATTATTTACTACCTAGTTTGGGCTTTGGTTCTCTAGGATTCTCTTCTACCTAGATTGAACTTTTTCTTGGCCACTAGAGTCTTATGCATTGACATAGTGTGCTTTTGCCCCGTGGTATGAGGTTATAGACTAGAGACCATGAGGATAGAGTGTGTTTGGGAATTACCTCTTTGAGCTAGAACCTTCTCTTCTCGGATTTTGTGCCAAATTTTCGGTTCTTCTCATTTTGCCTTCTCTAGGGGGAATTGGAGCCTCTCTGACTGTTCGGGCTATTTTTCAGGGGGAGTTCATCTCATGTGCATTCCTTTGTTCCTTAGTGCATAACTTTCACATGAATGCCTGTACAGTCTTTGGAGCCCTGAATATTATCTTTATGTGACATGATATCATGCTTTATATCTTGCCATGTCTTGTGATAGCTTGATTTATCATGCCCTTCTATGTGTTACTTAGCTCTTGCCATACTAGCTTAATTAAATGTGAACAACTTGAATCAAATCATATCTTGTTCAATCTTGTGAATAGTCTGGCTTTAGTGATCCTCTCTTGATTCGTGCCATGTCGAATAGGCTAAGTTGAGTCTTGAATCTATTTTTGAGGTTTAGATTGAGCTAAGTTAGTTCATTAGTGATGCATGAGTTAAGTTTTAACTCTTTGTTCATGAACTAACTCAAGTAAATGCAAAAGATCTCTTTGTGCTAAAAACCGATCTCACCAATTCTTTCTCATGAGATGGCTTGCCATTGCACTAGGCATGAACTCAGGGGGGGTTTTAGATGACCAAGATCACCTCCTTAAGCTTATTGCTTGGAGTGATCGCATAAGGCTTGAGATCTAGCACATGGCTATGAAAACAAAAATTCTTGTGAAAAATGGTTGAAACCAACCATGAATTTCTGATAAAAGCCAAATGTGCTAATTTTGCTCAACTACAAGTATTCTACAAGTGATATCCAAAGTGCTACAAGTGTTAAATTACATGTGATATCTAGTGCTTGAACAAAATGTCTCATTTTGAACTTATAGCACTCTAAATTGACTCAACCATAGCTTCTTAGTTCCACTTAGAATATTGACATGGCTTGACTCACGCTTGGATACCTTCTTCTAGACTATAATCTTGAGTGACTCGATATGCTAATCAAACCATTTGATTTAAAGATCATGACTTATTTGGCTTGAGCTTGGCAATACATGGTTTGTTATGATCTAGATAGCATTGTCACCTTTTATGGCTTGGTATAATTTTCTGTGAAGTCACTTTAGATAATCTTCATGGCTCCTTTTGCTTAAAATGAATTAATTGTAGTCACCCCATTTCTTTCATGCTCTATTTTTCTTTCTTGCATCTTGATGACTTTATTGCCAAAAGGGGGAGAAGGATAGAGAAAAAGGCATTAAGGGGTGCAAAAGGCATTAAAATGGGAGAATGCATTAAGGGATGGGAGAAGGATAAAAGGCATTATGGGGAAAATGCTTGGTCATCTTGCTATGACAAGGGTCATGTGAGCAACCGCTTTTGGACCATGAGCAAGATTGGACTTTTGTGTGATTTGGAGCTTAGAGAAAATTTGATCTTTCTCCGTCTACTCCATTTCATTCTGTGTCAACATTGTCATGAGTTCCTTCTTCATTCTTTTTAGACCATGTGTGGCTTTTGCATCTCCTTCATGCCTTCTTTTTTAAAAAAACAAACTCATCTTCATGCCTTTTTCGGTGTTTGGCAATATACTCATCAAGGGGAGATTGTCGACCATGTGGAGGTCACCCATGGTTGTGATGAGTAATTGACTCTTGGTCTAGAAAGATTGAGTTTGGTTTTGAGGTTTGAGCCGACTCGCAAAGTCGTAGGCCTTAAGAATTGTCGCCAGACTACTTACTTCACGTTGTCCATGGTCGGAACCTAGTAGATGCGCCGGTGGTCAAGGCTTTACAACCACATTGGTCATGATCTGAAGCTACGCGCACTATTTACAACCACGTTGGGGCGTTTACGACCACTCTGGCCATGGTCGAAGGCCACTAGGAAAGCTTACGACTACTTCGTCTCTAGTCGGAAGCCATCTAGACCACTTACGACCACACTGTCAGCGGTCGAAAGCCGGAAAACAAGTGTACGACCACTTTGGCCGTGGTTGGAAGGCTTTACGACCATGTTGGTCGTGGTCGAAAGCTGTGCGCTCTATTTACGACCACGTTGTGATGTATACGACCACTTTGGGCGTGGTCGAAGATCACCCGAGAGGTTTACGACCACCCTGGGCGTGGTCGAAGGGCACCAGAAGGGAGTACGACCCGGTTTGGCTAAGGTCGGAAGTCGCCAAGTCGCACGACCACTTTGGCCATGGTCGAAAGAGACAACGACCACATTGGCCGTGGTCGAAGGTCGCCAGACAGCTTACGATCACGTTAGTACGAGAGGAAGTCGGTGGTCTAGGCTTCGACTGCTGCGGTTGATAGTCGGCAGACCTGGACTACAACCATGTGGAAAGTCGGCGGACTTCGACCACGCCAGAGGCGGTCTAACGTGGTCGATAACGATCGGTACCGTGGTCGCAGCTCTTGAGATTGGTCGGTTTCGATCAATTGGGGACTTAAGCGGTCGGAGGTGCTCGACGCCTCGGTTGTGATCGAAGCGGTCGTGCGAGCTCGAGCGCGGTCGGATGTGGTCAAACGTGGTCGGAAGGGTTTCACCACGGTGAAACAAGTCGCACGTGGTCGAATGGTTTCACCACGGTAAATCTTGTTGTGCATGGTGGGAAGAGCATCGACCATGGTGAAACTTCGGTGTCGTGGTGCGAACAGGTTCACCACGGTGGAAAGCGGCGAACATGGTCAAGGTGGTTCGATCATGCGATAAGCGGTCGTAACCTTCGTTAACCGATCGTATGGTCTCTAGAAGCGGTCGCAAGACCGGAAAGTGGTCATAACGATCTGGGTTAAGGTCGTAGGCTTTAAGTGTTGCATGTCCTGTGAGTTCGACCGATCGTTAGTCGTTGCGACCGGGTAAGCGGTAGTCGAGCCGCCGGAAGTGGTAGTCGAGTCGCGAAAGAAATGGTCGTAGCAAGCTAGCGATGGTCGTGGCTTGTCCGCATGGTCGTAACGAGCTTTGGAGCGGTCGTGACGACATGCTGTGTGGTCGAAGGCAGCTGGGAAGTCTTCGAGGGCTTCGACCACTTCTTGAATTGTGCATTCGAGTGGTCGTATGTGGTTTACGACCAGCTGCATTTGTGCACTGGGATCGTGTTGATTGTGCCGAATGATGGTCTACTTGTTGTGAGCGGTGCTATGTGACGGTTTGCTTGTCTGTGTGGCTGTAACTTGAGCTATTTCATGGTGAAGCGTGGGAGGACCGGGACTAGGCACGTGGAGGTGTTGAGGTCCGACGGTTGGAGACGCCGAAGATGATCGAGGCTGGTGAGGTGGTTGTGAGCCGAGGAGATGAGGAGCCGGAGCTGGAGCTGCCAGATGATCTTGGAGACAAGTCTTGGTGAGGCTTGGAGTGGTCGGGACTAGACATGGGAGATGTTGAGGTCCAGAATGACTGGGTGAAGCCAAAGAAGACTTGGGGCTCAAGGTGGCTGATGAAGAACCGGAGCTGGAGATGCCGGGTGCGGTCGTGTGCGACGAAACGGATCGGGACTAGGCTCAGGGAGGAGTCAGAGGTCCAGATGGTCAGGGTGCCGGTTGCGGTTGTGCGAAGCAGGAAGCTTCCGGGAAGGCAGCGGAGTGGCATTTTGGAGAAATGCTCAAAGTCGCAAAGGAAGTTGTGTCTCTGCTGAAGCACGGGAGTTGTTGGCGCTAACGGAAAAGCAAAGTGGAGCCGTTGGGATTAACGGTAAAGCACCGAAAGCTCGCTCGCTAAGTGGGTAAAGTGAGTGGTAAAACCCGGTGGTAGTTGGGATTTACGGTTATCCCAGTGTGGACTAATGGATGGATCCATTAGGGTTAGTCTCGTGTGAGGCTATAAAGGGAGAGGGAGGCAAGTGTTGGATTTGAGTTGGTCGGTGGGCCTTGGAGGCACCGCCTCCCTCCCATGGGAGTTTGTGTGTGTGTTCGCCTAGGGTTAGAGCTTGTCCTCCCGAGGGAGTGGATGTTGAGAGTGAGCTCAGACGGAGAAGCAAGCGGGTGTGTGCTTGAGCTCCTGCGTATATGTTCTTTCCATTATCCAATTGCGTATG
This sequence comes from Bonia amplexicaulis, assembly GCA_036346245.1. Classification (NCBI taxonomy): domain Eukaryota; kingdom Viridiplantae; phylum Streptophyta; class Magnoliopsida; order Poales; family Poaceae; genus Bonia; species Bonia amplexicaulis. The sequence goes on along the minus strand of JAYGGG010000461.1, from coordinate 267,431 downwards.
GGGACTCTTTTCTAATCATTCATCTCTCCGCCTATTTGAGTTGTGTTGTCTGCTTATTGTTTGGATGACTTGATTGCGGTTTCTCCGCTCGTCCTCTTCTTTGTGTTCTTGGCTATTTCTTGTTCTTGGTTTGATCTCGTTGATTGCTCGTAAATCGCAGTGACATGTGGGATTGTGCACCAACCTAACTTGGCTAGCTTTGACCCATGAGCGATTCTAATCAACGATTTCGATTCATGAACTCGGTTCTTGTCGCCTCGACCAAATCGCAAAGGTCTCAACTGGTCGATAAGATTTCAATTCAAGTTGAGTATCCTCTTGAGACCTTAAAAATTGTGCGTATAAAGTTTCTTGGCCGACGAACTCTTAATCGAAAGTTATTTGAAGTCCGGTTCTTGCGGTCGTGAGCCTTTCGCTTTCTCTTTTTTGCCAAGACTGTTGTATTTCATTTGTCGGTCTATTTTCTTGGTCTTCGTGGAGCTTCATTTTGATCGAGTCGTCGATCGACCACCGGTTGGCTTTCAACCTCCTTGTTTCGCATGCACTTCTACCGGTCGGTCCGACCACGGCAACACTTCGACCGGTCGACTTCTTCGCCAAAGACTTGTTTCGCTTATCTCTCCGTTTTCCAAGTGAGCATTCAATCTTTGTCTTCATAGCTCTCTAGCTATTGGAGAAGAAGGATTGTGTGAATTTTAGGGAGTTTTAAGGCACCATTCACCACCCCTCCGTTGCCTTTTCGGTCCCATGATAAGGTCGGAGGAAGCTCACCACGGTTTGGCCGAGCGGGGAAAGGGATCGTGGCGTGCCGGTGACGTTGGCTTGCGGTGGCGCGGAAAGGCTCGTGCCGCCAACGAGCTGGGGTGGACGACAGCTCCGGCCGGTGGCGGGGATGACTTCGGGGCGTCGAGAAGCCGCCCCCACCGCGAGAAATTGGTGGGAGGTCCACAGGAGAGGTGTGGGCGGCGGTAATAGTGGCTTTGGCCGGAGTCGGGGAGGAAGGCCGTCCCGGCGAGCTCTGTGCCAGGAATTTCAATTAGACCGGCGGGACGCTAGAAGAGGCTTAGGGACGCATTCTGACGCGACTGATTTTGGATTGCGCAATCGGACCGTGAAATGGTTCGGGGCCGCCGGCTAGCAATGGGAAGGAGGCGGGTGTTAGAGTCGAGCACGGGCACAGGGATGGGGCTGCTCGTGCCCTTTATACACGAGCGCTGCGGTGAAATGAAGCCGAGCGTGAGGCAACGGCATCGGCGAGCTGAAAGGGCGGGACGCAGGGCGTGAAGTAGCTCGGCGACGCGACCATTCTTGGCGATGAGACGGGACTAAGCGCGGCGCGGCAGGAGAATCCTAGAAAGATTTGAGCGTGCATGCTTGCGGTCGGCACAGAGGAGAGATGAAAAGACGGAGATTTGGAGAGCGCACCACCAAGAGAGGAGGAGAAGAAGAAAGAAAGAGCGCGCAGCTGGCAAGGGAGGAGGAGGAGGAAAAGGAAAGGAGGAGAGAGAAATGAGTGGGCCCACATGGAAGTGTGAAAAAAAGGAAAAAGGGAAGAAAAAGAGAATTAAGAGCTCAAGCCAAGATTTGAAATTTTGATTTTTAATTTAAACTTTTAACTTACATAAGGATTTATTGATTTTGAGTTTTGTGTAATTTTCAAATTTAGAATTCTCAGTTTATTTATTTAAATGCGAGCTTTTAACATTTGTTTGGTCAATTTGATTTAGGGTAGATTTTTATTTAGTTTGATTTCCATATTTGAGTGCAATTTAGAATTAGTTTGAAATTTTGTGATTCTTTTGTATTAAATTATTCCCACATCTTTCATTAACTTTATTACTACTACTACTACTATTATTATTATTATTGGATATGACCTCTCAACATATGAATTTGTATGTCTCAAAACTCGTGAGACTTCAACATAAAGTTTTAAAATTTTCTTATTTTGAATATCCAAATTTCGGATGTTACAATACTAAAGTATCACTGCATCGCTCATCGGTTGAGATCGTCAGTGATACTCCTTTTCTCCGACGCCGCAACATACGTACGGTGTTCAAATTAAAACCGTCGGTTTAGTAGTCGGTCACGCACGGTTTTGTCAAACCGTCTCGTGATTGGCCGTCTAGTATTAGCCTTTACGTAGTAGTGTAATAATCTAACATCATGCCCATCAATTTTATAACATGTTAGATTAAAATGAAAACCAATATAATCATTTTCTTACTTGATAACCACTCTATGGAAATTATGTCATCAATAATTGGCATGCAACAGGATATGGAAACTAGCAGATTTACTAATTAGCATGTAGAAGAAAATAATCCTGCTGTGGAGGATAATATGGTCTTAGCATGTTAGTTAAGTAGAGTTTATATGTGCTGGATAGATTAGAGTATATGAAATGCATATATAGTGACAAATAAAGTATATCAAATCAGATAGAGTACGTCATATTATTGTTTTAGGTGAAAATCTTTTGTGAAATCTTAAGCTCATTCGGACATAAAAATACTCGCTTGAATGGTTAACAGAAACGGATGGTGTATGAAAAAACACGTGTGTTGACTTCCATTAATTTTGTTTCGCAACACGGAACGAATTCCAGTGGCAAATTTATACGTCATGTTAGTGGCTTAGGTGAAAATCTTGTGTGAAAGTTTCAGCTCATTCGGACAACAAATGCTCACTTAAATGATTGATAGAAACGAATGGTATAGGAAAAACGACATATGTTGACTTCCATTAATTTTGTTTCACGGTATGGAATGAATTCGAGTGACGAATTTGTATGTCATGTTAGCGGTTTAGGTGAAAATCTTATGTAAAATTGTCATCTCATTCGCACAACAATTGCTTAGTTGAATGATTGATGGAGACGATCTGGGTATACAAAATGCGTGTGTTGACTTAGCGAATTTTGTTACACACCACGGAATTAATTCTAGTAGTGAATTTGTCCAAGAAAGTTAGCGAATTTTTATGCATCACAAATTAATTTTAATAGGTATGTAGTCGAAAATTCTAAAATGCAGCCAATACTCTACATTTCAAACTTAGATATGAATTAATCAAGATGGAGGTATATACACGCAAATCACTGATTTGAAAAGAATATGGTACGTTGAATAATAGATACAGCAGCCGCCAAAGGAAATAATCAACACACTCATTTACATCAGAAATGCACTTAATTGGTACATTGGTTGGGCACGCAACTGGGTTTCATAGCGACATAACCTTTTCTTCAAATGCGCATACTCCTCCAGATAAAGACATCAAGCGCTAAATAAAACTGATTACACCATAATATTTTACACCATACACTGGTCAACAGGGAAAGATTGATTTGGTTACTGGAGGGACGTTAATTGATTGGCTGACACAGACTGTGATTTCCCTGTAATTGGCTAACACGGCCGGCGTACCTCCATGGTTTCCCTGAAAAGTTCGCTAGGTGTAAATTAAAATGCTAAAGAACATCATCAAAGATGCAAACATTATCCTCACTACTTGCCCCCTGCTTACACAATATATGCTAAAACTCCAAGAATGGGCTGACTTAATGGCATCAACTTCATGAATTGCAAACTCACTCGTAGCAACATTAGGCACACGACCCAAATCGTATATCTAAAACAATCTCAAAAAAAGCAAAATCTTGTTACACCAGAGACTCCATACATACTAGTTATTAGTGGGCAAAAATATAATATGACAATAAGCATGCCAGTCCTATATGGGAGTTAAAATTAGCCATTGCAACCACGTCCAATCAAGCTTTGGAGGGGATGGCAAAAATGAGTTGAGCATTTTAAGGAACTGGGAATGGCGCGGAATCTCGCTTAAATGGAAAGGAATCTTATTTAATTGGAAAGCTGTATTTGCAACCATGGACATCTGGATCTATGTATGGATCCGAGGTCGTCCGGTGGCGGAAGCATTGAAGGCCAGAGAGATGGAGGAGGAGAATGGCGGACGGATTAGATTTGGGAGAGGAGGAGGAGAACGACTGTGGATCAGGTGGATGGAGGTGATTTGGGAGAGGAGGGGTGCGGACGGGGAACACCACATTAAGAAAGACCGACAAGACATAAACCTACATGGAAACATTCTTTTCTATCCAAATGCGGTGGATTGACCTAAACGGATTGAATTAACTGATGAATTGTGTTAATTTGCATGAATTGTAAAGTGTAATCGAACGATTGTTCGTATAGGTGTAATGAGGGCACTATGGTGTCCGAGCATCACGCCTTCACGCCTTTGGATTGCTTTTAGATGCGTGCTAGTGTGATTGAGACTTTCCATCCGTGATTAAGACTTTTCATCCATGATTGATTTAGCATGCCTAATATATCATATATCATTGCACTAGCACGCATCTAAAAGCAATCCAAAGACAGAGAGGCTAGGTACCCAGACACCATGGTGTGTGTGTGTGTATATATATATATATATATATTACGTGTACAAGTTGCTATTCATACGTTTGATGCCGATAAATAATTTTGTTTGGATTATCTGGAAAGGTGAACGGTGGATTATCGTTGCTGGCCGAAAATTTTTTACTTTTTAGCCCAAAATTTGAAAGTTTTTTACATATAGACCTCTAGAGAAAAGATTTGCAAAAATAGACCCACAACACGACGCCAAAGGATATGGAGCCCAAGATACATAGCACGGCGCCATATGCTTTGACGCCGTGCGTGGACACATAGGAGCCACGGTGGCATAGCACGCCAAAGCCCATGGCGTCGTGCTCGTAACCATGGCGCTAACGGCCGGGCGCCGTGCTCGGGACTTAAGCCCGAGCACGCCCTTGGGCCCCCACCCCTCACTCATCCTGCGAATAGACACAGCACCGTCGCCGCCCACTCTTCCCCTCAAATCTACTCCAACCGTTGCTTTTTCTCGTGATTTTGCTTCCAAACCGAGCAAGCAAGGTGAACTCCCTCCACTCCCTTGATTTTTTCCAATAAATATGGATTATTTGAGGTACATTTCGTGTGGCAAGATTTGAAACCTAGATGAAATTAGTTGGATTTGGCTTGGTTTTAGGTTGGATTTGCAATAGATATGCGTAATGTAAGAGTAGTCATGGGTGTAGATTCGTTTTTAGAGATTGATTTGAGTGAGATTGATGAATATTTAGAAATAGATATGTTTTTAGGCTTTGTTTGCTTGTTTAGAAATATGTATGTTTGCTTGTTTAGAAATAGGTATAGGTGTAGATTCGTTTTTAGGTTTAGAAATAAGAAAAATTGATAGAAGTGATGAATGTTGGAGAGAAATTAGCGATTAGTGATATTAGTAATTTAGTTTATCCGATATGGTATATCAATTTTCGTTAATAGTTATAGCATTTTGTTGTTGCGGCCGATTCGACTAAGGTATGTTTGCTTGTTGTGCTATAGATGGATAAGCTTGTGACTTTGCACCATGGTGGAACTGTGAAGAGAAATGACAATGGGGGTGCTGATTTGGAGGGCATGGAAGAGAACACGTTGCTATTTAGTTCACGTCCGTCGTATGGTGAGGTCATTTGTCGCTTAAAAGAGAGGTTGGGATAGACAGATGAGCATGGTGATGTCGTTATGCAAGGATTGATTGATGTTGGGTTGTCAAAGGGGCCGTTCAATGAAAGCGGTGAATGCAGGAATGCAGTATGAGTACGTACCTAAGCCCAATGTATGGGTTAATGGGAGACAGATTTTCTTCGAGCATTCTAGTGCTTTGGTCGGTGTGTCGAGGCTTTCAAACATTGTAGGCCTGTTTGTCAATTGATGGGACGCCTGTCATGGGCAAGTATGAGGGACGTTGTTGATTTCTATTGGTCGTGATGCGGACAACTCGCTTGTGTCGTTGGCTTTGCTTTGGTGGAGAAGGAGGATAGATCTAGCCGGGCTTGGTTTTTACAAATTTGTACAGATCCATGTGGTTGGCCTGTGGAGGAGGTATGTGTGTTGTCCGACAGGCATGCCGGATTCTTGAGCAATCAGTATGAAGTGATACCAGACATTTACATGTGCATCATCGTTGGTGCACAAGGCACCTTGCAGAGAACTTATTCAAAAACGATGGGGTGAAGGACAACTTTGCACTTTTCAAGGAGGTATGTCGCGAGGGAGGTAAAGTTGTTCGATGAGAAGTTGGAGGAGTTGAAATGAAAACTAATGCCGAGGGCCGTGCTTGGATAAGGGGTTTAATGAGAGATGCGAAATGGTTAAGGGCTCATGACCCATTGGGAAGGAGGTATGGGTTCATGATTAGCAACATGACGTATGCTTCAACGGTCGCTTAAGGGATCACGTGGATTGCCGCTACCACAATTGCGGCCTTCAATTTCTACAAGTATGTTGCATGGTTTGTTAACTGGCACCAAGAAGCCTCAGACATGTTAAAGGCACATGCACGTTGGCCACCTCGTCCTCACAGCTTCCTTACCAAAGCGAACATGCAGGCCAATGAACAGGAGTACCACTGTTTTGACCATGTGATGTACGTATGAGGTTGTTGAGGGTGGAGGGACAACCGAGATTGGAGAGCTCCGAGAGGCCCGAAGCATAAGGTCGTGATTACATCCTTCACATACACATGCGGTGTTCCCGACAAGTTCCATTTTCCATGCTCCCACATGGCGACCGCATGTAGGGCCGGAATGTCGATGTTGAGACCTAAATCCCTACACTATTCAGCGTGGATGTGTTGGTGAGGACCTGGGCCCCATGGTTCGAGCCATATTGTGATGAAAGCGCGTGGCCACTTTACTCGGGTCCTAGGTACATAGCGGACGAGGGGTTATGTTGGCACAAGAGGGGCAGCAGGAAGCGGTCAAGGTACATGATGGATATGGATCAGATACCTGGTCGCACCAAAAGGGGTAGGAAAATCCCTTCGTTGAGGACCCACAGGAGACACACTGCGGTACTTGTGGTCTAATGGGTCATAATTCACGGACGTGTCAACGCTGCTCTAGTCGAGTTAGCGGCGTAGGTCTAGAGAGCATAATTTTAGATATTTTGTTATTCTTATCATTAACGCACCATGTTATTCTTATCATTAACGTATTTTTGAATGCACAGGATGGCGAGGTACTGGCTGCTGGATGAGTTCTACAACAGGGAGCACCGTGGCAGGCTCACGGAGGACGGCCAGGTACGTGTGTTATCGAAATGTATTTTTCTCGTGTTACATGTGTTTTCATCACGCAGCTAACTTTTAAAGCATTTTCTAGGAGATTCCCATACTTCATCCTCGAACCCATGATGGGTTCCACTTGATGGTCTACGACAACCGCTACACCCCACTGCTTCGTCGTGCTGGCCTTCACAGCAAAGTGCTACGTTATTGAGACTTATGTGATGTTGTTATTTAGGTATTCAGTTGTTTTATATGTGTATGTGTGTATGTGCATGTGTTTTGTATATGCAAAAAAACAACAAAGTGCTATTTTTTTGCAGGTTTAGGTAGAACGGCGCCAGGCCCTTTGGCGCCGTGCTGAAGGAGTGAGGGGTGGGGGGCAGGATCCGTGCTCGGGCTTAAGTCCCAGAGCACGACACCACAGGATATGGCGCTCAGGGTACATAGCACGGCGCCATATGCTTTGGCGCCGTGCTATGCCACCGTGGCTTTATTGTCCACGCACAAAGACCAAAGCATATGGTGCCGTGCTATGTACCATGTGCACCATATTCTTTGGCGCCATGCTAAGGGTCTATTTTTATAAATCTTTTCTCTAAAGGTTTATATGTAGAAAAACTTTCAAATTTTGAGCTAAAAAGCAAAAATTATACTTGGTGGCCAAAGAGCACAAACAAAAGGAACATGTATGTACGTCTTGTGTGCTGTTCCATTGTTTAATGTACAGATTATAATTAAGGTAATGATCAATATTGCATTAATTGAAGCCTACGCGAGAGAGAGTGTGTGTGTGTGTGTGTGAAGACAGCGCTGCTATGCATATGAATATTTATTTTTTAAGAAGGAAAAGATCCATGGCCTCCCTACTTGACAACTTTCCACTCTAGACCCTTATTTTACACCCTTCATGCCTCCACTTTAAAAACCAGTACAAAATCTCATCCCATAGCTGCTTTGATAATGTCATAGCATCCTACTTGGCACAAATGCCTCAAATCCATGGCATTCCTCCTCAGTTCCTACTCTTCTCTTCTTCCTTCACTCACCAAGCCGGCCACCTTGAGGCACACAAGGCCTCCTCCTCTGCGCCACCAATGATGTCGCGATGACGTTGAGGAGTAACAATGACTTTACTCCTCTCGGCCGTCAGATCGCAATGATGGTCCAGATTTTTTAAGATTTTGATTTTTTTACTTTTAGTTTTTGGTTTTTTTACTTTCATCTTTTTCTAAATTTTTTTCTTATATTTATTTATATTATATGTGTTAAAATAACCTATTTTTAATTTTAAAAATAGGTTATTTTAACACAGATAATATAGAAGAAATATATGAAAAAAAAATTAGAAAAAGATGAAAGTAAAAAAAATTAAAAATTAAAAGTAAAAATAATCAAAATCTCAAAAAAATCTGGAGCGCTCATTGCGATCTGATTGGCCGAGAGGAGTAAAGTCACACCGTGACTTTACTCCTCAACGCCGAGAATCACACACGTCGGGACCCCGGATTACCAAATCCGGACCCTCTGTATATTCAAAGACTAGTCCCGGATCAAAGCTAGTGCACAGCTAAACAGTTGATGATTACATTGCCAAAGACGAATATTACAATATTATAGAGAGTCTCACCAAAGGTCTTACAACACAAACGAGGTTTCTAGACCTCACAAATAAACACAAACACAGCGGAAGCAAAATAAACATTGATAAAATCCCATCAATACGCCACAGGCAATTGATCGGGAGCGACCTAAACGTCTCGAAAATCCTTCAAATCCAACCGCAGAGTAGTCAAGCCTCCATCTTGAACTTCATACTCCTCCGAGATATATATTTTAGAGTAGCATGTGAGTACATAAAGTACTCCATGAAGTCTTGGGAAAATGCATTAGATGCAAGGTTTAACAAAGAGGGCTATATGGCTCTTTTGCACAAAGCGACATTTTATTTCCAATACCAATAACTATTTTGAAGGCGACAGCTTTAATCAAGTATCATTAAATATTTTTAATCATAAAGATTCTACCACCAAGTTTGATACTACGGGTTCCAACCACCCACACTGGTTCCAACCACTAGGACAAATTCCCCGAGAGTTCCATCCATTCTCGGATTCCCAAAACTTTTATTTTAAACCAAAATAAAAATCTACCATGTGAAAGCATTCCTTGCTCCGCCTTGACCGTGGGCACGGCTATTCGAATAGTTTTAGACTCGCAGAGGTTGTACACTTTACCCACAAGAGACAAGTTATCCTAATAGTCACCACGCCTTTGGCATGAGACCCTGATAATTCATCACAAAGCCTTTACCTTACTCTAGTCTAGCTAGACACCACCACGAGGTTTCACCGTGAAGGGTTAAACCACCCGACGAAGCCCCTCTTGTGCCATATGAGTACAAGAACCACATCCCTCACCGTGAATAACCAAGAACTCGCATCCACTTTCCATCGGTGGTACCTAAACTAGTCTATCATAAGTTAATCGCCTAGGTCGCACCCATATAGACATGTGGTTGTACGGTAGTGCTCGACCGACAAACACAAACGTCGGTCCTTAGTTGACTAGGTGGAACATACACTTTTCAAGATCTCGTGCTAACCGCACCAATCCAAACCAACCATCCGCCGGTCTAAAATAATTTTCACAGCTTAATTCATTTCACATGAACAGAGGCAACTCCATTTGCCAATCAATTCTGAACAAAAGTCTAGTTCATTGAAATGTAGTTTCCAATCCAAAGTTACTAAAGGTATATATAGCTTGTCTAAGCATCTTACTACCGATACAACAATTATCAAAGAATTTGCAATAATCTCAATAATGAGACAAAGGAAACTTAGGGTGTCAAAGGTACATGGTTGTCAATGTCAAATGAGGGCATAACAATCATCGGCTTAACTATTACTTCTACAATGAAATTATCATTTTATGTAACATAGCAATGCATTAACTTTTAAAATAATTTAAAATATTTCTCAAACATAGGTTCAAGATGATCAAAGGAGACTTGCCTTCGTGGGTGAATTCACGATTCTCTTGTTGCGGTTCTCGCGAACTCTTCGACCGGATCGGATTCTACGCCAGAAACGAGAACATAAAGAACAAATAAATACAAATAAAAGTACAGATATTATAATAATATTACTGGAATGAAGTTTATAAATTTAGATGAATTTAGGAGGAAGTTTCAATGGAATCGAGTTCAAACGAGGGAGAAAGGGTACTTGAAATTTGAAATTTAAATTTCAAAATATCAAATAAATTTCAAAATTTGAAAAGATGGTAGAAATGTAAAGGTTGGAATTTTTGATGAATTTAGAAATTTGAATGGACTCAATCGGAGTTAGGATGAAAAGTTATGACCTTCTAAGTTTGAAATCGGAGAAAATGAATAAACTGATTTTTAGAATTATTTTCTGAAGAAAATGAATTATTGCGTCATGCTGACGTCAGCCCTAGGGAGGACCGATCGACAGTGGGACCCCGGTCTATGGACCGGGTCCACGGACCGAACGGGTGGTCGAGGTGGCGGGTAGGCCGGTGGCGGCGAGGGGGAGGCGCCGAGGTGGTCGCCACCGCCGAGGTGGCGCGGGCGTGGCGCCACGTGGCGGCCACGCCGGCACGGGTGGCCGGCCGGCCGGAAGGCGGCGGCGACGGCGCTCCGGTGCACGGGGCCGGGCCGAGAGGCGGAGGAGGAGAGGAGAAGAAGGGAATGCGGTGGGGGGCGGATTTACCGAAGGTGGTGGAAACCGGTCGGCGGCGAGGAAGGGCGGCGGTGGTTCGGGAGCTTCGCGGCGCTCCGGTGATGGGGAAGGGCGGCCGGGCGGAGGGGCTTCGGCGGCGTGGGGAAGCCGAGGAGGTGGCGGCGAGAGCGCACGGCCCGAGGCGGCGGGCGATTGCTCACGGAGGTCGAGGTGGCGGCGGCAGGCGCACGGGCGGTGGGCGGCCGAGAGAGAGGTGAGTGGGGGAAAGAAGGAGGAGGAATGGGAGGCTCTGAGGGGTTTAAATAGGAGAAAGGAGGGGAGGCCGGCGAAATCTCGCCGACGTGGGAGGTTGGCGGCGGTTGCAGCGGTTTTGGGGACGTGGGGAGAGGGAGGGGAAGTAGGTGCGTGGGGAGGTGGGGAGGTTGGGGAGGCGGCGCAACGCACGCTGGGAAGTGGGCGGGCGGAAATGGCGGGCGGCGGTTACGGCGGGGAGGCGGGCGCGAGGAGGGGCCGGAGGTCGGGATGACAGGCGGCCCGGGTGGCGCGGGGGGGGAGAGGCCGACGGGTGGGGTCAGGCGCCAGAGAGAGGGCGGCGGTGGCGATCGGGCGGGCGGGCGTGGCGAATGGGCCACCCGTGGCGGGCGAGGAGGAGGGAAGGCGGGATGGGCGGGCGGCGTGGGCGGCAATCCGCCGCCCACGTATGGCGGAGGGGAGGAGGGTTTTAAATTTTATTTTAATTTTGATTTACGAAAATACTAGAAAACTTAATAAGCCTCGAAAAATACAAAATAAACTTCTAAAATTCTATAAAAATTTATATAAGTTTTTAGATACCTTTTTAGCTTAAATAAAATATTTCCAAGATATTTTGATAATATATTTTCAAATTAAGATTTCTTTTTAACTCTAAAAATTGATTTTAAAAACTGGAAAACTCAGAAAAATTCAAATAAGATCCAAATATTTTAAAATAATTAATTTAAATTTAAATTTTTAAGATTTGTAAATTTTGAATGTTACAGCGCCCGTCCGCGATCGCCCTCATCATGTGCTGCCGTCACCGCCTTCGTGCCACCCTCTACCTGTTGCTCATCTGTGCTGCCTAGCAACCATGACGATGGCGAGGTGTACAACATTGGTGAAGCTCCGGCCATTGGTGACCGAGGTTCATGAGGTCGAGGCGGCGCATGTGATGGTGACATCTCGGTGCGCTCTACCACACCTGCATAGCATGGGCCAGCCTCCTATTGATCAATAGGAGGTGATGCCGATGGCCACCATGGCAAAACCAGGAGATAGCTTGTCACATAGTTTGACAGGCATATTGAGGATTGCCGACGGATAGTTTGTCCCTCAATATAGTATTACCGACAGGAATATCATATTTCAGTGACATAGTTGGGTTTCCAATCTTCTACTTTTGTTGAACTTAGGTGGACTGTTGATGATAGCAAGAAGAGGATTATGTGCTTCTACGGTGAGCCACATTGCTCAACCTCATTGAAAACCAATTCAGATTTATGGTAAGTTTTGTCTATCTAATTCCCAATAAATATACATAAATTTAAATGTTCAGCATGCATGGGCCACACTATTGGAAAGATTACTGAATCTAGTTTCATATGCTTCAAACTGTGCGTCATTTGAAGTTGTGTAACAAAAATTATGATCATTTTTTTGCAGCCTATCGAAGCTGACAAGATGCTATGCGAAAATTGAAGATTTTATCGCATACATATTTATGATAACATTTTAGCTGGTAGTTTGCTTACACACCATGAAATTCACACTATGAAAAAGTCTGTTCACACTATAAAAGGGCACTCACATCTATCTAGGACGATGCATGTTTCTTCATCCATTGCACAACTTTTGATCACTATATCAAATACATGATACGAAATTTGTGTTGAAAAGAAAAGGATATGAGCTTATTTTCAGTTTTAATTCCAGCTGAATTAAACATGTATTCAAAACATTTACAGCAGATTATAAATGACATCAATTGCATATAAACAATAATTCCACCATGTCATATATACGAATGTATATATCTGATGTATACAACAACAAGACTGCTGGGAATAAAATATCATGATGTTCTCTAAGCAAAAGTGTAATTAAATCTAGCATATAACAAAATAATTGCTTTCAATTTGCTCTTAGAATACAGTTGCACAAGATTCCCCATTTGAAAAGGTTTTTTGCAAATCCAAGGAGGCAAAACGGTTGCGTTGGCACTCGGAGGAGCGCAAGAAGGATGGAATGCTAAGTCACCTTGCTGATTCCGCCTAGTGGAGAAATATCGATAGGAGTTTTGCAGACTTCGGTGCAGAACCAAGGAATATAAGGTTTGAACTAAGTACAGATAGAATGAATTCTTTCAGTAGCATGAGCAGCCGACATAGCACATGGCCCGTGACTCTCTGCATCTATAATCTTCCTCCTTGTTTGTGTATGAAGCGAAAGTATATTTTACTGTCGATACTTATCCAAGGGCCAAAGCAATCTGGGAATGATATCGATGTATACCTAGCACCGTTGGTGGAAGATCTAAAATTACTGTGGAACGAAGGGGTACAGGTATGGGATGCATACAAACGAGAGAACTTCACTTACAAACCGTCTGTACTTACCAGATATCACAGACGGTTTTTATTTACAAACCGTCTGTGCTTACCAGATATCACAGACGGTTTTTAGTTACAAACCGTCTGTGATAACCTTCGATTATCACTGACCCATAAATTCAGACGGTTCAGAAAACCGTCCATGATGACGTTTTTGAACCGTCTGTAATACGGCTTTCTTTAGTAGTGACAACCTTTATAGAAACATTACTCCCTAACCACTTACCCAAATTCAATGTTCTAGTGCTCCATGGAAATCTTAAACAATTATCTATACTTTTCATATAGAGCAAAATCCTAACTAAGCCATCTAGTATTTTTAACCTGGGATTTACCATAACACAGTCGACGATGATTTACTGGATAGCAGGCTTACAAAAGTTGTATCTTTAACCTACCCAACCAAATCATGAGTTTAAGTACTCTATTGAAAACTAACGAAGTTGTATACAACTATCTAGTAGACAATTCATAGATTGCCCAGGTAACGTGCCCAAAATCTCATTGCAAGCCACTGCCCATGTAATCAATCTAATAACCAAATTTCCCTCTAACCACAATATCTGCTTGCACTAATATATCACTGCTCTGGACTTATCTAATAGATGAACTTGCAAGTGAACAGGGTTCAGATCGTTACCCTAGAAATTGGACGTCGATGACGGCATGAACAAGGAATCCTTCCTGTTCCTCTCCTTCTCCCTTCTTTCTGCTGCTGCTCCTTCTTTCTCCTTCCTCTTCTTTTCTTCTCTGGCTTCCCCCTTCTCCTTTCCCTCCTTAGCTGCAGCTTTCTGTTCCTCATCGCCGCTGTCCTCTCTTGCCTCGGCAGCAGCGGCAGCAAGCGCAACGCAAGGCAGCATGCAGCATCAAAGGTGTTAGCTACGCTAGGGCAGCGGCGGCCGGGCTTCTAAATCCGTGCCTCCCCTTCACGTACAGGCAGCAGCCATGCCTCCTCACGTGAATGCAGCAGCAGACACGGCCACGGCAGAGAAGCAGCGGCAGCGGCCTGCAATGTGGGAACCGCCCAAGGATCGATCAGCTCGACGCAGCAACGAACTCACCCGAACTAACACACACAGGAGCTGATTTTGTAATGGATAGACACAAGAAGATTTTGTGGCGACGAACACCTTTTTTCTGTGTATTCAACTCAACAAATAAGATGGTTTAAATAGCCTCACACACACATGCACTTCCTGGACTCCACTACCAAGTCATGCGCATGCATGCAGCTAACAACTCTGAAGACTCACTCCACTAACCACTACCACACATGCACATGCATGGCTTAACTTCTTGACTTGGCTCTTCATGATTCTAGCCATCAATTTCTTGCATGCATGCATAGCTTGACTGGTTCTTGCTCCGTGACGTGCGCACACACATCCACGACTCAACCTGACACACACGCACATACGCCATGCACGAACATGACGTGGTTTATTCTAACAAACTCCCCCTAAACCACGACATCGCCCATGCGTTCGACCTACAGAAGAGTCGGCTCATCGTCGACATCGCGAGCAGTGCCTTCTCCTTCCTCGGCTCACGGCAATCCCTGGCGAGGTGGCCGCGTACGCCGCAGTTGTAGCACCTTCCTCGCTTGCGGCGCTCCAAACGCCCGCTGGTCCCCGAACACGTGCTACTGCCGCCGTCGTAGCACTAATCATGACTTGTACATGTTTCTTAGGAAAGTTGCATAAATGAGATGTGCATGTATGTCATGCACATAGAGTAGTTCATCTGCTGCGTGTGTGTTGCATGTAGGAGTTAGTTTAGTCTTTGTTTTGTGGAATAATTAGGCACGGCTAGTTAGCAAGTCATTAGTTAGCTGCATGCATGTTTAGTCGGGCATGTCTTGGAACGTGGCTCGTGGTCAGGCTAGTAGACCGCTTCATGCGGATCATGAAGTTCGTGAGTCTCGCTGCATGAGTTGGTGGCTCGTGCGGCACCGTGCGTATGTGCGCGCAGACCCGGGCAGAGTTGCTCCGTGCATGCATGTGAGCATGCAAGATTAGCTATATAAGCCATGTACTAATGTGTTTAGTAGATGGGGTGATCAACAGAGAAACTAGAAAAAGGCGACGCGCAAAAGCTTGTGCTCTCCTGTGTGTTTGTTCCAAGTGCTCCTGTGAGTGTTGATCCTTGGTAAATTCCAACATTTGGTATCAGAGCCGGTGAAGTTCGACAGCAAGCTGATGGCCGGTGACGAGCGTACGCCGCCATCATCTTCGAAGTCCGGCGGTAGCGGCACACCACGTGAGGTCGTGGTGGAACGCGTCGTCAAGGAGTCCGCGGGTCGGTGGAGTTCCGGTGTTGACGCGGGCCAATTACCACGAGTAGGCGTTGGTGATGCAGGTGAACTTGGAGGCGCTCGGGCTCTGGCGTGCCGTGGAGACAAGCGACATCGAGCGTCGCGAGGATCGGTGGCGTTGGCCACCATCCCGTCGCGCGATGTCGACGGAGATGCGCTCGGTCTCGCCGCGAAGAAAAGCGCCAAGGAGGCATGGGCGGTCGTGAAGGCGATGCGGATGGGCGACAAGCGCGGCAGAGGCGAACGCGCAGAGGCTCCTCAAGCAATTCAAGAATGTAGCATTCAACGTTGGTGAGTCCATCGGCGAATTAGCCATGCGTCTTGGCTCCCTCGCGCAATTGCGCGAGCTGGGGAGAACATTGAGGAGGTGCGCGTCGTCAAGAAGTCGCCGCGTGGTGCGTGCTGGCACAATCAAGTCGCCTTGTCCATCGAGATGCTCATGGACTTGAGTACGATGTCGCCGAGGAGCTCGCCGGGAGGCTGCGTGTGGCGGAGGAGCCGCCAGGCGCGTGAGGAGGCTACGGACGGCGCCCGCGCCCGCCGCTCACCGAGGAGCAAGGAAGCTCGCCGGCGTGGCGGCAAGGAGCACGGCAGCGCGAGGCGCGGGCGGAAATGCGCGGCGCGGAGGCGGCGGCGACAAGGCGATGGGAGCCACTTCGACGAGCTCCTCGAGCGACATCGCACTCAAGTCCATGAGCATCTCGATGGACAAGGCGACTTGATTGTACCGCCGCACCACGCGGCGCTTCTTGACGACGCACCTCCTCAATGTTCTCCTCGGCTCGCGCAATTCCGCAACGAGGAGCCAAGACGCATGGCGAATTCGTCGATGGACTCACCAACGTTGAATGCTACATTCTCAAATTGCTTGAGGAGCCTCTGCGCATTCGCCTCCTGCACGCGCTTGTCGCCCATCCACATCGCCTTCACAGCCGCCCATGACTCCTTGGCGCTTTCTTCCGGCGAGACCCGAGCGCATCTCTGTCGGCACCGCGCGCAGATGGTGGCCAACGCCACCGATCCTCACGACGCCGACGCCGCCGTCTCCACGCACGCCAGAGCCCGAGCGCCCAAGTTCACCGCATCACCAACGCCCACTCGTGGTAATTGGCCCGCCAACACCGGAACTCCACCGACCCGTCGGACTCCTTGACGACGCTGCTCCACCACGACCACGTGGTGTGCCGCTACCGCCGGACTTCGGAGACAATGGCGGCGTCGCTCGTCACCGCCATCGCCTTGTTGCCGAACTTCACCGGCTCGATACCAAATGTGGAACCGCCTAAGGATCGATCACCGACGCAAAGAACGAACTCACCCAACTAACACACACAGAGCTGATTTTGTAATGGATAGACACAAGAAGATTTTGTGGCGACGAACACCTTTTTTTCTGTATTCAACTCAACAAATAAGATGGTTTAAATAGCCTCACACACATGCACTTCACGGACTCCACTACTAAGTCATGCGCATGCATGCAGCTAACAACCGGAGACTCACTCCACTAACCACTACCACACATGCACATGCATGGCTTAACTTCTTGACTTGGCTCTTCGAGATTCTAGCCATCAATTTCTTGCATGCATGCATAGCTTGACTGGTTCTTGCTCCGTGACGTGCGCACACACATCCACGACTCAGCATCTCAGATGCTTGCTGAACCAGGAACAGTTCATCCGCCAAAACATCCGAACTCACCGAGCTCTTCAATCGAAAAGAAACGAGACAATTTGGTGGTGCAAATCACACAACACATTTTCGTTTTCTTCCTTTATCAAGATCCAAAATACTACACAAGTCCTACTTTTTCTTACACGAATCTAAAATCAATCGAAAACTAAAACAGAATCGAAACCGAACTTGATCGGTACTACCTCAAAGCTCGTAACAGATTACCTCAAAGTTCGACCGAACTACGGATCAAGTTCAAAAAACAGATTTTTGAACCAACCAGTTTAACTCGAACACTCACCTCCCTAAACTGGTTATTCTTTCTCCACAGCCCGCATGCCAATCTCTTTTCTCATCTCAAGAAATTTTAGCTTGCTCAATGGCTTTGTCAAGATATCTCATGAAATGATTGCTTGTGTTGATATGCTTGACGTCAATCTTTCCTTCATTTACACTTTCTCGAATATAGTGAAAACGAGTATCAATGTGTTTACTTCTGTCATGATGCACCGGATTCTTGCACAAAGATATTGCAGATTTATTGTCAATGTTGAGTTCCACCTTCACTGGATCCCTACTCAACAAATCTTCGAGGAGTGATCCCAACCACACTCCTTGACATGCTGCAGTCGCAGCTGCTATGTATTCGGCTTCCGACGAAGATAATGCCACTACTTTTTGTTTGTGATACAACTAGCTGATCAGACTTGAGCCTAGGAAGAACGCTACTCTTGTTGTGCTCTTCCGATCATCGATGTCTCCAGCCATATCGCTATCACTGAAACCTATCAAGCGAATTTCATTTTCATCTTTTCTTGCTTCATAACAGCAGCCCAAGTTGAGAGTTCCTTTGATATATCTTAAAATGTGCTTTACTGCACTCATGTGTTCAGTTGTAGGCGATTCCATGTATCGACTAACCATCCCAACAGAAAATGCCAAGTCAGGTCTGGTGTTTGATCAAATACCTCAAACTCTCCATTATGCTTCTATACATACTTTTATCCACCAGTTGTGCTGTACTTTTCTTGCTTAACTTGAGTCTTGCCTCCATTGGTACTTAAGTCAGATTGCAATCTTCCATACCACAACTTTGAAGCACCTTCCTTGCATATACTTCTTGGCTAAATGTGATCTTTCCTTGCTTCTGATGGACTTCAATACCAAGGTAGTAACTCAAGTAGCCCAAATCACTCATCTTGAAGGCTTCATGCATCTGTTTCTTGAAATCACTTATTTCAACCTCACTACTTCCTGTAATGACTAGATCATCCACATAAACACCGACCAAGAGCAAATTCCCATCCTTCTTCCTTTTGTATACTCCATGCTCAAAGGGCTCCTCTCAAAACTGAAGTGCACTAAAGTTTTGTCCAGTTTTGAATTCCAAGCTCTTGGTGCTTGTTTTAGGCCATACAAAGCTTTAAATAACTTCAAGACTTTGTGCTCCTTGCCTTCTCAACGAACCACGGAGGTTGGCTTACATAAACTTCCTCCTCCATGTCTCGTTCTAGAAAGCCGACTTTACATCCATATAATGAAGTCGCCTCTTTCTTGAGCCGCCAACGCGATGAGTAATCTTACTGTCTCCATTCTTGCGACCGGTGCAAATACCTCTTCGAAATCTATTCCCTCCCGATGCACATATCCTTTGGCCACTAAACGTGCATTGTGTTTCACCACATTGCCTTGTGAGTATTTCTTGACTTTGAAAACCCATTTGAGGCCAATGGCTTGATGGTTTGTTGGAAGATCTACAAGACTCCATGTCTTATTGTCTTGTATACAATTCATCTCCTCTTGCATGGCACACTTCCAACTCTCCTCCTTTTCTGCTTCTTGAAAGGTTGCTGGTTCCTTAGCACTTAGGAAACACAAACCTGAATACTCCAACTGCACCGGTTTGGTTGCTTCGTATAAGTCCTACAGTGTTCGCATTTGTAATGGAGCTTCTCCAGTTGAGTCCGGAGTGCTCTCAATCTGTGAAGCTTCTTCAGGTGCAGCCGGTACTGATGAATCTCCGTTTTGCATCTTTGAACGAGTTGGGATGACGGGCGTCTGATCGGTCTTAGGTTCATCTGTGATCGTCGTCGATCCCGGATCATAGGTCACATGGAACACGTCAGTGGTTGAGCTTTCCTTTGTCTGCACTGTGGTGTCCCATTCCCAAGCTCTTTCTTCTTCGAATACAACATCCCGTGTGATGCACACTCGTCCAGAGACAGGATCAAACACTTGGTAAGCTTTTGCACCAACTTCGTAACCGATAAATACCATCTGTGTACTGCGGTCTGCTAGCTTGCTTTGATATCCTCCTACCTTCTTCACATGAGCCACATAACTGAATACTCGCAGATGATGAACTGCATGCTTCTGATTGTACCAAGCTTCATACGAAGTTCTTCCCACCACACTTTTTGTAGGTGATTCATTCAGAACATATACTGCTGTGGTCACGGCTTCTCCCCAAAATCTCTTGGGCATACTCATACTCTTTAGCATGCTTCGCGCCATTGCCACCATGGTTTGATTTTGGCACTCCACAATTCCGTTTTGTTGGGGAGAGTAGGGTGCTGTCAGAAACCTTTTGATGCCATGCTTTTCACAGAAGAGTTTGAATTCATCCGAGTTGAATTCACCTCCCCGATCGGTGCGGAAAGCCATCAGCTTCTTCTCTACTTCATTCTCAGCAGCAGTTTTAAACTTTCTAAAAACTGTCAGTGCTTCATCCTTGGTTTTCAGTAGGCAATCCACATGAACCTGTTGTGATCATCAACAATTAGGAGGAAGAACCGGTTTCCAGCCGGTGTTGGAGGTGTAATTGGTCCACAAATGTCGCCATGAACTAGTTCCAGCACTTAAGCAATTTTGAAGTTTGCGCTTATGGAAACGGGTCCGTTTTTGCTTCCCAACCAGACATCTGTCACAAACCTGCTCTACATGGTTCACAATTGGGAGTCCTTCCATCATTCCTCCTCGGCTAACTTCTGCAACGCCGGAAGTTCGATGTCCAAAGCGAGCGTGCCATCTCCAGTCTTCATCTTCTAGACGAGCCAAAAGACATACCGGTTGAGCATGATCCAGATTGAGTCCATACAACCTGTTTCGAGCTCTCTTTATGTGGATCAGCAGTCGTTTTTGTCGACCGTAGACATCCAAAAACTCTTCTTTGATTACCACTCTGCAACCTCGCTCTTCCAGCTGCCCCAAACTGATCATGTTGCTTGTCAGTGCCGGGATGTAATAGACATTAGTCAGTATCCGATGTTCTCCTGAGCGTTGGGATGTAATAGACATCAGTCAGTATCCGATGTTCTCCTGTCCGCCCTTTGATTAGAACGGAACCTCGGCCTTCAATCCTTACAGCCGATCCATTGCCAAACCTCACCGAGCCTCGAAACTGATGTGTCTATTTCTGAAAACTAATTTACATTTGCCACTCATGTGATTGCTAGCTCACGAATCCGGTCCCGACTCTGCAATATCTTCCTCGTTCACTCCGAGATGAAGTTGCATATTGTCTTCTACTAGAGTCACTTCTTTGGTGGAAACTTCCTCTTTTTCTCTCATCAGTTCGCAGGCTTCAAGCATTAGCAGAACAGGCGATTCATCGGTCTTCTCGGTTGCATTTGCTCTCCCCTTCTTGGGCTTTCTGCATTCAGATGCAAAGTGCCCAAATTCTGAGCAATTGTAGCATGTGATCTTCATCTTGTCGAATTTTCGGTATGGCTTCTTGTCAGTTTCAGACTCGCGCCATCTTTCTTGCCCATGATCGCACCCTCGGCCGCCACTGAGTCCACCGCCTCTCTTCGCATTGCTGTTGTGGTATTCGTTGTTCTTCTTCTCTTTTGTCGCCAATGCGTCCCATTGGGCTCGAGATAGCAGCAGCTGCTCCCCTTCTTCCTTACCTTGGCGTCACCCCTTTTGACTTTTTTCGAAAACTCTCAGACGTCCAACTACCTCGGTCAACGTCACCTTCATCATGTCTCCAAATTGCTCAATTGTGCTTATGATCTGGAGAAACTTGTCGAGGACAGTACTGAACAGCCTCTCAATGGATGTTGAATCCAGCAATTCAACGCCTAAAGCTCGGATTTTGCCAGCCAGGCTGGTGAATTTCTGAGAAAACTCACCGACGCTCTCAGTTTCTCCCATGATCAGTCGATCAAATTGCCTTTTCAGCACATGTGCTCTTGCTTTCTTGACACGATCCTCTTCAACGCACATCTCTTTGATCGCTTCCCACGCTTCCTTTGCAGTCTCTTTCTTTGCAATGGTCATCATGACCTCATCGGAGACAGCCTGAGATAAGGCAGCCAGGGCGCCCTGGTCTTTCTCCTCGTCGACCGGTGCATCCCCTTCAATTGCTTCCCATACTCCCAGAGATCGCATTACGATCTTCATCTTCACAGCCCACAGGCCGTAATTCGTGTTGGTCAGCACCGGAAACTGAATCGGCACCAAACGTCCTCTCGTCAATGCTCGCGGTGGCGGCGGCGGTGTCTTTTCGCCGGATCCCTCACCAGCGCGACTTTCTTCTCTGCAGTCTTGCCATCCATTGTTTACTAGCTATGATACCAAATGTTAGCGAGATCACAAGATCGTGAGTGAACGACGGACGGAAAACTGAATTCAGCGTCTCAGATGTTTGCTGAACCAGGAACAGTTCGTTCGGCAAAACGTATGAACCCACCGAGCTCTTCAATCAGAAAAGAAACGAGACAATTTGGTGGTGCAAATCACACAGCACCTTTTTGGTTTTTCTTCCTTTTATCAGCATTCAAAATACTACACAAGTCCTACTTCTTTTCTTACGTAATCTGGCCTCGAATCGAAACTAAAATGTAATCGAAACCAAAACTTTAGACCGGTACTACCTCAAAGTTCGCACTGAACTACCACAAAGTTCGAGACTGAACTACTGGACTGTTTCAAATAAAAGACTTTCTCGAACCAACCGCTTTAACTCAAACAGAGTTTAGGCTTGAGATCGCCATGCGGCAGAGAGCCGCTCAAGCCCCGTCCTCCTTCGTCATGAGCTTCCTCTCACGCCTCGCGTGGCTCTACATCGCCGGGCCAGACGCACCCACCCGCCGATCCCAAACCCCTCCCAGGCGCGTTTCTTGGCTCCATCAAGTTCAGAGAGAGCTTCAATGTGAATGTGGTGAAGCAATGCGGAGACATCACAGGGAAAAGAGGGGCCTTCGATACCAATGTGAAGAAGCAAAGCGATGAGATGGATGGTGGGAAAAGAGAGAACACCGATCTGAAGGCAAAGCTAGGTGATGAAATTAGTGGGAAGAAAGAGGGTCTTGCTATGAAATTAGTGAAGGAGGTCAATCCCAAGAAAGATGTTGCTGGTCTCACTAATTCAGAGGAGGCTTTTTCCAAAGCTGCGGCCTTTTCTGCTTCCTAGAAGGATGGTGAGGGAGGCAACAGTGTTGCGATCCTGGTGTTCACTGTCCATGTGGTGGACTTAAATGATGTTCCTTGTGGTGTGAGGGGCAGCAGAAGAAGACCGAGGAGTGTAAGAAGCAGCAAGAAAGCAGAAATTGGCGGACAATATTAGAGTTTTGAGAAGGCGGCTGCGAGTAGTGAGGGAAGGTGTGAGACCATGTGAAGATCACTCTATGGTTGTGATGAGTAATTGATTTTTGGACTAGAGTATCTGCGGAGGT
Organism: Bonia amplexicaulis; assembly: GCA_036346245.1. Lineage (NCBI taxonomy): Eukaryota > Viridiplantae > Streptophyta > Magnoliopsida > Poales > Poaceae > Bonia > Bonia amplexicaulis. Next base: position 244,279 of record JAYGGG010000461.1, on the reverse strand, counting down.
TGAATTTGGTTTTTAAGGATTTTGAGAAAGATCGCTTTTTGTCTAATGACTTTGTGGTTTACGAGTTCGTCATCGTAAGTACTAGAGTATTCAAGTTTACGACTTGTGGTCGGACGTTTATCGCTTTGTGTTGATCATCCGATCGACGTGTTCGATCAATAATTGTGCGAGATCGCCAGAACGACCACCAGATGTCAAGCATAGCGGATCGACCATGTCGGGACGAGCACGCAGTAATCCACCACGATGGTCATAGCTTCATTGGTCGATCGATGTCCGTGGTGAACGCCTAGTCGATGATCGGTAGCTGAAAGCCTTTGCGATCGGTAGTCATAAGCCTTGGCGATCGATAGTCGTAGCCTTTGTGATCGATGGTCGTAGCGATTTGTTGTGCTGGTCGTTGGCCTCTCGGTCGGTACTCATAGGCTTTGAGTACTTCAAGTTTTGTGATCTCTGAGTGTCGACTATTCGTGTCAGACTAGCCGTGATCCGACCGACTGTTCTTGGTGGTCGACCGCTTCTCTCGGTGGTCTGAGGTTATTCTCTGGAATTCTTGGAGTTTGGTTATGGATTGATCTGGGTGTTGTTGCCTTTGTGCATATGGGTTTATTGTTTGGTTCTAGGATAAGGATCGATAATTTAGGCACCTACTTTTGCATTGTGCATTGTATGGATTAATTGCGCAAATTGATGATCTTTATGTATCGCAAGGTGCTACGTGATGGTTTGTTTGTTGGTGTTGGTTGCAGGACTTCAGAGCTAGGTCATGGTGACGCGTAGGAGGACCGAGACTAGGCACAGGGTGGTCCTAAGGTCCGAGCGGTCGTGGAGACGTCAAGATGACCGAGGCTTCATGGGTGGTTACAAACCGGGATGACGAGAAACCGAGTGGGAGCTACCAAAGGTGGACATGACGTGCAATGGCAAGGTGGACTGGGACTAAGCTTAGGAGGAGTCAAGGTCTAGACAATGAGGAAGTCGGGTGTCGTTATGCGCGAGAGTAGCATATGTCGCGCCAAGTGACTTAGGTCGTTTGCATGTGAGGACGGTTCAGTGGGATCCAGACATGTGAGAGGCTTGGCACCAAGTCATTGGGGCCACATGAAAGACGGCAAAGCATGGACAATGCTTCGTGGCAAAGGGAGCAGAAAGTTTCGAGGAAGGCGATAGAGGGGTATTTTGGTAAATTACTCAATACCGGAAATGAGAGATCATGTGGAGATGATCCCATCTTTATGATGAGTAATTGACCCTTGGTTGAAGGTAAATTGAGTTTGTTTTGGGCTTTTATTGCAAAGTCTTAATTTGGTCGAATTGAAGTCGGTACGACTTGTTCCCAGCTCGCACGACCATGTAGGATGCCTTCGACCACGCTTGGTCGTGGTCGAATTCGCTCAAGAGCGCACGACCACGTTGAGGTGTTCTCGGCAAACCGATGGTGGTCGGAAGGCGTTCGACCACGCTGGCGCATATCGGGTGGCGTGCGACCATGTTGCCGAGTATCGGAAGTCACCGGACGGCGACGACCACGCCGTGGCGTCCGGCGGGTTTGAACGTGATCGAAGTCTGGGTAGCGCACGACCACGCTGGTGGTAATCGGGTTCCACCGAGCAACGTCACGAGTACTTTGGCCGTGGTCGGAAGGGTTTACGACCACGCTGGCAATTGGGAGCGCTCGATCACGTTGTGGCGCTCGAGCTTCACCACGCCATGGAGCCCTCGGAAGATTTGACCGTGGTCGGCACTCGGCGCTAGGGTTTACGCACCACGCTAGCACGGGTCCGAACGTGGTGGGTAGTCGGTGCTCGGTAAGTCGACCACGCCAGGCGCTCAAGCTCGACCACGATTGTGACATTCGACTTCGACCACGTTGTGAGTACGACCACGTTGTGGGTACTTAGTGGATCGACCACGTGTCGCGATTGGCGGATCGGAGCATCGACCACATTAGCGCGAGAACTGAAAGTGGTCGAAACCGCGTTCGACCACGTTATCGGCAGAATGACCGTGGTCGGCCGAGTTCATTCAAACCGGTCTTATGAGCCCATGTAATGTCCGATTTTGTTGGGACTTGATCGTATGGGTTCTGGTGATGTTGTGGACCTTGTGGACTAGTCTGTTCATCATTTTGACAAGTCTAATTTACGTGCAAAAGACTTGAGCTCGGGTTGAGCGGTGCGAGTTTGGTTTCTCTGCTTTGAGCGGTGATCGTAAGGCACTGTGTGTGGTCGTAGCTAGCAATAGTCATAGCTTGTGTCCGCATGGTCATAACGAGCTTTGAGGTGGTCGTGACGACGTCTTTGTGTGATCAAAGGAAGGGAAGTCTTCCAGGGCTTCGACCACCTCTTGAGTTGTGCTTTTGAGTGGTTGTAAGGAGTTTTACGACCAGGTCTTGTGCTTTGTGATACTTGTACCGATTGATGGTGCAGGTGCATTGAGCGGTGCTATGTGATGGTTTGCTTGTCTTGTGGTCAGCAGGACTTGGAGCTATTTCATGGTGAGGCGTGGGAGGACCGGACTAGGCACGGGAGGTGTTGAGGTCCAGACGGTCGGAGACGCCAAGATGATCGAGGCCGGTGAGGTGGTTGCGGCCGGGAGACGAGGAACCGGAGTCGAATCTGCCAGAGCTGAGCACGACGGGCAACAACGAGGAGGACCGGACTAGGCTCGTGGAGGAGCCGAGGTCCGGCGGTCGAGGGTTGGGTGCGGTCGTGTGCGGCGGAATAGACCAAGACTAGACTCTGGAAGAGTCGGAGGTCTGATCGGATGGTTGCAGGTACTGGGAGACATGTCTTGGTGAGGCTTAGAGAGGTCGGGACTAGACATAGGAGATGTTGAGGTCCGAACGACGTGGAAGCCAAGAGGACGTGGTCTTGCCCGAGTGGTGTAACCAGAAAAAGAAGGCAAGAGGAGGAAGCTTGAGGTGGCAAGGGCATTTTGGAGAAATGCCAAAGCCTCGCAAGGAAGCCGTGTCCTCCGGGAAAGCACTGGAGTTGGTGGTGCTATTGGGCAAAGCAAAGTGGAGCCGCTGCACTTTGGTAATGGGCAAAGCATCGAGGCTCGCAAAGCACCGGACTCTCTGTAACGGTGGTCTGTTGAGACCCGTTAGCGTGTGAGACTATAAATAGAGAGTTAGGTCTCGGGAGCGAAGTGAGGTTGTCCCTGAGTTGCTCTCGAGCTTTTCTTTCTATTTGTGTGAGTTGTCTCTGGTAAGAGCATGGATGCTCGTGTACCTCCGATGGAGTGGTCAGAAAACCTCCATGTGCAATAGAAAAGATTGGATTCATCTCTCGTATCTTTCTCGCTTTTGTTCTTGAGATGATTTGTTTGATCTGTTTGCCCTCTCTGTGTTCTTTTCGATCATATGTGTTTTATCCGAGAGTTGGCTTGTGCTTCACTTGCTCGGGACTGGAAATTGTTTTGAGACCTTCTCGTCATTTCATTCCCGAGAGCAAAGTCGAAATCGAGAAGTCTCGTGATTCTTATTCTTCCGCCTCCGAAGGCTACGTTACTTTTTCGACTTTGCTGCCTTTTGCCGACCATCGCTTAGATCTCTCTTTTCTTGGTATATTCACTTCTAGAGATCTTATACGAGCTAGAGTTCAAGTTTCTTTTGGTTTTGACCTCGGAGCAAAAGTTCTTCAAAATCTTGCTCGTGATGTCGTGCGCCGACAACAGAGTATTTCTGATATCGCTTACATTGTCGGATCGGCGACCTTATTTGACCACGCAGCCTTTGGTCTTTTCGACCACGCGATTTCGTGGGCGATCGTTTCTAGCTCTCGACCACACAAGAGTATCTCTGTTGTCGGTTGATCGACTACGACATAAGTTTTCTCGGTTCACGATTACGACTACGGTTGTCTTGATTCGACTTCTTGTTTCATTGTTGCTGTGTTCGGTTGAGCTTTGTTTTTCTGACTTCTTAGCTCTCTAGCTAAAGGAGAAGAAGAACTTGGGGAGGAAGTTTTTAAGGCACCATTCACCCCCCCTCTGTTGCCATTTCGGTCCTTCAGGAAAAGTGGCGATGTGTAAATCCGCGGTGTTGGCCTAAGTGGTTTAGGTCTTGTGTGTTGAAAAATGAAGTGGATCAAGTGTCGATTCACTAATGGGTTAATGGTTGTGAGACGCTTTAAGAAACGTGCGTGAGAGAGTAAAACACGGTGTTATGTGGGGTTAACGGGTTATCCCCGGTTTGGCCTAATGGATGGATCCATTAAGTTTTGATTCAATTTGTGAGCCTAATAAGGGGAGGAGAGGCAAGTGCTAGGGTTGAAAAGGTTGGCCAAGCCTTTTGGTGGCTAGCGCCTCCTCCCTCCCACGGGAGATAAGTTAGAGAGTGGGTGTGTGTTCTAGACTTAGAGCTCTATCCTCCTGAGTGGAGAGACTGTAAAACTAATCATTTCAATGAGCAATACATCAATCTTTGATCTACCTTTTTGTGTATCTTTTTGTCTGATTGATTTTGCTCTAGTTTTAAGTTGGTTTTCTTCTCTCAACCCCTTCCCGATCTCGTTCTATTGCTCTTGTTTCAGTTGGATTGATCTCTCTTCTACCTCTCTCTTGATCTTGTTGTGCTAAGGACATGGACGAGATAGAGATAATCTCTTGAGATCGACCTCCAATCATTCAGGCACTTTAATAGCAAGTTTATCAAGAAGTCTTGTGTTTACTTGATTTTGTCCACGTCAGGTGAATTCTTGATCTGGAGGTTTTGACTTGATTTCGTTGATGCTTTGACTCGCTGTGACATGTGGGAATGTAATCAAAGTCATCTTGGCTATCTTTGATCCATAAGCAAGTTCTGATCAATGATTTCAATTTTAAATCTCAGTTTATGTGCGCTTACTCAAATCGCAAAAAAGTCTCGTCTTATTCATGGATTTTTCTATTCAAGATTGGAATATCCTCCGGAGACCTTAAGCACTATGCGTATAAAGTTTTACATCTTTTAAATATTCGAATCAAAGGTTATGTGGATGTGCATCTTTGCTGTCGTGCTAAAAACTAAGTTCATCTGGTAGCAACGGTAGTACTGCAGGCTAAGTGGCGTTAGTACCACAGCTCCTGGTCTCCGACCACTTTGGTTTTCGACCATTCATTGGTCGTTGACCTCACTAGTTGAAGTTCAGCTTAGTTTGACCATATTGGTTTCGATTACTCAATGGTCGTAAACCACTCTGGTCATATTCCGAACTGTTATGACAACACAGGTCTTCGATCACATGTGTTTTCTAATGGCACTCTGGACATCGACTATGGAGGTGTTGACCATTTATTGCCCTTCGACCACGTAGGTTACGATCATATCAATTTTTGACCACATTAGTTTTCGACCACTCATTGGTCCTTGACCACGCTGGTCTTTCGACCGCACGCTAGTCATCAACCACGTTGGTCTTCGACAACATTGGCCTTCGACAACAATATTTTTGACCACGTTGGTTTTCTACAACATTGGTTCTCGACCACTCTCTGGTCGTTTACCACTTGAGTCGAATTTTGACCACGTTAGTTGTGGACCGATGTCTGGTCATCAACCACTATAGTCGAAATCCGACCACGCTGATTTCCGATCAGTTGCGCCGCTTTTGTACCTCCGACCACGTAGTCGAAGTTCGACCGCGTGGAACTTCCGACGGTTGTCGATTTTCAACATATTGTCAGATTCTGACCACGCTGAACTTCGATCGGTAGTCAATTTTCGACCATGTTGTCTTCCCTACTGACTGGTTGTGTTCAGCTTTGTTCTTTGTCTTTTCAAGTTGTACACAGCTCTGTTTCTTTGGCTTTCAAGTGAGATTCCTATCCTAATCTTCGTAACTGTATAGCTATCGGAGAAAAGGATAAGTGAATACTTAGGGAAAAATTTAAAGGTATCATTCATCCTCCCTCCTCCCCCTGTTGCGTATCAGTCCTACAGAAGGTCAGTGAAAGATGTGTGCGGTGTGAACAAGTATCCAAGCAAGCTGCATGAGAAACTAGCTGCATTGGCAGGATGGTCCAGAAGATTGCCACGGAGATCAAGACCAAAGAGATGTTGGATGAGAACAACCCGGATGAGCCAAAGCAGATATTATCGAATATCCAGAAGGAAATTACCGCCATTGAGAAGGCTATTTCCCATGTCGAGGACGATAATAAGATTCAGCTAGGTACTGCAGATAGCAGTGATTGTCAGAGCTCCCTGGCTAAGAAGGTCGCAAAATGTGCTATTGCGAAGCCAGGCGATCCGAAGCATGCCAGAATAGGGATGAATACTGACGAACTGGAGGTGTTGTTCTTTCCACATCATAAATTGTTGAGGGATCGTAAATCGTCTACTGCTACTCAATAGGAGTCATGCATGGCTCTGAAAATGGGTTGTAGTGGAAAAATAGACTTTCTACCCTCGACGCTGTGGGATGCGGGTAGTTTACACTAGCGCGGGTTAAAATTTTCTATCGCATAAATCAGAAAACTATGCGAGTGAGAGATCATAAATCATTACCACTAGACACATAGTGCACCGAAAGTAGAGTTGAAGCAGTCGATTCAACGAAGAGCGCGTCGGTGTAGTGGTAGTAGTCGATCGTCCTCCGGCCAACCATCTCCTTGCGATTGTCCCGATCAGCGTTGCAGTTGCAGCAGCACCTCTACCGAGGTCCACACGTCCAGGGATGGAACACCATGCATCGGCGTGTTAGCACTAGCACGCACGGCAGGGGTTATGAGAGGTGGCGGCTAGAGTTTCGACGGATGTGTTTCGAGATGCCTCCCTCAGCCCCCGCACCTCTCCTTATATAGCCTCCAATCGAATTTTTATCCGATACGAGTAGAGATCAAACTCAAAGCGCGAAGTGTATTATCCTATGATAGCTCGATCCTTCACTTGAACATGTAGTGGATTACTCAGTTGTGATTGACTCCTCAACCAAATTCGGCATGGACATGCACTTACTTAATCCAACCACAACGAGGGGCCCAGAGATATCTCTCTTGTTATATAGGAGGGACAAATTCTATCTTGATCGCTCATATTCCTATGCATGTTTCATAATAAACTCGAAAGCTACCTTTATGACCACCTAGTAACGGAGCAGTGTTTGGTAACCTCTAAGTAAACTATTACACATGTAGGAAACAATGACAATCTCAGGTCTAAGAATCCTACATACACTATGTATGAGACCAACTGATGCCACTTAAGAATATAACAATTCTTACAGTGTCTCATGATGGGTCAATCCAATATCATATTCTCTAACGTGTGTCCACATTATTGATCTGATATTCCATATCCATGATCCGTAAATTATGATCATCAATCAATACATGTGTTGATCTGTAAATCATAATTGTCCCACATAATAATATAAGATCATGGACCCGACAAATAAGAAGCTCCATGTAGTTCTTCAGGGAAAAAGAATTATTGTCGGAGTTGAGAATGTTGTGGATGAGAAAGAGTACAATCAATTTGATGAGTTGCCTCCATTCGGAGACGGCATTAGCATTAGGCTCAAGGAAGAACAAGACGATGAAGTAAGCTATATGTGTGTCGATCATCATGAAGGGCTTTATTTAAAAGAAAATAGCCAAGTGTTATAAATGATCCCACAGAACCAGCACCTATTTGAAAATTATTGCAATGTAATCATAATTAGAAAACTCGACATGTAATTATGGAACTATAATCCATTGTAATTGTAATTTACTCAGGCACTAAGAAATAGTTATATTTATGATTATGCTTACGTTTTTCATAATATTGCATGGCCAGCATGATTTTTTTGTGGCTAGATGGAACGAACTATCACAGGCGGTTTATCAGAAGAAACCGTCTGTGATGATACTATCACAGACGGTTCTATAAAAGAACCATCTGTGATATGTTGAATAACCGTCTGTGATAGTATTATCACATACGGTTCCATAAATGAACCGTCTGTGATAGTTTTCATATAAATATTATCGAATAGGTTCTGCTCGCAGAGTCCTCACTCACTCCGTCTCCACCGCCACTGCTAGCTAGGTTATGCTGCCTCTCCATCCCGACACCGCCTCTCCTCCCGCCGCCGCCTCTCCCTCCCATCGTCGTCCGCCTCTCCTCACGACGCCCTCCCTCCCAACGTCGCCTCTCCCTCCCGATGCCATCCACCTCTCCCTCCTGACGCCGGCCGCCTCTCCCTCCCGACGCCGGCCTCCTCACCCTCACGCCGCAACCTCTCCTTCCTGGCGTCGTTCGCCTCTCCCTCATTTGTCTATCTTGTGGTCTATCTCAATAGTTGGCTAATTTGTTTTGTGATCTTCAGTAGATGGCTAAATTATTTTATGACCTTTAATACTTCATGATATATGCTTCACTTGTTAGCTGCAAGATCTAATACTTAAATTGGATATTCAAGCTTGAGCTCTAAATTTTACTATTTTGTCAATCTTGTGGTATGTCTCAATAGTTGGCTAATTTGTTTTGTGATCTTGATAGTTGGCTAAATTGTTTTATGGCCTTTAGTACTTCGTGATATATGCTTCACATATTACCTACAAAATCTAATACTAAAATTGGATATGCAAGCTTGACCTCTAAATTTTACCATTACCGTCATTTGTCAATCTTGTGGTCTATCTCAATAGTTGGCTAATTTGTTTTGTGATCTTCATGAGTTGGCTAATTTGTTTTATGACCTTTAGTACTTCATGATATATATGCTTCACTTGTTAGCTACAAGATCTATTTGGAATGGTATGTTATTATTCCAAAGGGACCTTGTAGTAATAATATATGACACATAGACCTTCAAAGGACATGAAGCAAGTTACACACTCCAGTGTGTTAGGTTCAATGAACTTGAGACATGTAGGGACCCCAGATTTTGCATCTGAAATCCTCTGTGATTTATTGTACTATTCCCTGGATCAGTATATAGTGCTCACAGATACAGAAAATGAATATCAAATACATATCGTGCGGAAGCATAGATAATATAGTAAACTTACACGTGAGCCGATTAAGCGAAATCGAGAAATGCAGCAATGAAGAACGAAACACACAGGTGGGACCTTCAGGACATGCCCACAGGCAGCCAACTGGAGGTTCGCGACCTAGCCCTCGACATCTTCATCTTCTTTGTCATCATGACCCGTGGTGTTCTTGGCGCGTTGATCTGATTCTTGACTCTGGATTTGTTGTGAGAGCGAGAGTGAGCACACTAACCACCGTGCTCCGCGAGCCAATACACAAGATGCAATTAAATGGTATGCATAGCTTAGCAAAGGAAAGGCTCGGGTTGTTTTATTTGCCAGAAATTTACTTTTGGTAGCATTATCATTACTGAATCATAGTGTTATAGTCACTATCTAAAACTCCACACGGCGATTACCATAATTGACTTAATCCACCAAAGATACATTTTCTTTACTCATTGTTGTCTAAGACTCCAAACAGCGGGTGACATCAATTAGTTAATCCACCAATACCTTTTGTATTCCGAATTCCTAATAATCCAATATTGTAATCACTAATTACCAATTATTCACTTCTGAATTCTAACGATTCTCCAACATGATTACTTTTTAAGCCACTGAAATCATTTGTATAAGAATATTCTAACAATTCAATCCTTTCTATTAATGATCCAAATCTGTAATTTACTCTTCCCATAATTAATCCTTACTTTCCATCATCTATCTTTAACTAATTCATCGGTATTCCTCCACCAAGAAATATCATTAATCAAGTTTATACTCCAATTATCATATCTCCAAATTTCCACAAATTCAATTCATCCATCTACATCAAACCCTATTAATCCCATTAATTCCAGCAATAACCTTTACACTCTTCTAATTCTCCAAAATCATTTAAATCGTCCATCTAGCCTATCTATTCATTTGGACTCCACCAATTTATTTCTCCTAGACTACTCTCTATCCTTCCCTTATTTATAATCGACATGATTCCACCTAGCATTGTTATGTGTTTACTACAACAAATCATCTTCTTTTATTACGACTCTATTTATTCTTCCGGCATTTTATTTTAGGAGAAGTGCTACCATTATTTGCTTTTGAAATATAATACATAGAAATTTCCTGAGATTTAGCAGTTTGAACAAAAACATAATGTGAAAATGCAATAGTAATATCGATCCAGATTCCATCCACCATTTCATAGTCTCTGCACCACATGCTTAACCTTTCAGCGTTATAACCGCTTACATTACCACTAGGACGACACCCAGGACAACACAAATAAGGGCCTTTCTCTGCCCTCCACTTTTCCATTTCCACCCACAAAGTTTTTGAAACAGAATTATATCTAGTTTAGTTCCCATGTCCGCCCTTGACCGTGGGCACGGCTATTCGAATAGTTTTGACTCTGCAGAGTTTGTACACTTTACCCACAAGAGATAAATCTGCTCGTTGCCCCACATGATTTCTTAGCCATGCAGTTGAGTAGACTATCACATGACTGTTACAATGCATAATCCTACTTGTGGTTACGCCCGCTAAGGTCTATCTTCTGTAGGATGCGACCATCCCTCGAGAAGGGTCCCTCGTGAGCCACACGGGAAAAGGCGGGGATGAGACCATCCATCTCTTTGCTCGTGTTCACACCTTCACGTAACCACACTAGAGCTATGCAAATTAGTTAGCTCTACCTACATTTTACCAGCGTGTGGTTGTACTATTGTACCTTGGGAGGCCATCACAAGATTCGATCCTTAAGGCTATCTGGGCGGTTCTGCCACTAACCCACCTTGTGCTTCCACTGCACCACTCACACACTCACACCCTCGAACCATCCGCCCAGATATTTAAGCAAGTAGGGTTTTTGGGAACATAAAATATTCATATCAACATATACCAGTCATCATCACAATGACTGCCCATTCAAAATTCTCTCATGTTTAAAAGTGATGTTTGGGCGTTTCCACACCCATGAATATCTAAGCAATACTAAGCATGGCATATAGTTACGGACTTATTTTCGAAAGGTTACTATCATAATTTTGCTAGGGTGACAAGGTTCACATAGTCAAGTATTCAAAAAGGGGTGTGATATTAATCAAGATAAACATGGGCATATAACTAGGATCTTAAATTAAACATGTATTTGTATATAAAATAATAGCATGCAATTTGATAATTTAAACAAAAGTAATTTGCAGAAAATGTAGGTTCAACATGATCAAAGTATTGACTACTTTGGCGCGTTTACATGGTCTTGAGCTCACACAATGCTTTCTCTGGAGCTTCTGGTCTTTATCTTCACTTCGCTCTTGTTCACACTAGAGCCCTCGATCCTTCAAGACTTCAATATCTAATTACGCGCTAAACAACTGAATCCAAATAAAGGGAATTAACTCAGAAGACCCAAAATAAATTCGGATAACATTGATTCAGTTTTGTTATGAGTTAAGGGTCGGCTTGGGTGGTTTGAGACAAGGTTAGTGGGAGATTATAACGACTCGGTCTTTTTATGAATAATTTCTTTTATTATTCTTGTATTTATTTAGGAAATTTCATGAGTCAGGTTAGACTTATGATTTTATCTCAGCAAAGTCTGCTAGCTAGGGTTATATTAGTAATAACTTTGTCTTTAAGGTTTATCTAAGAGGACATGTTAGATTTTTGGACGCTTATTCCAATTATTATTAAAGGTGTCTTTACTTAGTTTGAATAATTAACCAAGCCACATGCTTTTAACTAATTTAGATTTTTAAAATAACTACTAATGGCACCTTATTTATTCATTATGATAACTAATTCCACTTTTACCCTCACACCACTACTTTTATCTCCTATTTAAATTTTATGAGTTTCTCTAAATTATTTTCTAAATTAAAATGAGCTCCAAAAATTATAATTTTGGCTCCATTGGATAGGCCTTGAATTTAGATGAATTTAGAAATTTGTTTCATTCAATTTGGAGTTAAAATGAATAAGTTATACTCATTTAAAGCATTTCGGTTTAATAAAACATAAAAATTATTAAAATCTGACAGATGGGGCCATCGGCACGACCCACCACGCGGCGCCGACAGTGGGGGCCGTGTGGCTCGCTCTCCCTCTCTCTCGCCTCCGATAGGCGTGGCCGCTTGTCACGGACGCCAGCGCGCTGCAGTCACGACAGTGGGGCCCACTTGTCGGCCAAGGAAAAATTCGAGAAAACTCGACCTCGGCAAGGGAGCCGGGGCTCGAATGCCGAGGGAGTTGCGGGATGAGAGTTAGCGCCGATAGCCAAGTGAGCCTCAAGATGTTGCTTACCCCATAAGGGTAATTTATTCCTGCCGCCGTCTGCTGGAGAGAGCCAAGCAGAGGATTACCGAGTCGAGGAAGAGCGACGGCGCCGCCGCGGGAGCGGCCGGGAGGCGACGACGTCGGCTGAAATGGGTTGCCCAGGTGAGGGAGCTAAGCGAGGTGGGCGGCTACGCGTGAGGCACGCCGTGGTGGTGGAAACAGGACGGCGGCAGGAGAGGGAGAAGGAGAGATTTGGTGCGTGAGTCGTGAGACAGGCGGTGGATGCTTACCACACTACCTGTTGCACCGAGGAGGTCCGAGGTTGGCGGCGGCGGCAGAGGCCGTGGGCGGCGGGGAGCTTCACGGTGCCGACGAACTAGGGTGGGCGGAAGCTCGGCGATGGTTGGAGGAGGTCCGTTGCGGTGAGGGGTTGCTCCACCCACGAGGAATCGGAGGGGACTCACGAGGAAGCGGCAGCGGCGGGAATGGCCGTGGCGGCGGTTTGGGAAAATGGCCATACGTGAGCTCAAGACGTCTGGAGTGCGATTAGTTGGAAGGGAGGAGAGGGGACGAGGCGGTCGACAGGTCATCCCCACGCTTTTGAAGACCCCGAGCCGACCGGGTGGCGTGGAGCAAATCGTCATGGCGGGGATCGCGGCGACCTACTGCGCGATGGCGGACTCGAGACAACGTGTGCGGGTCGGCCAGAGAGAGGGAGGGCGCGGCAGGGGATTCCGAGGCGTGTGTTACTCGGCTTTAGGCCGAGCGGTGAGGAGGAGAGGTGGGGTCCCGGCGGGCCGGGAGAAGAAGAAGGAGGAAGGGGCAGCCATGGGGAAAAGAAGAAGGGCCCAGCGGCCAAGGAGGGAGAGAAGGGAGGAGGGAAGAAAGAAAGGAAAAAAAAAAGGAGGGGCCCACCTGGCTGTGAGAGGGGAAAGAGAAAAGGGAAAGAAAAACGAAGAGAGGATTAATCTTAATTTTGGAATTTGGATATTGAATTTGAATTTCTATTTTCTAATTAAGGGTATTGATTTTAATACTTGAAATTTTATTTCACGTTTTTGGGTTAAATTTTCTAGACCCAAAATGTAATAGTCCTCTGTTTTTTGACTTTATTTAAATTTTTTTTGCTATAAATTGTACATATAAATTTTTGAATGCCCAAACTTGGGTTTTGTAGGCTAATTAACATAAAAGGAGGAATTTTCTCACCAACCTTTTAGAAATATGTTTTAATATTCTTTTCGATGTCATTCTATAAATCTTGAATTTAAGTCCAAAATGAGATCTTATATTTTAATTCCAATTTCTCCCTCCTTGTGATGGATCATCTTTTCAGATTCGTTTTTAAAATTCTAGTTTCCTATTATTTGCATTTGGGGTTATTCTTTGATATTAAACTTTTCACGCCACAAATCTCAAAAAGATTTCAACTAAATATTCAAAAGAAATTTAAATGCCAACAAAATGCAGGAAATGATTTTAATATTCCATATTTTTGAAATAACGCGACTAGTGTGTGCAATTTGATTCATAGAACTTTGTTTACGCCCATAGCTCACCGCAGCTAGTTTTTCTTAGAAGAGAGATGGCGTCCACACAATCGTCGTCATCATCTAGGTCTCACAGTCCCAAGATATGATAACTAAGTGTGACCAAGGAGTATCGAAAAGGCCAGAGGTCCGAATGACCATCACGGTGGTCTCTCCGGATGGGTCCCTCTTCAACCGAAGAAAGCAGTGGCATCATTTCGGACTACCTACAGGATAATTGGAAGGCAACGGGTCTCTATCACCATAGCAAGCTGAAAAGATTTGGCAAAGGATCGGAAAAATCAGCTATGTGAGAAAATTACAGATTCGTTCGAGATCCCAGCAGAAGTACAGGGACTCGTGCAACGGCAACCACTCCTCACAATGGGAAAAGCTCGAAAACTTTACGAGCACACTTGGCATGCAGTACGTGGCCAAGGATCTCACGCCCTTCACGAGGTATCCTTTCGTGTCGCCAAAAATATAGGAGGCCTTTGTGCAGATGAAGACAACGACCAAATTTGAACAACAAAGTATGACGCACAAGGCTCTCCAATCATAAAACACTCACCCTCACAGACTCAACACCGCGGGTACGTAGATAAAATCCCATAGTCGAGGCTGCAGGACGAGGTCGCAGTCCGATCGGAGGCCTCCCCGCCATTTGCTGGGATCGCAAACGAGCGCACCCGAAACTGATGAAGAGCGAGGTCATCAACCGCTTCTTGGGGTGTCTCTTTCAAAAACCCCGCAGATGAGGAGGTCATAATGCTCGGTAAGATATGTTAAACTACATAGTTGTTAATACCTCTTGAACTTCATGGGTTCAAAATTGCATCTTACAGAATCATTGACAACCGATCTTCCCGAGGCCCTTTCAAGAATACAGGAGAGAGATGTACTATCACAGCCCCGAAAACAGGAGCACCCAAGCCGCAGACGAGGCTTGGGGGTTTACGTATCTTGGGGGCATGGATTTCCAAATAACTCTGAGACATATAGGAGTAGGAAGAGATCCAAGGTCTACTGCAACGAACAAATAAAAAAGGAGCTTCATGCACAACTTGATGAATAACTATCTGCCTCACTTCAAGAGCAGACTGCATCACTTCGAGAAGAGATAGATTCATTGAGGGAAGAACTGAGACAAGTCCACAATCAATCGCAACTCACCCCGTTACTGCAGTGCCCAGTCCCCCTCAACGTCGGAGTAGCTACACGTCCATGCCAATTACTGAACATAGCAATGCCCACTTACCTATTGATGATATCTAGGTAATGTATCCCTTTAGAATGCTACATAGATCTCTTTGTTGGATGCCATAGCTCATCTTGTATCGTTATGTAGAAGCTCACGCCTTGCATCCTCAGAGTCAGGCTTGTTGTCTCCATTCCCATTGACGTTGGACGGGGGATGGTGTATCCATGGCTGTCAAGGATGCTGATGCACGGTGTACAAGTAGAGATCGGTTTCATAAAAGTTCATGTGGACATAATTAATGATATTTTCAAGACTGTCCCTCTTGAGAAGCCCACAAACGAAGAGATTATGACATTAGGGGATGTTGTCCACACATTCGTCTAGTGGCCTAAGAGGGACATCGCCCTCGACTCGTCTGTGCCACGATCTCCACATCCAGTGGCCCAAGAGGGACATCGCCCTGGACCTATCACATCGGCTCCGATAGATCCACCTCCATCTCCGTTCTAAAGCTCGCTGCATCGGCTCGTGGAGATCCCGCCAAAACGTATCACAAGCGAGGCTCTAAGACTCAAGCGAAGAAAATTAAGGCGTGTCCCAAGCCGTCATTCTAGGAGTGTCGTTGGTCCACAAGTCACAATTACCCTAGCTTGGTCTGGTTCATAATACATTGCATACCTAGTACATGCAGAGGTCCAACATGAAGCCAAACCGGCAAAGTGGATTCACTATGACATACAGAGAGGCGCATTTTCTCCATGACTTGGGCTACTTCGTCATGACATTCAAAGACTTATTCTTACTATTCCATCTCGACGAACTCGATGCCTCACTTCTACGATGTCGACACCAAGTGTACCGTATAATGAAGTTCTACATTCACGCCATACCGATAAATGTCATTACTCTTTCCTTATGTATAGATACATGATCCAACAAGTCCGCGACGACGACAACCGGTGGGTTCCTCGACGCACACTTGGTCTCTGAGCAATCCATTAATGAAAATGCATCATTCGCCTAAGATTACATAACGAGGGGATTGATTGCTCACAAAGGACAAGGAGTACATCATGTTACCCTTCAACCAAGGGTAAGTGCTTCACTAGTTGCCACACAAGTTTTATTTGTACTTTATATGCAACATGAACTTAGGATTAATCACTATAGACACATGCATGACTAGGTCTCACTGGATTTTGATTGTGATTGTACCAAAGTAGAGCAAGGTAATATACCTTGATTCCCTACTTAGAAGCAACCACGACTTCACTCGTGTGCAAGAAGCAATTAACAGGTAAACTTATTTCCTCCATACATAACTCTATTGTAATTCTTCCTTCGTTTGCAATGGCCGAGGCTAACTTTTTAGAATCACGAGGTCATTTACCGCTTATGTTGCCTCGGGAGGGAGACACAACGAGTCGATGACACACCGTGACACAGACGCGATTTTCTGCACCGCCACAACACAACAATCCTATATCACACTTTGTTATAATTCCTCTAGAATTGACAATACCTATGTATGTAATTCTATTTTTGCAGTACCACCAGCAGCTACAGAGAAACTTATGTGGATTCTACGTTTGCCGCAATATGAAGGAAATCATGGACACTAAGATGAATGATCCAGAGGTTTGTCAACCTTCCAATAATTATTATTTTCTAATTATATATATGTATATATACACACATATGGTAATTAATGACTTAACATTGCTCCTAGCGACAGCGGGTGGACTTCGATGAAAGTACATATAATCTTGACAAACTCGTCAAAATTGTGAAAACCTCTCCTAATTCTTGCTAGCAGAGGTCATAAACAAGACCGAGAGTTCCACCCCAAAGAATTAATGGTGATAATTAGATGTTGAAACATTAGATTCAATTGTAATCACCCAATTGTGCTTAATCAAACAATTCATTCAATTTAATTCATTTGTGAGATCTATGTAATGATTGTCATTCTATATATATATATATATATATATGTGTGTGTGTGTGTGTGTGTGTGTGTGTGTGTGTGTGTGTGTGTTTGTGTTATTTCATTCATCCGTGTGATTTATGTAATGATTGCCCTATGTTATATACGTGATCTTGCTTGTTTTCAAAGGGCATGGCTAGCATATCCTTAGACTAGCGAAAAAAGATTAAATAAAATCGTTGTTGAAATAGTTATCACAGACGGTTCGGTGTTCCAAACCGTCTGTGATATATATCCTAAACGGTTTCAAACATCGAACCATCTATGATATGAATCATATCACAGACGGTTTTTGTTATTAACCGTCTTGATATGGTGTATATCACAGATGGTTCGGAACACCGAACCGTCTTTGATATGAACCATATCACAGACGGTTAATAACAAAAATCGTCTGTGATAGTCGAATATCACAAACGGTTGTTATAAAAATCGTCATTGTGTTATCACAGACGGTGTGGGAGCCGTCTGTGATAACCACCTATTATCATCGACACATAAACACGCATTTCGTTCAGAACCGCTCGTGATGACGGTTTTGAACCGTCTATGATAACAATGTATGTAGTAGCCGTACATCCCGCAACAGCTTAGGAGTTCAGTTGTGGACAAAAGGAGTTATCATGCCTGCTCACGAACATTTAAAAATGGTTAATTTCATTAAAATAAGACCTAATGGTCAACTTTAGAAATTTTAATGGGAGTCTAAGCCCTAAACTTAACTTATAATCAGAAGAACCGAAGAGTGCTCCTATAGGAACGCTTAAGTGCAGTCGTAACCCTAACACGAATACTTTCAACGTTATTTCTTCTTCTGATCTCTGTATTGGGGAAGGTAAAGCAAGACTGAGTACAACTAACCGTACTCAACAAGTCACATGGGCAAATGCTATATAGTTACTTACTAGGATTTCTAAAAGATAGGGATATATGGGTTTTACCAAGTCTTTGTGGATGCAGTTTTCTTCATAAACATTTTTAAACAATGAAAGAACAATACTTCTTAAAGAGTCGAGGTTTCAAACTTGATTACCATATTTCAACATTTCCAAACCATTTCCAATATACTTATGCTTCACTATTGGATTCACCCATTAAACACGACTTCATTTACCGGAAGCACAGCGTATTCGAATATCATTAATCATGACTCTGCAGAGCTGCCCAACTTTACCCATAAGATCTCTTAACTCCCGCGTCCGGGTTCAAGAAAACAAGGCTTTTCACTACTCAATTCTTTATATAGACTCTACCCAGTAGGTTTTTGTTCTCAACAAACTCGAGTGGCCCACACAGCCTCTCTCGATTTATCGCAGCCCTACCGGTGTATGGTTAACCACCTTCCATACGAACTCTCCCTCGGTCTCTCTCCACCCTTTGTATATATTCAATCGAATTAACTTGAGCAGTTACTAGACCAGGTTTGACTAATCAACGCTTGTGGTTGGGCGATCGCTATGTTCGTTACTTGGCATAAGGGTCTAGTCCTTAGTTTTCACTGAGGCAGCTTCCATGCACAAACCCATATTTCAGTGTCCACTGCACTGCCACCTTTACAGTCCAAGCCTCCTTCTCTAGGATAAGGTCATGGGACCCGGCCAACTCATGGCCTCTCGCAATCCTTTCCTATCCTAGAACCACTTTTAAACTTCTATCAACAAAATACGAAGCCTCTTTAGTGGAAAATTGTTGAGTTCCTGAATTACCATGATTGCTTTAATTATATATTTAATATTACTAAGTCTTGTCAAGGTGAATATGGCCATCAAATTAAACATGGCTTTTTCGAGTGATAGGACTTTAGCTAATGTCATATCATTCTAAACAATTATTGTACAAGAAATAACAACTTGTAAATAACATAATAAAAGTACTGATAAATAAATAATTAAATGAATGTAGGTTCAATATGTTCAAAAACATGTGACTTGCCTCTTTGTCCATAGCTTTTGTGGTCTTCAAGTTGGATACTGACTTCCTAAATTATTCTTGTAGCTCTTTTGTTGACCACCGTGTGGTCCAAATACTAACACGTAAAACGAATACAAATAAGTTTCGCTGCGAAATGCAAGTGGGAACAAAATACAAATAAATAACCAAACGAAAGTAGGCTTGGGTGGTCAGGGTTTAGGTGGTGCTTGATTTGATTGAACGGAGTTGGAATTGAGTTAGATGATCTTAAGATAGTCGAGTTGGCTATATAGGTGGTATTTTGGTTTCGGCAAAAGGTTGCAGATAATGATAGTTATTGGATTTGTGGTCTAGATATTATCTAGGTGGTTTAGAGTTTTATCAGAGTCTAGGGTGGCAAAGCGGAGTTGGGAAGGGTGTAGACAGGCTCAAGACAATCATGTGGGTATACATGTGTTTTAGGGCTTCGTAACAAAGGATAGATTGACACAGCATCAAGAAGGATATCCGAATGGGTTAAGGTTTTGTCGAGCGTATGTAGGCTAAGTAGAGTTGAGAATGGACTTTATGGCTCAAAATGATCACGGCAAGTGTATAGATTTTGACGAACAGTGGAGGTTTTGGACCGATTTGGATTTAAAGCTTGGAGTAGTGTTTAGGAGGTCTAGGGTTTTACCTATGTCTAATTTGGCCAACCCAAGTTGAGGATGAGCTTTATGGGGTCGAGATGGTTAAAACGGTCCATACCCAATTTTCGTGTTTTCGGTGAACGACGCTGTGAAAATAGTACCGGATAGGACATCTGGGCGGATAGGATTTTATCGGAGTTCCTTTAGGCTAAATGGGGTTGAAAATGAATTCACAGGATCGAGACAAACAAAGTGGATATATTTTGCATTTTTGGTATGGATGAACGATGAATGGGTATGCGTTGTTCATTGCGGGTCTGGCACTGTTCACTAACGGGTTGGAATGCTACAATACCGGGTTAAGCACTATTCACATCGGATCAAATGCTACAGTATCGGGTTGGCACTGTTCATCTTCTTCTCCCGCGCGCGCAAGACCTTGTAGTGGCCGAACAGAGGGTTTTTGCGACGGCGATTCCCGACACTACGGTTAACTCTGGTGGAAATCGAGGACATGAATGGACTCTTAGGACTAAGGGGAATCCATTTTTGGCCTTGGGCAAGGTTGGGGTTGGCGAGCTTTCTTGCGGTGAGGTTTCTTCATAGCAGCTTTTCCATGGCTCGGTGGTTCTCCCGAGACACTAACCAATGGGAGCATGCATGCTAGAGCATCCTTGGGGCGAGGGGGTGTCAATTAAATAATTGGCTTTGGCTATGGTGGTATTTGGCAGTCCATCCACGGCGACGTGGTTTTGACTAGCGGATGAAAAGACGGCTGAGGAGCTATTGGGCTTGGCTAACCATGGCAATGCTTTGATCGTGTTCCTAGGGTTGTGAGGGAGCTACGTGAGCAAGTAATTGAAATGAAATTGACTCTACTAGAGAAATTGAATTTGAGGCTTACTTGGGGAATTCCGGTGATCGACGGCGAAGCGAAATCATCGGGGCAATTGGGGTGGTGGTGGCTCACCTTGACATTGGTGTGATGCACCAGGAAAGGCTTGGGGTTTTAAAAAGGGCTCTAAGGTGGTTTGGCATAGGAAAAGGCTCCATCAGGTTGCGGCGCATGTCCTGGCGGGAAGGTGTGGGAGTGCTTAGCTGGCGGTGGCGTGGCATGAGGGTGTAAGTGCTTCCTCGGGTGTCACAGAATGGTGGTCACACATTTTGGCTGTCGTCAGTCGACAAGGGGACCAATGAGGGTGGGGTTCAGCTTGAGGCAAAACCGGTGGCGGTGGCAAAATCCAGCTCGGAGCTTTGATAAAAGTCAAGCTAGATATTCACAACTTGTTAGAACAATGTCGTCGAGGTGTACGGCTGTCAGACAAGTAGCAAAGGTGGCTGAGGCGAAGAAACGCTGAGAAAGCACGATGGCAAGAAAAAGCAATGGAGCAAAAAATCGGGCGCTGCTTTTTGTCATCGACAAATAGTGCCAATGACTAAGCTCTTGATCAAGGCACGTAAATGGATGATCGGATGGGCGCTTTAAGCTTCCAACAAAGGAGATGAGTGTTGATTAGGTCAGATTCAAATGAAATCAAGTTTCGTAAAATTCAACATGTTTTCAAAATCTAGGTTGTTTCAATATCTATGATTATCTCTAGGGCATATCACTAATTGACCCTCGTGATGATGAGAACAATATAGCCATCGAGTTTCTGGCTTCTTTATGTTAGAGTTAGTATTCTTGTTTTAGTTTAGAAGTCAAAGTCTTGTACGAGTTAGTGGTCATAGTCGATTCGAGTTCGAGTATGAGTAACATCAATCTATCGAGTTCGAGTAGTCGTGAGTCGAACCCGAGTTGTAGTTGTAGAGCCGCTATAAAGGGCAAAGCGTTGTAACCGAGAGAAGGAGAACAAGGGCGATCGGGTGATCGTAGCGATCGGTGTGATCGAACGAGAGAAAGAAATAAAGAAGAGAAGAGCGGTTTGGCTCTAAGAAATCTATTGAGTTCGTGCGTGTTCGCAGACATGGTTGTAAACGGTTACAACCACGACGGCGAGCGAAGGTGTCCGCAGGAGCAACAGATGTGTCATAAGCGAGTTACGACCACGGTCACAGAGCGAGAGAACATGGTTGTGTTTACATCGCCGAAAGACTTGGTCGAAGGAGTTACGACAATGGTCGTGGAAGCGCCTAACATGGTCATAAGGGTTACGACAATGGCGGTCGATAGAGCCTTCAACGTGGTCGACGTAATCATAGCGTGGTCGTAATAGAGTTACGACTACGGTGATCAACCGTGGTCAAAGGAAGTGCAGCAAGCGGCGGTGAACGTGGTCGTAATTTCACCCCCCCCCCCCCTTTTGGGTTTTTTGGGGGGTTTTTTTTTTAAAAAAAAAAAATTTTCCCAATAAATTTTTTATTTTTAAAAAAAAAAAAGGGGGTTAAAACCCCTTTTTTTTTTAAAAGGGCAAATTTTTTTTAAAAGGTTTTTTTTTTTTGGGGGAAAAAAAAATTTCCAAAAAAAAAAAAAAAAATTTTTTTTTCCAAAAATTTTTTTAAACCGGGAAAAAATTTTTTGGTTTGGGAAAAAGGGGGGTTTTTTGGTTTGGGAAATGAAATTTTTTCCTTGTTTAAAAAAAAGGAAATTTTTTAAAGGGGGTTTTTTTTAAAAAATTTTTTAAAAAAAATTTGAAATTTTTTGAAAGTAGGGGGGAAAATTAAAATTTTCCCCCCTTTTTTAAAAAAAAAAAAATTTAAGGGGTTTAAAAAAAAAAAAGGGGGGTTCCCCAAAAAAAAAAACCCCAAAAAAAAAAGGGGGTTTCCCCCCCCCGGGGGGGCAAGGGGCAAAAACCCTTTTTTTTTGGGGGGGGGGGAAGGCCCTTTTTTTTGGGGGGAAAAACCCAAAGGGGGGGGAAAAAAATTAAATTTTCCCCTTAAAAAAAGGGGGGGGGGAAAAAAAAAAAAAAATTTTTGGGGTTTCAAAAAAGGGAAAAAAAAACCCAAAAA
Source organism: Bonia amplexicaulis (assembly GCA_036346245.1). NCBI lineage: Eukaryota > Viridiplantae > Streptophyta > Magnoliopsida > Poales > Poaceae > Bonia > Bonia amplexicaulis. The sequence goes on along the minus strand of JAYGGG010000461.1, from coordinate 221,848 downwards.
ACCCCTTTTTTTTGGGGGAAAAAAGGGGAAAAAAAAAAAGGGGGGAAAAATTCCCAAAAAAAAATATTTTTTTAAAATTTTATTAATTTTTTTTTTAAAAATTTTAAGAAAATTTTTGGGGCCCCCCCAATCCTTTTTTAAAAAAAAATTTTTTTTTTTTTAAATTTTTTTAAAATTTTCCCCCCCCCAAAAAATTAAAAAATTTTAAATTAAATTTCCCAAAAAATTTAAACCAAACCCTTTTAAAATTTAAAAAAACCCCCCAAAAAATTTTTTTTAAAATTTTTTTTAAAAAAAATTTTTTCCCTTTCCTTTTCCTTTTTTTTTTTTTAAAGGGGAAAAAATTTTTTTTAAAACCTTTTTCCTTGGGTTTAAATTTTGGGGTTAAAATTTTTCCTTTTAAAAAAAAAAATTTAAAATTTAAAAAAAACCCAAAAAACCCTTTTTTCCCAATTTCCCCCTTTTAAGGCCCCAAAATTTTTTTTGGTTTAAACCCAAACCCAAAAAGGGGGGGCCCCCCCTTTTTTCCCACCCAAAATTTTAAAAAAAAGGGGGAAGGGGGTTTTGGTTTGGAAAAAAATTTTTTTTAAAAAAATTTTTAAAAAAAAAAATTTTAATTTTAAAAAATTTTTCCCCCAAAAAAAAAACCCAAAAACCCTTTGTGGGAAAAAAGGAAATTTTTTTTTAAAAAAAAAAAAAAATTTTTTAAATTTTCCCAAACCCAAAATTTTTGGGAAAATTAAACAATTTGGTTTTTCCCCCCTGTTAGTCATGTTTTCATATCCTAATTTGGTCCTAATTCTAACGAATGATCGCTGTGCTCAGGGTAGGGAGCAGTGGCTTAGCTTAGTGCACGCAGTCAAGGCGTCACCTAGCTGCTCCTGGACGACACGCAGTAGGCAAGGCAGAGATAGAGATTTTCAAACAGTAACTGACTATGTGAAGATGGCATTTACTTCAAACAGTAACTGGGAGTACCAAGATAGAGATTTTCTTTTCGCATTATGATGTGTTTCTTGGTCGTGATGATATAGAATGGGATAGTACCGTCACAAAGATTCAAGGTTATGCGCTTTATACTCGTCCTCAAAAGTTCTATTCATTTATGAGAATTTCTCTTGCCGTACGATAGTCGAGATAAACTGGTATCTCTAAAGCTCTAATAAAGTAGATGACTCCCTGCAGTCTGAAATTCTGAATGCTCTACTAATGTAGATAACACTGTAGAGGAGTCAGTCGCCTATTTGCATCTAAATGGTATAATTTTGTTTTTCAACCTACCAATTCAATCGCAGACTTATTTGGGTTTAATTTGCGAAATTTTAAGGAGAGAATCGACAAACTTTTCGTTAATTGAGATGCACTCGGTACTAGAAAATATAAGGGTGTTTGGTTATATAAGGCCTTTTTCTCCATGAAGAAAGTTACACAACTTTGTTTAAAGTAATATTCCAAGGTATTTGAATAAGCAGCGCCAGCTAGAACAATGTGCAGCCGAAGGCTCCATTTTTTACTACTCAAAGCATGTAAAATGCTTACGTATAGGGCACGAAAAGAATACGCTTCTCTGTTGTATGCAAAACACTGGGAACTGGTATATCAAATGCAGATTTGCATGTGAAGGATGTCCGATTTCTGTCTGTTCGCTTCTCATAGTATTGATAGAATTGTTTGTCTTTCAAGTATAAATTTGTGATTGTATCCAAAAAATACTGGATAATGTCAGCCACCAAATAACTCTTTCCTTGTGTAGGTAGAAATTTCATCTGCTATGGTATTTATCCTTCGTACAATATTCGCTTCCAATTGTAATATTTGGGTATCGTCAACGACAAGCACTTAGCTAGTCGGTGTATAATCGGTCTTAAATATTTCTTTTACTCTGATTTACTCCTATTTTGTCTCCGATTTACACTAATTTATTCCAATTTTAGACGATTTTATTTAACATTTGAAATTTTCGGTCCAAAACTACCAAAACTTCCCAAAATCAGTGCTACTGGTCCTACCGGACCCAAAATCAGTGCTACTGGTCCTACCGGACCCCTCGGTAAATATTCAAAACCGGTTTTGATACCCTTGGCTACTACTAAGGTTCTGGTTCCTATTTCCCTTTCTTTCTTCCTTCCTATCTACTTCTTGCCCAAAAAGAAAACAGGGTATTACATGGTTGTTCTTATTTCTTTTGTTTTAGAGGAGTAGTTGTTATTTATTTCTTTAGTCGTGAAAATAGTAGCATGTGGATATTAGAACATTTTTAAAATGGCGTATTTGTTTTTGGGTGCTTTTTATGTTAAAAGATTAGGAATAAGCCTATTCTATATTTTAAAATATTGTTTTATTTATCGGTATGTGCCAGACAGCTTTAGTTTGTTTATACGGCCTAGAAATCAAGATATATTAATTAGCCTGTTGAATCGCTTCAGGATGGGCTCAAAAGATATATTTAGTCTTTCGAATTGTTATTGGAATATTGGTGATACTTGACTAGTTTACCTTGTAAGCATATCAATGTTCAAAGCCCATTTGGAGAATGGAAAAATAAAGATGAGGTAGAATATACTGAAGGATTCTGATTGCTGCAGCATATTCAAAATGGACCTTATGTTTCTCTTTTCTCCCCTTTATTATAAAAAAGAATGGTCAAGTGGATTTACAACTTCAATGGATTTTAATTATTGACTACTAATTTCCCTTATTTCTTTTCAGTTTGTGTCTTGGGCCTGCGGGGCGTGAAACCATACTGCACCTAATAAAAAAAGGGTATTGCTATCTATAAGTTGCCTAATTTTTTCTGAAGTTAATTTTTGTGATCGTTGGATTTGTATGGAGAGTGATGTGTCATATGATTGGATGTTGATTTAATATATAAAAATGTTAATTATGCTCTCGCAAAAAATTAATTAACCTTAAGAATATTTTGTGATAATTGGATTTTTAGGAACACGCATACTACTATTGAATAATAAAATACTTAATTTGCAGTAGCATTGTACTTTTCTTTTTCATTCCTTTTGTGCTACTGCAAAAATTGGTGTTGTGCTGCACTAAAATAAGTGTTGAAACTAGCAATAGCTTTCACCTATTCACCAAATCATCAATTGTATTGTAGCCAATAAGAGTACAAGTGCAACCAAAACTGGCCAAATACCCCATGTGCATCGTCACAGCAAGTGGGCCCGGACGAATCGCACGCATCGGTGAGGCCCACGCGTCATTGACATCTTACTTCTAATGAGTTTGCGAATAAGTTATTTGTACGTGTAGCCATGTACGGTGCTGGTTTTGTTCTCCATTTTCTTCGTGGCAGTGGGGTTTTGGAGGTTTGTCCCAACTGAAGCTGCAGCTACAGGTGATGACCGAAGAAGTGCATATGGTCCTTTTTTGCTTACATTTATAGCTTTTAGCTACACTTATAATTTTAGATTGTTTATAAAAAGAGTATAGAGTAATAAAACTTACGTGCGGTTTTGACTAATATAAATAAAATCATTACAGTGTATATTATAATTAATTTAAAATGATATTTCGTTTAAAAGCTAGTTACTTTAAAAAGTTAAAAAATAGTTTTTAGAATATAAAAAGAAGAGGCCTAGAGTTTAAGGTGGCCCCTCCTTGGCTTGTTTTTATTGGGACAGTTCTTCCCCCCCTGGATCAGGACACAGATCAGCTCATGCAGTTGCAGGGGGCAGGCAGATGCTTGCCATCATCTCGCATTCGAGTCCCTGGACCCGGCAACTGTCACAGCATCATAGCATGGTAACTGGTAATGTTGCAAGTGATGGAAAAACATGTTGGCATTGTGAGGTCGCAGAATAAATAAAACAGTCAAGATGAGAGATGAGGCACTGGTAAGGTTGCAAGTGATGGAAAAACATGTTGGCATTGTGAGGTCACAGAATAAATAAAACAGTCAAGATGAGAGACGAGGCTCATCCCTCTGTTCTAGAGGTGGCATCACGAGAGGTGATTTTCTTTCCTTTTTGAAGGCTAAACATTCGGTTAAGTATATGTATAGATCCTGTTTGTTTTTTTATCACAGATGATAATTTTGGTCATGACTGATGTATTTTTGTCTGTATTTTTTGAGATGATAGAGACGCTGACGATGTACACGATTTTAGATTCGAAAAGCCGTTTAAAGAAGTCATCCGGTTTATTTCAATTGTCGGAGAAGCTAAAACCAAAATCTAAAACAAAAAAGGCGCCATAACCTTGTGGGTGTATTTTTTTCAAGTGGCGTTTAGGTGTCGCTTCGGTTAAGTGAAATAAGTGGTTTATGGTCGAAATTACATGAATCGATGATGACTTATTTGGCGTAACTGAAATTAAAAATAAAACAACAAGTTATCTTATCATGGACAATACAAATGAATACAAAAAAAATTAAAAAAGACAAAATTTAATAATAGTAAAAAATAAGACAAAAAATAAAAGTTTAAATCGAAATAAGTGAGCCCTTACTGGTCGTAGGCTGTTCAGTTGTTGGCTTTTTGATTCTCGATCGAAATGCAGCTAATTACCGATGCAGTAAAGAAAAAGAAGTTATCGATACAGTAAATCCGCTTTGTTAATTTACATCGCAATAGAACACAGAAGGATCGGGCGACGAGGTTAACGGACGACGATCGCTTTGTTAGTTCCTTCGACATGGGATGGAATGGATGGATACTGGGGATCCAAGATTCGGAGTGTGACAGTCTTTGCTGGCAACCATGCGCGTATGTTGGATATGCCGGATGGACTCGACTTTCAAGGTGCAGAATGTAGGGGAGAGTGGGCTTCAACTGTCAAACGTACACTTCTTTCTTCTCATTTTTTCCCCATTTTTCGGGAAACTCAAGAAAGCACTCGTCACAAAGGATCTTTTCAGCGTATAAATAATCATTTCTGAATGGGAAAAAGATAGAGAGAAGTCCTTTTTCATTTTTTAACATGTTTATATTTTGATTTTCTCAACGATTATTATTTATTAAATTAATAAGTTATAACTAAAAAATATAAATCGTAGCTAAAAACAGGCCTCTTATGCCATCAAGAGGAATTTGCCTAATGCTGAATGCGTCGCCAAATTAAGCCGACTTATCATCCGAACCATCGGACCGTTAAGTGTCCTCTATTGTGGCTTCAACCGCACACGCATCCGATCGACGTTTCTTACTGGGTTCTCATATCTCTATTTCCTCGATGGCCTTCTCGTCCAATTGCGACGAGAATGAAAAATGAGTGGGAGTATAAGTAGCTTTGACCTTAGGTTTCTGCTTTTCTAGTCTAATGCTAAACCTAATAAGAACATTTTTGTTGGGCCAGTGGAGACATAAATAGTGGATTTTAATTGATATAGATATAAACTAAAAATTAAATGAAATCCGTGTCCTTACCAAACCTTTACAGGGTCCTCCCGTGTTCTCGTCCTCCTCTTTCTCATCTCCTTCCCAATCCACCACCACTTCCACCGGCGGCGCCGCAATCTCCGCACCGTCGAGTCCGCCCTCCTCTTCCCCTTCCACGGTGACCTGCCTCACCATCGTCTGCACGCTCAACAAACACTGCTTCGGATTTCGTACATTTTTTACCCCCCAAACTGAATGATAATTAATTTCACCCAAAAGAAAAAAGGAGAACAGCCAGAGGGCTAAGCCAGAAGGCCTCCTGCGCTGCAGACACAGCACGCAAAACCACAGCGGCGTGCATCAAGACCAGGACACCAACGCATACTAGGGCACCTGCAGCTTATAATTGCGTGTTGGCGAGGGTCAAGTGCAGCAGAATCATCGTGCGTCCTCCAGACAGGCACGCTGCTTTGCCGAACGCTGGTGGCGGGCAAGGGTCGATCGCGGCAGGCACAGAATGTGATGTGAGGACGACATGAGGACGGGCCTGTCGCAGCAGAAGCGTGCAGCCTCGCGTCGGTACTGTTCGCAGGACGGCGTGGACGGAGGAGGCTGGCCGACAAGCCGGCGCTTGGCTCATCCCGGTCCGTTGGCCGGTCGCTAGCTGGCTTAGCTTTAGCGGCAGCCGAGCACGGACCATTATGTTGTCTCGTTTTCGCGGTGCAGTGGCGTGTTGCTGCAGCCACAATGATGCTGTTCCGTGCTACGGCTCCTGTAACAAACGCAGGTTTGGCTCCACGTGTTCTGGGCTGATTGGGTAGATCACAGATGCGAATGTACCAAAAAATTTCTTGGAACTGCTTTGTTGTATAGGGCTTTCGGTTTTTTGTTTCTTTAAAATTCGAAATAAATGGGTTTTTGAAATAAATCTTTTAAATAGTTTTTTGAGTTTAAAACTTTATATATTATCTAAATCAGTATCTCTGTTATTCGCTATCGGTTTGATAAATATAGACAAAAGTTATAAATTATAGAAAAAAACCCATAGTAGTTAAAGAAAAGGGCCATATGTGTTGGCCAGATCTCAGATCCAGGACCTTTTGGTTTGTCTGATACGTCAACATGCTCATTTAAAAGTTTTGAGTTGTCGAGTAAAAGGTAGGCAATATATACGCTTCAGAAGAAGGCTCGTATTTTATTCCGTGGAACGTTTTACTGACTTTGAATTGAGATGGTTTGACCCAACCAGTCGTTCGCCGTGCTACTCCCATTCAGATGGGTGACTCGGCCCTTCCTGTCTGGACCCTGTTTCTTTACAGTTTATGGTTTATAATTTATAACTCATAGTTTTTTTAAATAAATAAATAGATCAGATTCTCTACCACTATTTCAAAGCAGTTTATTGGAACAATATTTTCAAAATAACTTATCGATTTATCGACATTCGTTTATTAGCATAAACACTCACATTATAGCTAAAAGACATAAATCGTAGCCGAAAAAATGCGCTCTAATAACCTGACTCCATAAACCAAGTGTGGATGTGATACATGGATTATGGCCGTCTACGCGGACAAGGGCGGCTCGAACACAACCACCGTTGTCGAGATTGCTTAGCTTATAATTGAAATTGTATTGTAGTGATTAAAATTTTCGTAGTTAAAAATGGTTTATTTAATGTAGTTAAATTTAAAAAAAATTAAAAATTGAAAAAATATACTAGATCATCACATGAACTTCAAACTGCCTCCCAAGGGTAAAATGGTCTATAAGAAATTACATAAACAAGTTTCTGCGCTTTGCAGAGGTATTTTTCCGAAGAAACAAGTTTCTGGTGGCATTTCTAACCGCTGGAAACTTTGGAGTGGCATTTTTCCAATTAACCCTTCGTTTTGGCCATTGTCTGTAGCAGAGTTTTTTTTAAAAAAAGAGATCTTCGGTTCCTTTCTCTATTTTTTTTGTGAAAATCTCCTTGTCCTTTGAATATTTTTTAAAAATGGTACTCTTTAATTTTGACTGCATAATACACTCCTAGGTTGGTTAGACTGTTTTGTGCTAGATTATTTTTCTGGTTTTTAGCGGTTTCTCCGGTTTTGAGTGGTAACGTTCGGTTACGGTTCAAACATCCTAAATTCAAAATTTAACGGTTTTTGGTCAGGTTTTTCGTTACTGGCCGCTGGGCGGTAAACCCCTGGTTCCAGGATTTCTAACCTTGATCAGTACTGAATTTTCTTGTCCAAATGCAGGATATTGTTGATCCATTTACGGATGAAATGCTTGCAAGGTTTGTTGTAGATAGCCATGCCAGATCGCAACCCAAGGGTGCTAACCTTGAAGATAGGATCACAACTGATGTGGAGGATGATCCATTGGCTGCTGCCAGACAAGCTGACCCAGATGTACTTATCCATTATACTTCAACTGAAAGAAGCTATAAGCTTTTACTCAACTTCATGATTCTAACAAAATTCTATGTTGTCAGATCCTTTCTCAAGACATGCTGAAGAAGTACATAACATATGCCAAGTTGAATGTATTTCCCAAAATACATGATGCCGACCTGGACAAGATTAGCCATGTTTATGCTGAACTTCGACGCGAGTCATCTGTAAGATATCCCCTAGTTCTATCAGCCCTGTCTAAGGCTTCTTATGGACAGATGTTTTATAATTGATTCACTTGAAAACCAGAAAGCAATGTAGTTTCCAACTGATTTTTGCAGCATGGTCAAGGAGTCCCAATTGCAGTAAGGCATATAGAGTCGATTATTCGAATGTCAGAGGCACATGCAAAGATGCATTTGAGGAGTTACGTGTCTCAGGAAGATGTGGACATGGCCATCCGTGTTTTGCTTGACTCATTTATTTCAACCCAGAAATTCGGTGTCCAGAAAGCACTTCAAAAGGTAGATTTGTAAATGTTGCACTGTTATATAGCCATTATATCTTCTTTCTCAATTCAAACTGATGGAGCATACCTAATTCTTTTTTGTTAGTAAATATGACTTTCCTTGGACATATATATTATATTCGTAGTTCAAATGTTGTGCCCCTTTTCACGAGTAATAGTATAGATTCTCTGGTACCACCATATTTCTTGCAGATTTTAATGCAAACTTGTGCTGTCTGTACAGAATTTCAGGAAATACATGACATATAAGAAGGATTACAACGAGTTGCTTCTGCTCCTTCTGCGCACACTGGTCAAGGATGCGCTGCACTTTGAAGAAATCGTGTCAGGATCAACCACGCGCCTCTCACATCGAGGTGAAAGTGGAGGACCTTCGAAACAAGGTAAGATGCTTCACCCACAGCCGCACTTCTTCCTTACCCTGGCGGTGCGCAACCACCAGAACACTGATCTGCACTCTGACTCGATCTCTCTGTGTCTGATGCAGGCTCAAGATATGAAATCTATGACCTGAAGCCGTTCTTCTCCAGCGCGCTTCAGGGACAACAGCTTCGTCCTGGATGAAGGGCGTGGGATCATCAGACATCCACTGGCAGCATAACAAACTGACCTGGCTAGTACCTACCAGTCTTCATCGATGACCAGACCACCTCGGGCTGAACAGCAGCAACCTCCTGGATGAAGAGTGGTGTATCGTAATATCGACAAATGACAGCTTCTGTGTGCTTTACCGTGATTCAGATATTGATGTATATTTATTTAGACTTGGAACCTATAGCGGCATTCAGAGATAGGTGTACCTTTGTACTGTCTTGACATCGTGATTCTGAAGTATTGTAAAGAGTGATTTTCGCATGTACTAGAGGTGGGCCCACTGTGCTTGGACGGCGTCGTGCCGTGTGTTTTGGTCTGGTTACCTCGCTGTGCCACCATACCTCTGGTCAGACCAAGGCATGTGCCACCATACCTCTGGTCAGACCAAGGCATGTCCAAGGCTTGTCGTGCTAATTCAAGTCTAGCCTGAAGTAACTATAGATATGAAGATAGTGATAAAGGTGCTGTCTTGTTAAAAATTAGTTAAAATTGAATTAGTTAAAATTGAATTAGTTGCATGGAGGTGGATGACCGTTTTACTTGTGGCACTCTGTGCTATTACCGAGTAGTAATAAAGCAATGAATTATTATTCGTTTGCTTGGTAGAACACCGCTCTAATGAATAATAAATCTATCGAGTGTTGGTGGAATAATAATTAGATCGATATTTTCTTATTATAGTATGTTTTGCCACAGGGTTAAAGCATATTACAAAGCTATGAGGGCTCTACTAATACAATATTTAGAAAGGAAAGATTCTAACTAGCAACTACATAAAGGCAACGACTAGATGATAGTTATACTCTATTGTCCTCGAGTTCATAGCATTCCATCCGGTGTAGTGGTAGTCATTCATGTAAACTTTGTCGGGTTGTAGTAAATCTTTGGACAGAGCTATTTCTAAACAAGAGAAGATAATAGCAAAGATGAGCCGAGTACTCTGAAGCATTAATAGCAAAATCTGTTGGATGCTCATAATCTAACATTTTGGAACATCTATTCTCGTTATTATTCTCTTGCTCTTTCTCTTTCTCATTACTTATAGAAAATAGAGGTTTTAGGTTTTAAATTTCATATTATTAATTGTAGCTTCTAGTCCGAGACATATATGAATTCATGACTTATATAGCACTACTGATTCAATGTCGGTGTAGAAAATAACATATGGTAAATAATTGAATAAATTACACTAAAGTGTCCCCATGTGATCCCTAAATTTTATTTCTACCACTAGCAGATTATTACAGCTCAATTGCTATTTTAATCGTTATGTTAAAGTTTAATCGCTACGTGTAATTTTATTTAATCATGTACAGATTCTAAATCTCTGAATGACAATTAATTTATTCTAAAGTCATAAATAATTCTTAATGGGTTTCTACCATTTACATGTGACTAACAAATTAATTAAGTATTTAAATTTGTATTATAATGATTTAAACTGCAGTATATCAATATAATCGGTATGCGTGAAATCTTAATCTACTGATGGTTCTAAATTCATTTTAAATAATCCAAAATACTGATTAGTGGTGTTTTGTAATTTAACATGATTAACAAATTTTCATTTAGAAATTTTAGCATTCAGCGGAAGGCTCAGGATTAAATACTAGCGATGAAAAATTTATCATCCGTTTATTCTCTCTCTTCTTTCTCTCTCCTCCCATTTTCTTTCTCCTGTTCATCCGAAGACTTCCTGGCCACCCACTGTCTTCCTCTTTTCCCATTTCTCTTCTCTCTCTCCTCGTTCCTTTCTTTCCTCACTCCCGTATTCTGGGTGGGAGTTGGGCCGAATTTTTGCGTGCCAGTTCGAAGTCTGGTATAGCCCAAACACAGCATAGACACATCACGTGACGGATCATACTGACATGGCACGAACTATGGACCGTGTTGGGCCTAGTAATCCAGCCTATTAGACGACACGCCTTGGCATAGTGTGTCGTGCTTGGGCCAGTTTGGCACGGCCGGCACAGCTGCATTCGCCTCGGCTCCTGCCACGGGCCAGAGAGGGAGGAGGTGAGCCGGGCTGTGGACGGGCTGGAGGAGCGACATAGGTGGCCAGGGCGGCTGACCGGCTAGGAGGCGGAGGCCAGAGGGAGGCCAGTGGTGGCTGGGGCGATAGCCCGGCTGCAGCAAGCTGGCCAGCGCTAGGAGGAGCCGACTGGAGCACCTGCAAGAAGAAATGGGAAGGCTAAGAAGGAAGCAGAGAAGAAAGCATGGAAGCGCAGCAGATTTGTTCGGCCAGAGCAAGGAAAATGGGGAAAGGAAGCAATGAAGAAAAGGTGGAGCCGTGGAGAGAGAGAAATATAGACACAGGAAGTCAGGACCATTCGACGCCATGTACTTGGCTGCCTCTTCTTGTGTCGTCTTGGTCAAATGTAAGATTGTTGTCTGTGCTCTATTATTGAGATGATTTCAGCATTTGTTGCCATATGTTTTCGTTCGCAGATCAAGCTTGTGTGTTCATGCTTATATTTGTTAGGATTACTTCTAAGTATAAACATCAACATAAGCTTTAACCTAGAATCAAATCATGAACACCTATGTAAACGTGTCGGAAGTGTACGATGTTGGAGAAGCCATAAGGGTGGTGGCCCGGTGAAGAACAGCGAGAGGTGGTCGGCCGGCGTTGATGGAGATGATGTCGGGGAGTAGTCGTGGTCGTGCGGCGGACGGGTTCCGTCTTCGCCACTGAGTGCTCGTGAGAGATCGGACATGTTTGGGATTTTCGGGGCTTAACAGTAAACTGCCGAAACCCCGTTTATCTGCACTTTCGGTGGCGGGACCGTGACCAAGTTGGTTAAAAAGCCTCCGATCAGGCGCGTGGGTGGACTAAGTCCCTGAAATATCTCGATTAGCACAGATCAATAACATTCTCCTTTGATCGTAAGGCTAACATCATAAGTCCATCCTTTGATAAAACAGCACACCAAGGCAATGTGTTGTATAGTCAATAAAGTACCATACAACCTCAGTACCTATAGCGTACTATTTATATCTTAGAATGGTTATTCATTATTCTTAACGGGGTTGGTTTGTTTAAAGGTCCTTTTATCCGAATCGAGGCTTTCCAATAAACCCTGGCAACATAATTACAAAAATCTTGGTGGTAAGCCTTTAGTAAGCGGATCAAGCATTAACTTAGTACTAATATGCTTGATACTTATGGTTTGATCCTCGGATTCTATCTTTTCACAACATGATACTTAATGTCAATGTGTTTGGCGGCACCACTTGACTTGTTGTTATTTGCATAAAAAACTGCGTGTTCATTATCGCAGTATAAGATGAGTGGTTTAGAGATGCTGTCTACCACTCTAAGTCCCGGGATAAAATTCTTAAGCCATACAGCCTGCCCGGTAGCCTCATAACATGCCACAAAACTGTTTGCATCATTGAAGATCGTAAGGGTTTGTTTAGAGCTTTTCACGAAAAAGCTCCTCAATGTGAAGATGTAACTCGGCGTGGATTTCTTAGTATCAACATCTCTTAAAGTGAATCTGAATAACCAATAACATCAAGGCTATCGAAAAACTTATATGTGTGCATGAAATACTTAGTAGCTTGCATATAACATAAAGCTTTCTTACGACTTTCAGTGGTCGATTGGATTTGACTAATATCGCCATCGATTCTGAAAAAAAATCGGGCGTGCTAACGAGCATGATGCTTCCGGCAATGAAGCATAAGGAACCGACTTCATCGATCGGTTTAATTTGGTTCCATGGACATTGAAATGTCCCGACTTATCACCCTAACAATAGGAGGATGAGCGAGCACTTATTCATATTGTATTTCTTTAGTACTCATCAACATATGCATTAAGATAAACATAATATTCCTTTAGACCTATCTCGGTGAATTTCAATGCCAAGAACATAAGAGCATCGAGATCAAAATTGGATGAAAGAAATCTCTTGGTCTTAAACGGCATATCCTTATCGTTGCTAGCCAATAAGATATCATCCACATAAAGTACTAAGATGATGAATTTACTCCCTTGAACTTAATATACATGCGTTATCAACTTTATTTTCCATAAAATCGAAACTTCTTATGATTTTATCAAAATTTGAGATACCTTTACCTCGACACTTATTTTAAGCCATAAATGGATTTCTTAAGTCGACATCTCATATGCTCCTTGCCTTCCGACAAAACCTTCGGTTGGGCTATGTAAACATTTTCTTGCAAGTCGCCATTAAGAAATGCCGTTTAACTTCCATCGATGCACTCTAAATCATAATGAGCTACAAGTGCCATAACAATTGAATAAATCTTTAGTTAAGACGGAAGAAAAGACGTCATTATAGTACTTCCTCTCTTTGTGAGAAGCCTTTTCCTATAAGCCTTGCTTTGAATCTTCGATATTTCCCTTAGAGTCATGTTTTATTTTATAGACCCATTCGACCCTCTTTTTTTGACTCAGTCAGAATTTCTAAATTCTCATACATCATTAGTGCTTATAGACTTTAGTTCATCCTTAAATATCTTGAATTCTTAAATTGTGCTGATTTTCAACTTCATTAAATATCTTGAATTTGTCGAGTGATTCAATGCGATCTTTAATGAGGAAAATAAAAACATAACGGGAGAAAACATTAGCGAATGTGATGAAAGAATCAAAAACATCCATCGATGTCACGGAAAAGGACCACAAATATCAATATCATCGTGAATGTGATGAAAGAATCAAACCATCACTTGTGAATTAATTCTAAGAGTCTGTCTTGGAGTAGTTCCTTCTATATTTGTTTTATTTTCCTTTAATGCAATCGATGCGATGCGAGTCAAAGAAATCTAAAGGTGGAGAATTTATTCTAATTTATTCTTTAATGAGGCGCTACATTCTCCTCAAATGTGGACTAAGCAGCAGTGCCACAATTTGAAGTCTCATCATTAGTCTAAAGATGGGGAAGTAATTAAGAGGAAGCATATATAGCTTTTCTTGTCAAGACCATCACCATTAAAATTAATACATTTATTGTCTATAGAAATACATTAAAACTAAGAAAATTTACAGTTTTTCTAAAATGCACAGGCATTTTGCAGTGGCATTCTCCTTATCTTTAGATGTTGCGTGGAAGCAATATGAGGCTTTGGTGCATTGTGCACTCTAGGCCCGATTTATCCGAGTTAGAGAAGAAGCTTCTTCTTAGATTTGAAGTCCCCTTTGAACTTCCTGTTATGAGCCACCTACATTAAAGGCAAAATATTTCTTCATTCTTATCCTTTCTTCCTCCACGGACACATGACGATCAAATCGCTCATACTCCATTTCTCTTTTCGAGTGTCGTAATTAAATTTAAAAGGTTGTGAACTCGGAAGAAGTGATGTCATAATAAAGAACTAGAAAACTATCGAAATTGCCATGTCCATATGCCTTTGAGTTTTTACGCCATATCGGTCATCATCATGATATGCTTTCTATCTTGCGGACCCATCATATTTAGAGGTTAAGAGCCTCAGAATTAAGGTCTTGGCATAAACTTTAGTTGAACCTTTGAATTTCTCCTCAATAGAAGCCATGTAATCTTTAGCTTTTTCGGTGGGAATTGCTCCCTAATCATGGTGAAATTGAGGTTTTCATAATCATAAGTGATAATTAGATCGTTCCCATTTTTCAACATTGTCATCATAAGTCTTCTTTTTCTGAAAGGTTCTCCTCACCTTGATGGGGGCGAGCGATCTATTCTTAAGGCATAATCAAGGTCCAAAGCGGCAAGGACAACATAAATTCTCTCTCTGAGAAAAATTACTCCCGTGAGTGCTCAATATTATTAATTGTGGTGACGTTTGAAACATTAAGTCTGAATTTCAATATATAGCAAAAATAGAAACATCATAAATATATATTGCATGTAATTAACCCTACGTTGGTCTGATTAATAACATGCAAAATAAATTATAGTTCAAATTCATATCACCGTTGGGCAGAAAATGAAAAGAACTTAATTATATATGGCAACATATGATTATAAACAACGTTGGTCAGAATATAATCATATGAATACATAATGCCAAATTTAAGCATAAAATCTTAAAATTAAATATCTCGATGGCTACATATGATTATAAACAACGTTGGTCAGAATATAATCATATGCATACATAATGCCAAAGTTGGAACATGAAATCACAAAATTTAAAATATTTAATTGGCGACATATGATTATAAACAACGTTGGTCAGAATATAACCATATGCTTACATAATGCCAAAATTAAGCATAAAATTTCGAAATAAAATATCTCATTGGCGACATATGATTATAAACGACGTTGGTCGGATATAACCATATGTATATAATGCCAAAATTTAATCATGAAAACTTTAAATTAAAATATCTAATTGGCGATATATGATTATAAATGGTTGGTCGAGAATATAACCATATGTAGACATAATGCCAAAATTTAATCATAAAAACTTTAAATTAAAATATTTAATTGGCGACATATGATTATAAACAACGTTGGTCAGAATATAATCATATGTATACATAATGCCAAAATTAATCATAAAGTCTCAAATTTAAATATCGCGTTGGTTCAATTTAAATTTGAGATTTATTCATAAAATATGGTAATAATGCATCATAAATTGAACCATCAAAATAATTAAAACGATTGCATTAACTTATACTAAAAACATAATTAAATGCCTTGTAAAATTAAAATTATAACAGTGCATAAAAGTAAAACGAAGAAAATGCACGAAATAGGACAATATAAATTTTACTGTTGAAAATTTGGGCCTCAAAAGAAATTATAGTCTAAATTTAGCCCAAAGGATTTTGGGTGAAAATCGACCCCATAATAAAATTCAGTAGAAATTCGGTTACAAAGGAAAATTGGGCCTAAACGACATGCGGCCCACCAAGCCTTGTTAAGCATTCCCATTAAAACACTCTAAGCGCGTAGTGGTTTAAATCAAGCGATAAAAATCCATGCCACTAAAAGGCTTTTGGCCCAAAACATGATGTCCATCCGTGACTGACGGGCCCTTTCATGAGGATAAGATCACAAAACCTAACCCTGGCTTTTCCACGGCCCGCGAAAATAACGGAAGGCGGCTTGTTGAGGCGGCCGGTGAGCAAAAACACGACTGTGGCGGTCGTAAGGCGGGGGCGATAAGCGGCGGCGTGGCCTCGGCGGCGGCGCACAGGCGACCTCGGCGGCAGCAGCGGCGGCATCTTCCGGAGGCGGGCGGAGGCGGGCGGCGGCGGCGGGCGCGCACTCGGCAGCTCCCAAAGAGGGCATCGGCGGTGGGGCGGCGGCGACCATGACCGCCCGGCAGACGTGATCGCCGCCAGCGGCGCCCGCGCGAACAAAGCGGCAACCGGCATAGACGGCGGGCGCTACGGCGGCGCTCGAAAACCGTAAGCCCTCCCCTTTTTATTTGTTCTTGCGCGATCCGAAAAGATTCTTTGGTTTTGAGGTTGGAGAGCTTTTTGTGGGAGGTTACGAAATTCTGAAAGTATTAACTCATCTCCTTCTAATTTCGAAAGAAAATCTAAATCTAGTCGGGTAGAGTCATTTTAGGGTTCATGACCGAGTCTAGAGGCTAGGCTCGATACCATTGTTAGGATTACTTCTAAGTATAAACATCAACATAAGCTTTAACCCTAGAATCAAATCATGAACACCTATGTAAGCGTAATGCGGAGTGTACGATGTTGGAGAAGCCATAAGGGTGGTGGCGGTCGGTGAAGAACGCGATGAGGTGGTCGGCGGCGTTGATGGAGATGATGTCGGCGGAGTAGTCGTGGTCGTGGCGGACGGGTTCGGTCTTCGCCCAGAGTGCTCGTGAGAGATCGGACATGTTTGGGATTTTCGGGGCTTAACGTGACCTGCCGAAAACCCCGTTATATGCTGGTGGCGGGACCGTGACCAAGTTGGTTAGAAAACCGCCTCCGATCAAGGCGGCGTGGGTGGACTAAGTCCCTGAAATATCTGGCGATTAGCCTGATCAACCCAATATTACCTTTCGTAAGATTGGTAACTGGTTAAATGTCGTATTGTAACAGCTAATTCTGAGCGAGCAGTTATGCTTGTAAGTCTTCGTCTTGAACCCTTTCTGGATCATCCAAAGTAATCTGGTTTTGGAATTAAATCCTACCCTACGCTCACTGCGTCGGCGACAAAAAAACTGGCTGAAACAGGGCACGGTGCTATCACTGACACTTCAACTAGACTAGCAATCAGGTCCGCTGCCGCTGGAGCATCCTCTAAAGCAAACCATGGCATCTGGAGCATACCAGCGGCCGTGAGCCACTCCCTGGCATCGTACTCCAAGGGCTTGCAGGACGTGGAAGCCCGCCAAGACTAAGGCGGAGCCAGAATTTGGATATAAAAAGCTAAATAGATGAATATTTTTTTGTCAAGAAAGTGATAATCACATAAAAATATAACATAACAATACAAAAGAAAGTTACATTTATATTAATTTAAATTTAGCTCTATGCCTACCAAGAAGATCATAGATGTCAATAATTTAATTAAAAGTAAACTTTGCTCACTCATGAAGAGACCAAATAAATAATTTACAAGATAATTACTAAAATACTAATAGCTAATCAAAGAAAACAGAAATATTGAGGAGAGCCATGCCCCTACGGCCCCTCTCCTTCCACTGCTGACAATACTCCTCGGCACCATGCTCGGTGGCTCGTCGACATCGATGGCGGTGAATCACTAAGCTACGCCGCAGATCGTGGTAACAATTTCAGATACAAAGGACTGTTGATTGATCGGTGGCTAACGCCTCCGAAAATTGAGGAAGACCATCTCCACTCCATATGATCGGGCGGCACCAACCGTCTTTTGGTTTATAGTCCCGGTCACTAGCGCATAAATAGACTTAAGGGGTTTCTTTGTTAATAATGAGTTGTTCTAGTCCTAATGAACCCTAACAAACCCGATCTCTAACGATGCGCTCTGGTGAACGGTAAAACCATCGTCGTCCCTGCTGGCTACCTCCACCACCTCCGTCCTCCCACGGCTCAAGCGTCTTCACCGGCCGTCGGCCACCTCATTCGAGCAACTCTATCTCTAACTTTATGGCATCTCCGATCTCGGGTATGTACTCATGTCTCCGCTCTAATGTTTTAGCTAGGTGTTCTTGATCTAGTCTAGGGATTAAAGTTTTGTTGATATTTAGACTTAGAACTAAATCCTAACAATGGTATCAGCCACCCTAGTCTTCCATGAACCATAGATTTTATTTGTTCGGTTTTGGATCGGCTAGAAATTAGAAGGAGAATTTTTGTTTTCGCAAAATAATCCTAAAGTTTTCCCACGAACCCCAACACGAATAGATCATAGATCGTGAAGAACACAAGGGGAGGAATTGGCGGTGGGACTTACCTCATCTGACCATGCCCTTCCCGGACGGGTAGTGACGTGCCGTCTGCTCAGTAACAGTGACGCGCCGCCTCTCACCCTGCGCCTCACTCCTCTCGTCATGCGTGCCGCTTGTGCAGCGTCTTGGTCATGTATCATCCCCGATGGCCACCGCTGCGCCGCCCGCCCGTGCGGGCGAGGCCGTCTTGGGCCTCCGCCGCCCGCCTCTCGGCTTCCCGGTGCGATGTCGCCGTGTGAGCCGGGCGTGCCTGTCGGATCGCCGCTCCTCGTCGCCGCCGCTGGGGCCGCCTCGCCTGAGCGCTCTGCTTCCCCCATCGCGCGTACTAGATCCGATTTTCCGCGAGGAGCGGATGAAATGAGCTAGGGTTAGGGTTTTTGGATATTTTATCCGGCGTGTGCGTTTTGATCAATCGTCGGACGACCATCATTCATCATTTGAAAATCGTTTGGGCGGCCACTCGCCGAACCGCGATCGGGATCAACGGCGTGCGATCGTCGCGGGTGTTGCATGCGGGATTGGGCGGCCTTTGATGGTGCATGTAGGTGTTTGGGCAGCAATTTTTTGCCATCTGCATTTTGGCCGGAGGAATATTTTTGGTGGTAGTGGCGTTTGAAGCCGAAAATTGTTTTAAGGCCCGAATTTCTTTTAGGGCGATTTCATAAATACTTTTGGGCTCCTTTTCATGATTATTATTATTATTTCAGTGCATTTTCTTTTGTTTACATTTATTTTAATGCCTTTATTATATTTTAATTTTCAGGTGCATTTAAATTTTGTCTTAGTCTATTATTATGTCTTGTTTAATTATTTTGAGGCCCAAATTATGATGAATAATTACGTTAATGTTATGAATAATCTCAAATTTAAATTGAACCAGAGATATTTAAATTTGAGAATTTATGCTTAGTTTTGGCATTATGTATACATATGATTATATTCTTACCAACGTAATCATATATAGCCATCAAGATATTTAAATTTGAAAATTTATGCTTATTTTTGGCATTATGTATACATATGGTTATATTCGATAACGTCGTTTATAATCATATGTCGCCAATGAGATATTTTATTTCTGAAATTTTATGCTTAATTTTGGCATTATGTAAGCATATGGTTATATTCGACCAACGTCATTTATAATCATATGTCGCCATTAAATATTTTAAATTTTGTGATTTTATGTTCAAACTTTGGCATTATGTATGCATATGGTTATATTCGACCAATGTTGTTTATAATCATATGTCGCCATCGAGATATTTAATTTTAAGATTTTACGCTTAAATTTGGCATTATGTATTCATATGATTATATTCGACCAACGTTGTTTATAATCATATGTTGCCATATATAATTAAGTTCTTTTCATTTTACGCTTAGCGGTGATATGAATTTGAACGTAAATTTATGCATGTTATTAATCGGACCAACGTAGGGTTAATTGCATGCAATATAAATATTTATGATGTTTCTAATTTTGCCTGTATTTTAAAGTTCGACACTTAATGTTTCAAACGTTGCCGCCACATTAATAATATTGAGCGACTCACGAGGAGTAATTTTTCTCGTGGAGAAAGAATTTATGTTGTCCTTGGCGTTTGGACCTTGATCATGCCTTAAGAGTAGGCGTTTCGTTCCCCTCCGAGGGTGAGGAGAATTTTTGAGAAAAGAAGAATTATGATGAAAATCTTGAGAAATGGGGCGATCTAACCGCTTGTCACTTATGATTATGAAAACCTCAATTTCGGTCATGATTGGGGAGCAATTCCCAATTGAAAAAGCTAAAGATTACATGGCTTCAAATTGAGTAGAAATTCAAGGTTACACTAAAGTTTATGCGGTTACCTTAATTGAGAGCTTTTAACCTCTAAATATGATGGGTCGATAGCATAAGAGAACATATCATGATGATGACCGATATGGCGAAAAAACTTAAGGGCATGGACACGGCAATTTCGATGATTTTCTAGTTTATTTCATTATGACATCGCTTTTCTGAGCACACAGCTTTTAAAATTAAGAGAAATGGAGCATGAGCGATTTGATCGCCATGTGTTCGAGGAGGAAGAAAGAATAAGAACTAAAAAATGAAATGACTTTGCTTTTAATGTTGGTGGTTCTTATAAAAGGAAGTTCTAAAGGGACTTCAAGTCTAAGAAGAAGTTGCATTTCTCCTAACTCGAGATAAATCGGGGCCTAGAGTGCACAATGCACCAAAGCCTCATATTGCTTCATTGCAACATCCAAAGATAGGAGAATGCCATACAAAGCAATCGAGGCATGTTCGGAAAAGCTGTAGGTTTTGTTTTAATATATTTCTATAGACAATAAATGTATTTAAAGAGATGGTCTTGCTTTTAAACAAGAAAAGCTCTATATGCTTTATCTTAATTATTTCTGTATCTTTAGATTAATGATGAGACTTCTTGGCCTTGTCGTTTAGGCCACATTTAGAAGATAGCGTCTCATTAAAGAAGAAATTCTCCACCTTTTAGATTTCTTTGACTCGAGACCACTACTGCGATTGCATTAAAGGAAAATAAAACAAATAAAGAAGCTCGATGCAGGACTCTTTTGACTCGAGACCACCTTTGATTGCATTATAGGAAATAAAACAAATAAAGAAGAAGCGCTCACATACGGACTCTTAGAATTAATTCACGGTGGATGGTTTTGATTCTTTCATCACATTCATGATGATATTGATATTTGGTCCTTTTCTGTGACATCGGTGGATAGTTTTGATTCTTTCATCACATTCGCTAATATTTTCTCCGTTATAGTTTTATTTTCCTTTAAAGATCGCTTTGAATCAACAAATTCAAGATATTTAAAATTGAAGTTGAAAATCAGCACAACAAGAATTAAAATTGAAGGATAAACTAAAGTCTATAAGCACTAATGATGTATGAGACTTAGTAGAAATTCTGACGGAGTCAAAAGATGAGTTGTAATGGGTCTACAAAACAAAACATGACTCTAAAATATCGAAGATTCAAAGCAAGGCTTGTAAAAGACTTCTCACAGAGGAAGTAACTATAATGCGTCTTTTTGTCTCAACTAAAGATTCATTCAATTGTTATGACACTTGTAGCTCATTATGATTTAGGTCGCATCGGATGGATGTTAAAAGCGGTATTCCTTATGGCGACTTGCAAGAAAATGTTTACATGGCCCAACCGAAAGGTTTTGTCGTGGAAGGCAAGGAGCATATGGGATGTCGACTTAAGAAGTCCATTTATGGCTTAAAAGCAGTGTCGGTGGTATCTCAAATTTGATAAGATCATAAGAGTTTCGACTTCAAAGAAAATAAAGTTGATAATGCATATATTAAGTTCAAGGGTAAATCCACCATCTTAATACTTTATGTGGATGATATCTTATTGGCAAGACGATAAGTGTATGTATTCAAGACCAAGATTTCTTTCATCCAATTTTGATCTCGGTGATGCCTCTTATGTTCTTGGCATTGAAATTCACGAGAAGGTCTAAAGGAATATTAAGTTTATCTCGAATGCATACGTTGTGAGTACTAAAGAAATACAATATGAATAAGTGCTCGGCTGCTTTGCTCCCTATTGTTAAGCGATAAGTTTAGTTTCAATGTCCAAGGAACCAATATAAACGATCGATAAAGTCGGTTCCTTATGCTTCATTGTCGGAGCATTATGTATGCTCAAGCATGTACGCCGATTTAGCTTTTATGTGGGATGCTTGGCGAATATCGGTCAAATCCGAACTAGACCACTTGGAAGCCGTTAAGAAAGCTGCGTTATATGCAAGGCACTAAGCATTTCATGATCACATATAAGTCTTCCGATAGCCTTGATGTTATTGGTTATTCATTGATTTTGCGGGATGTGTTGATACTAAGAAATCCACGTCGGTTATATCTTCACACTCATGGAGGAGCTATCTCGTGGAAAAGCTCCAAACAAACCCTTACATCTTCAACGATGCAAGTGAGTTTGTGGCATGTTATGAGGCTAAAGGGAATGGCTTAAAAAATTTTATCCGGGACTTAGGTGGTGAGAGCATCTCTAAACCACTCACTTTATCTTGCGATAATGAACCCATGTCTTTTATGTAAATAACAACAAGTCAAGTAGTCTGTAAACACATTGACATTAAGTATCATGTTGTGAAAGATAGAATCCGAATCAAACTATAAGTATCAAGCATATTAGTACTAAGTTCCAATAAACCCATGTCGGCAACATGTTGGTAAGCCTTTAGTAAGCGGATCCGTAAGCATTAATTTAGTACTAATATGCTTGATACTTATGTTTTGATCATGGATTCTATCTTTACAACATGATACTTAATGTCAATGTTGCGACTTTGACTTGTTGTTATTTGCATAAAACTATGTTCATTATCGCAGATATAAAGTGAGTGGTTTAGAGATGATCTACTCTAAATCCCGATAAAATCGATACCCTTGGATCTTCGGTGCCCAATAAAATGGCAACTTCTTGTCTTAGGGTCTAATTTTTTTGTGTGGATTAAATAACTTAGCTTGACCACGACAACCCACACTCGTAAATATTTCATACCGGTTTTCTCCCAGTCCATAATTCATAAGGTGTTTTAGGTCTGATTTCTTGGGAACGATTAAGAATATGTCAATTGTCTTTAGTGCTTCCATCCACAAGCCAATTGGTAGACTAGAATGGTTAAGCATGTACCATATCCATAAGTGTACGGTTGCGTCTTTCTCGCTACACCACTCTACGATTCGCTGGCATAGAATCTTGAGCAACAATGCCATTTTCTGAAGGAACTTAGCGAAGGGCTGGAATTTGCCCATAAGGGCATGTCTTCCATAATATTCTCCCGCGATCCGATCTTACCACTTTAATTCTTAGGTTATGCATTTTCAACTTCATTTAAATATCTTAAATTTGTCAAGTGATTCGAGATCGGTCTTTAATGGGACAAATATAATAGCAGGAGAAATCATCGGTGAATGTGATGAAAGAATCAAAACCATCCACGATATCACGGAAAAAAGGACCACAAATATCAATATGAATTAATTCTAAAGTCACATCTTCTGGTAGCTCCTTCTTTATTTGTTTTACATATTTTCCTTTAATGCAATCAATGCATTAGTGCAGTCGGAGAAATATAAAGGGTGGAGAATTTCTTCTTTAATGAGGCGCCCATTCTACCCCTCGAAATGTGCCTAAACGACGGTGCTAGAGTTCAAGAAGTCACATCATTATTTTGCGTTTAGCATCATACACATTCAAGGATACATAAGATTCATTAAGGAAAGCATATAGAGCTTGTCTTGTCTAAAAGCAAGACCAATATCATTAGAATTAAACTTAATAATGCATTTATTGTCTCTAAAATACATTTAAAATTCATCGTCTAATAAAGCTGAAATTAAATTCCTATGATGGAACGAACATAAACTACATTATTGAGACGAAGAAGAAGTCGTTGTCTAAAGTTAATGAAACAGATCCAATGATTTCACTTGCTTCCTTTCCATCCGCGACTCTAAGACGCAAAATGTACATTTAATTTTGACTGCATAATACACTCCTAGGTTGGTTAGACTGTTTTTGTGCTAGATTATTTTTCTGGTTTTTTAGCGGTTTCTCCGGTTTTTGAGTGGTAACCGTTCCGGTTACCGGTTCCGAAACATCCTAAATTCAAAATTTAACCGTTTTGGTCAGGTTTTTGGTTACTGGCAGCTGGGTGGTAAACCCCTGGTTCCAGGATTTCTAACCTTGATCAGTACTGAATTTTCTTGTCCAAATGCAGGATATTGTTGATCCATTTACGGATGAAATGCTTGCAAGGTTTGTTGTAGATAGCCATGCCAGATCGCAACCCAAGGGTGCTAACCTTGAAGATAGGATCACAACTGATGTGGAGGATGATCCATTGGCTGCTGCCAGACAAGCTGACCCAGATGTACTTATCCATTATACTTCAACTGAAAGAAGCTATAAGCTTTTACTCAACTTCATGATTCTAACAAAATTCTATGTTGTCAGATCCTTTCTCAAGACATGCTGAAGAAGTACATAACATATGCCAAGTTGAATGTATTTCCCAAAATACATGATGCCGACCTGGACAAGATTAGCCATGTTTATGCTGAACTTCGACGCGAGTCATCTGTAAGATATCCCCTAGTTCTATCAGCCCTGTCTAAGGCTTCTTATGGACAGATGTTTTATAATTGATTCACTTGAAAACCAGAAAGCAATGTAGTTTCCAACTGATTTTTGCAGCATGGTCAAGGAGTCCCAATTGCAGTAAGGCATATAGAGTCGATTATTCGAATGTCAGAGGCACATGCAAAGATGCATTTGAGGAGTTACGTGTCTCAGGAAGATGTGGACATGGCCATCCGTGTTTTGCTTGACTCATTTATTTCAACCCAGAAATTCGGTGTCCAGAAAGCACTTCAAAAGGTAGATTTGTAAATGTTGCACTGTTATATAGCCATTATATCTTCTTTCTCAATTCAAACTGATGGAGACCTAATTCTTTTTTGTTAGTAAATATGACTTTCCTTGGACATATATATTATATTCGTAGTTCAAATGTTGTGCCCCTTTTTCACGAGTAATAGTATAGATTCTCTGGTACCACCATATTTCTTGCAGATTTTAATGCAAACTTGTGCTGTCTGTACAGAATTTCAGGAAATACATGACATATAAGAAGGATTACAACGAGTTGCTTCTGCTCCTTCTGCGCACACTGGTCAAGGATGCGCTGCACTTTGAAGAAATCGTGTCAGGATCAACCACGCGCCTCTCTCATCGAGGTGAAAGTGGAGGACCTTCGAAACAAGGTAAGATGCTTCACCCACAGCCGCACTTCTTCCTTACCCTGGCGGTGCGCAACCACCAGAACACTGATCTGCACTCTGACTCGATCTCTCTGTGTCTGATGCAGGCTCAAGAGTATGAAATCTATGACCTGAAGCCGTTTCTTCTCCAGCGCACACTTCAGGGACAACAGCTTCGTCCTGGATGAAGGGCGTGGGATCATCAGACATCCACTGGCAGCATAACAAACTGACCGGGCTAGTACCTACTACCAGTCTTCATCGATGACCAGACCACCTCGGGCTGAACAGCAGCAACCTCCTGGATGAAGAGTGGTGTATCGTAATATCGACAAATGACAGCTTCTGTGTGCTTTACCGTGATTCAGATATTGATGTATGCTATTTATTTAGACTTGGAACCTATAGCGGCATTCAGAGATAGGTGTACCTTTGTACTGTCTTGACATCGTGATTCTGAAGTATTGTAAGAGTGATTTTCGCATGTACTAGAGGTGGGCCCACTGTGCTTGAACGACGTCGTGCCGTGTGTTTTGGTCTGGTTACCTCGCTGTGCCACCATACCTCTGGTCAGACCAAGGCATGTGCCACCATACCTCTGGTCAGACCAAGGCATGTCCAAGGCTTGTCGTGCTAATTCAAGTCTAGCACGAGTAACTATAGATATGAAGATAGTGATAAAGGTGCTGTCTTGTTAAAAATTAGTTAAAATTGAATTAGTTAAAATTGAATTAGTTGCATGGAGGTGGATGACCGCAGCTTTTTTTACTTGTGGCACTCTGTGCTATTACCGAGTAGTAATAAAGCAATGAATTATTATTCGTTTGCTTGGTAGAACACCGCTCTAATGAATAATAAATCTATCAGAGTGTTGCAGTGGAATAATAATTAGATGCAGTATTTTCTTATTATAGTATGTTTTGCCACATAGGGTTAAAGCATATTACAAAGCTATGAGGGCTCTACTAATACAATATTTAGAAAGGAAAGATTCTAACTAGCAACTACATAAAGGCAACGACTAGATGATAGTTATACTCTATTGTCCTCGAGTTCATAGCATTCCATCCGGTGTAGTGGTAGTCATTCATGTAAACTTTGTCGGGTTGTAGTAAATCTTTGGATAGAGCTATTTCTAAACAAGAGAAGATAATAGCAAAGATGAGCACAGAGTACTCAGCAAGCATTAATAGCAAAATGCGCTGGATGCTCATAATCTAACATTTTTGGAACATCTATTCTCGTTATTATTCTCTTGCTCTTTCTCTTTCTCATTACTTATAGAAAATAGAGGTTTTTAGGTTTTAAAAGAATTTCATATTATTAATTGTAGCTTCTAGTCCAGGAGACATATATGAATTCATGACTTATATAGCACTACAGCTTCAATGTACGGTGTAGAAGAAAATAACATATGGTAAATAATTGAATAAATTACACTAAAGTGTCCCCATGTGATCCCTAAATTTTATTTCTACCACTAGCGATTATTACAGCTCAATTGCTATTTTAATCGTTATGTTAAAGTTTAATCGCTACGTGTAATTTTATTTAATCATGTACAGATTCTAAATCTCTGAATGACAATTAATTTATTCTAAAGTCATAAATAATTCTTAATGGGTTTCTACCATTTACATGTGACTAACAAATTAATTAAGTATTTAAATTTGTATTATAATGATTTAAACTGCAGTATATCAATATAATCGGTATGCGTGAAATCTTAATCTACTGATGGTTCTAAATTCATTTTTAAATAATCCAAAATACTGATTAGTGGTGTTTTGTAATTTAACATGATTAACAAATTTTCATTTAGAAATTTTAGCATT
This sequence comes from Bonia amplexicaulis, assembly GCA_036346245.1. Lineage (NCBI taxonomy): Eukaryota > Viridiplantae > Streptophyta > Magnoliopsida > Poales > Poaceae > Bonia > Bonia amplexicaulis. The sequence continues at coordinate 194,987 of JAYGGG010000461.1, read as the reverse complement.
CAGCGGAAGGCTCAGGATTAAATACTAGCGATGAAAAAATTTATCATCCGTTTATTCTCTCTCTTCTCTTTCTCTCTCCTCCCATTTCTCTCCTGTTCATCCGAAGACTTCCTGGCCACCCACTGTCTTCCTCTTTTCCCATTTCTCTTCTCTCTCTCCTCGTTCCTTTCTTTCCTCACTCTCCTTAGAGGTGGGAGTTGGTCCGTATTCTGGGTGGGAGTTGGGCCGAATTTTTGCGTGCCAGTTCGAAGTCTGGTATAGCCCAAACACAGCATAGACACATCACGTGACGGATCATACTGACATGGCACGAACTATGGACCGTGTTGGGCCTAGTAATCCAGCCTATTAGACGACACGCCTTGGCATAGTGTGTCGTGCTTGGGCCGGTTTGGCACGGCCGGCACAGCTGCATTCGCCTCGGCTCCTGCCACGGGCCAGAGAAGGGAGGAGGTGAGCCGGGCTGTGGACGGGCTGGAGGAGCGACATGGGTGGCCAAGAGGCGGCTGACCGGCTGGGAGGCGGAGGCCAGAGGGGAGGCCAGTGGTGGCTGGGGCGATAGCCCGGCTGCAGCAAGCTGGCCAGCGCTAGGAGGAGCCGACTGGAGCACCTGCAAGAAGAAATGGGGAAGGCTAAGAAGAGGAAGCAGAGAAGAAAGCATGGAAGCGCAGCAGATTTGTTCGGCCAGAGCAAGGAAAATGGGGAAAGGAAGCAATGAAGAAAAAGGTGGAGCCGTGGAGAGAGAGAGAAATATAGACACAGGAAGTCAGGACCATTCGACGCCATGTACTTGGCTGCCTCTTCTTGTGTCGTCTTGGTCAAATGTAAGATTGTTGTCTGTGCTCTATTATTGAGATGATTTCAGCATTTGTTGCCATATGTTTTCGTTCGCAGATCAAGCTTGTGTGTTCATGCTTATATTTGTTAGGATTACTTCTAAGTATAAACATCAACATAAGCTTTAACCCTAGAATCAAATCATGAACACCTATGTAAACGTAATGCGGAAGTGTACCCGATGGAGAAGCCATAAGGGTGGTCGGCGGTCGGTGAAGAACAGCGATAGAGGTGGTCGGCCGACTAGGTCTCCACGAAAAATCTCGAGGCGATTAGCACGAGATCAACCCAACATTCTCCCCTTTGATCGTAAGGCTAACATCATAAGCCCATCCTTTGATAAAACAGCACACCAAGGCAATGTGTTGCATGGTCAATAAAGTACCATACAACCTCAGTACCTATAGTGTACTACTTTTATCTTAGAATGGATATTCATTATTCTTAATGGGAGTTGGTTTGTTTAAAGGTCCTTTTATCCAGAATCAGAGGCTTTCCAATAAACCCATGCCGGCAACATGATCACGAAAAATACTGGGTGGTAAGCCTTTAGTAAGCGGATCATAAGCATTAACTTAGTACTAATATGCTTGATACTTATGGTTTGATTCTGGATTCTATCTTTCACAACATGATACTTAATGTCAATGTGTTTGGCGACCACTTGACTTGTTGTTATTTGCATAAAAGGCTGCGGGTTCATTATCGCGATATAAGGTGAGTGGTTTAGAGATCTTGTCTACCACTCTAAGTCCGGGATAAAATTCTTAAGCCATACTGACTGCCCGGTAGCCTCATAACATGCCACAAAACTTAGTTTGCATCGTTGAAGATGCCGTAAGGGTTTGTTTAGAGCTTTTCACGAAAAAGCTCCTCCAGTGAGTGTGAAGATGTAACGGCGTGGATTTCTTAGTATCAACACATCTCGCAAAGTCGAATCTGAATAACCAATAACATCAAGGCTATCGGAAAACTTATATGTGCATGAAATACTTAGTAGCTTGCATATAACAAAAGCTTTCTCAGCGGCTTTCGGTGGTCTAGTTGGATTTGACTAATATCGCCAAGCATCCGGTTCTGAAAACAAAATCGGGCGTGTACTAACTTGAGCATACATGATGCTTCCGCGGTGAAGCATAAGGCAAACTTCATCGATCGGTTTCAAATTGGTTCCATGGACATTGAAATGTCCCGACTTATCACCCTTAACAATAGGAGCGAGCGAGCGAGCACTTATTCATATTGTATTTCTTTAGTACTCTGTCAACATATGCATTACGAGATAAACATAATATTCCTTTAGACCTATCTCGGTGAATTTCAATGCCAAGAACATAAGAGGCATCACCGAGATCAAAATTGGATGAAAGAAATCTCTTGGTCTTAAACGACATATCCTTATCATTGCTAGCCAATAAGATATCATCCACATAAAGTACTAAGATGGTGAATTTACTCCCTTGAACTTAATATACATGCGTTATCAACTTTATTTTCCATAAAATCGAAACTTCTTATGATTTTATCAAAATTTGAGATACCACCGCCTCGACACTTATTTTAAGCCATAAATGGATTTCTTAAGTCGACATCTCATATGCTCCTTGCCTTCCACGACAAAACCTTCGGTTGGGCCATGTAAACATTTTCTTGCAAGTCGCCATTAAGAAATGCCGTTTTAACATCCATCTGATGCAGCTCTAAATCATAATGAGCTACAAGTGCCATAACAATTCTAAATGAATCTTTAGTTAAGACGGAAGAAAAGCGTCATTATAGTACTTCCCTCTCTTTGTGAGAAGCCTTTTCCTATAAGCCTTGCTTTGAATCTTTCGATATTTCCCTTAGAGTCATGTTTTATTTTATAGACCCATTCTGACCTCTTGTTTTGACTCGTCGAATTTCTACTAATTCTCATACATCATTAGTGCTTATAGACTTTAGTTCATCCTTAAATATCTTGAATTCTTAAATTGTGCTGATTTTCAACTTGACCTTAAATATCTTGAATTTGTCGAGTTATTCAATGCGATCTTTAATGGGAAAAAATAAAAACATAACGGGAGAAAACATTAGCGAATGTGATGAAAGAATCAAAAACATCCACTGATGTCACAGGAAAAGGACCACAAATATCAATATCATCAGTGAATGTGATGAAAGAATCAAACCATCCACTGTGAATTAATTCTAAGAGTCCTGTACTGTGAGTAGTTCCCTTCTATATTTGTTTTATTTTCCTTTAATGCAATCAGTGCAGTGGTCTGAGTCAAAGAAATCTAAAAGGTGGAGAATTTATTCTTTAATGAGACGCTACATTCTCCCCCTCGAAATGTGGACTAAGCAGCGGTGCCACAATTTGAAGAAGTCTCATCATTAGTCTAAAGATACGGGGAAGTAATTAAGAGGAAGCATATATAGCTTTTCTTGTCAAGACCATCACCATTAAAATTAATACATTTATTGTCTATAGAAATACATTAAAACTAAGAAAATTTACAGTTTTTAAAAAATGCCTTGGTACATTTGCGAGTGGCATTCTCCTTATCTTTAGATGTTGCAGCGGAAGCAATATGAGGCTTTGGAGCATTGTGCACTCTAGGCCCCGATTTATCTGAGTTAGAGAAGAAATGCAGTTTCTTCTTAGATTTGAAGTCCCCTTTGAACTTCCTTTTATGAGAGCCACCTACATTAAAAGCAAAATTTTTCTTTTCTGTTCTTATCCTTTCTTCCTCCTGGACACACATGGCGATCAAATCGTTCATGCTCCATTTCTCTTTCTGAGTGTCGTAATTAAATTTAAAAGGTTGTGAACTCGGAAGGAAGTGATCATAATAAAAGAACTAGAAAACTATCGAAATTGCCATGTCCATATGCCTTTGAGTTTTTTGCCATATCGGTCATCATCATGATATGCTCTCTATCTTGCCGGACCCATCATATTTAGAGGTTAAGAGCCTCAAATTAAGGTCTTGGCATAAACTTTAGTTGAACCTTTGAATTTCTCCTCAATTGAAGCCATGTAATCTTTAGCTTTTTCGGTTGGGAATTGCTCCCTAATCATGGTGAAATTGAGGTTTTCATAATCATAAGTGACAAGCGGTTAGATCGTTCCTATTTTTCAGCATTGTCATCATAAGTCTTCTTTTTCTCAGCAAAGTTCTCCTCACCTTGATGGGGGCGAAACGATCTATTCTTAAGGCATAATCAAGGTCCAAAGCGGCAAGGACAACATAAATTCTTTCTCTCTGAGGAAAAATTACTCCCGTGAGTGCTCAATATTATTAATTGTGGCGACAGCGTTTGAAACATTAAGTCTGAATTTCAATATAGGGCAAAAATAGAAACATCATAAATATATATTGCATGTAATTAACCCTCGTTGGTGCGATTAATAACATGCAAAATAAATTATAGTTCAAATTCATATCACCGTTGGGCAGAAAATGAAAAGAACTTAATTATATATGGCAACATATGATTATAAACAACGTTGGTCAGAATATAATCATATGAATACATAATGTCAAATTTAAGCATAAAATCTTAAAATTAAATATCTCGATGGCTACATATGATTATAAACAACGTTGGTCGAATATAATCATATGCATACATAATGCCAAAGTTGGAACATGAAATCACAAAATTTAAAATATTTAATTGGCGACATATGATTATAAACAACGTTGGTCGAATATAACCATATGCTTACGTAATGCCAAAATTAAGCATAAAATTTCGAAATAAAATATCTCATTGGCGACATATGATTATAAGCGACGTTGGTCGAATATAACCATATGTATACATAATGCCAAAATTTAATCATGAAAACTTTAAATTAAAATATCTAATTGGCGATATATGATTATAAATGACGTTGGTCAGAATATAACCATATGTAGACATAATACCAAAATTTAATCATAAAAACTTTAAATTAAAATATTTAATTGGCGACATATGATTATAAACAACGTTGGTCAGAATATAATCATATGTATACATAATGCCAAAATTAATCATAAAGTCTCAAATTTAAATATCGCGTTGGTTCAATTTAAATTTGAGATTTATTCATAAAATATGGTAATAATGCATCATAAATTGAACCATCAAAATAATTAAAACAATGCATTAACTTATACTAAAACATAATTAAATGCCTTTGTAAAATTAAAATTATAACAGTGCATAAAAGTAAAACGAAAGAAAATGCAGAAATAGGACAATATAAATTTTCTGTTGAAAATTTGGGCCTCAAAAAAATTATAGTCTAAAATTTAGCCCCAAAGGATTTTGGCTGAAAATTGACCCATAATAAAATTCGGGCGAAATTCGGTGCCAAAGGAAAATTGGGCCTAAAAACGACATCTGACCCACCAAAGCAGCCCGGCATTCCCATTCGGGCAGCCCAAAACACTCTAGCGCATGTGTCGGTTTAAATCAAGCGGTAGAAATCACGCCACCCAAAAGGCTTCGGCCCAAAACATGATGGCGTCCGTCGATCGGACGGCCGATCTTCATGAGAGGATAAGATCCCACAAACCTAACCCTAGGCTTTTCCACCGGCCGGCGAAAATAACGGAGGCGGTACTTGTTGAGGCGGCCGGGCGGAGGCAAAAACCGACTGCCGGCGGCGTCGTAAGCGGGGAGGCGGCCGGCGAGCGGCGGCGTGTGGCCTCGGCGGCGGCGCGGGCGACCTCGGCGGCGCCACGGCAGCAGCGGCGGCATCTTCCGGCGGGCGGAGGCGGGGCGGCGGCGGCGGCGGCGCGCCGCGCTCGGCAGCTCCCAAAAGAGGGCATCGGCGGTGGGGAGCGGCAGCGCGGCCGCATGCCCGCCGGCGGCGTGATCGCCGCAGCGGCAGCGCCCGCAGACAAAAAGCGTGACACGGCATAGGCGGCGGCGGCGCTGGCGGCCGCTCGGCCGTAAGCCCTCCCCTTTTTTATTTGTTCTTCTGCCGATCCGAAAAGATTCTTTGGTTTTGAGGTTTCGGGTGGGCCAAAATTTTGGGATTCTATTAGGATTTTGCGAGATTTTATTGAATCACCTCCTTCTATTTTTCTAACCGAAAACAAAAAAAAAAAACTTCAGATCCGAAAATATTTCTAGGGTTCATGAGTTCTAGGCATTAGGCTCTGATACCATTGATAGAAAATCTAAATCTGAACATTAGTCTAATATAAAACCTAGATCAACATGAACACCTATATGCTTGTAAGTCTTCGTCTTGAACCCTTTCTGGATCATCCAAAGTAATCTGGTTTTGGAATTAAATCCTACCCTACGCTCACTGCGTCGGCGACAAAAAAACTGGCTGAAACAGGGCACGGTGCTATCACTGACACTTCAACTAGACTAGCAATCAGGTCTGCTGCCGCTGGAGCATCCTCTAAAGCAAACCATGGCATCTGGAGCATACCAGCGGCCGTGAGCCACTCCCTGGCATCGTACTCCAAGAGGCTTGCAGGACGTGGAAGCCCGCCAAGACTAAGGCGGAGCCAGAATTTGGATATAGAAAAGCTAAATAGATGAATATTTTTTTGTCAAGAAAGTGATAATCACATAAAAATATAACATAACAATACAAAAGAAAGTTACATTTATATTAATTTAAATTTAGCTCTATGTCTACCAAGAAGATCATAGATGTCAATAATTTAATTAAAAGTAAACTTTGCTCACTCATGAAGAGACCAAATAAATAATTTACAAGATAATTACTAAAATACTTAATAGCTAATCAAAGAAAACAGAAATATTGAGGAGAGCCATGCCCCTACCGCCCCCCTCTCGCTCCGCTCGCTGTGACGGCCGCTCCTCGACACCATGCTCCGTGGCTCGGCATCGCGACATCGATGGCGGCGGCGTGGCGAGCGATCACTAAGCTACGGCCGCTACGAATCGTGGTAACAATTTCGAGATACAAAGGACTGTTGGATTGATCGGCTGGCTAGCGCCTCCGAAAATTGAGGAGACCAGGTCTCCACTCCGCCTTGATCGGAGCGGCACCAACCGTCTTTTGGTTTATAGTCCCGGTCACTAGCGCATAAATAGACTTAAGGGTTTTGGCGGGGCGTTGTGCGAGTTGTTCTAGTCCTAATGAACCTAACAAACCCGATCTCTAACGATGCGCTACGGTGAACGAAGGCCAAACCATCGTCGTCCCTGCGGCTACCTCCACCACCTCCGTCCTCGTCCACGGCTCGACGTCTTCACCGCCGCTCGGCCACCTCAGCTCGACCGCAACTCTATCTCTAACTTTATGGCATCTCCGATCTCGGTATGTACTCATGTCTCCGCTCTAATGTTTTAGCTAGGTGTTCTTGATCTAGTCTAGGGATTAAAGTTTTGTTGATATTTAGACTTAGAACTAAATCCTAACAATGGTATCAGAGCCACCCTAGTCTTCCATGAACCATAGATTTTATTTGTTCCGGTTTTTGGATCGGCTAGAAATTAGAAGGAGGGGAATTTTTTGTTTTCGGCAAAATAATCCTAAAGTTTTCCCCACCCGAACCCCAACACGAATAGATCATAGATCGTGCGGAAGAACACAAAAAGGGGAGGAATTGGCGGTGGGACTTACCTCATCTTGAAGCCGCCGCCTTGCCGTCGGACGGGCCGTGACGACGGCGTGCCGCTCGGGTAACAAGCGGCGCCGCCTCCCCACGCGCGCCCTCCGCCTCACTCTCTCGCCGCTGCGCTTGTGCGGGGCGTCGGGTCTGTGCCGCATCGCTCCCGATGGCCACCGCTTGCAGCGCCGCCGCCGTCGGGCGGAGGTCTTCTTGGCCGGGCTGCCGCCTCTCGGCTTCCCGGTGCCGATGTCGCCGTGAGCGGGGCGTGTAGCGTCGCCGATCGCTCGCTCCGTCTTGCGCCGCGCCGCTCGGGGCCGCCTCCGCCAGGCGCTCGCTTCGCCCATCGCGCCCGCTTAGATCCGATTTTCCGCGAGGAGCCGGATGAAATGAGCTAGGGTTAGGGTTTTGGATATTTTATCCGTGGCGTGTCGTTTTGGCCGTCGATCAAATCGGACGACCATCATTTCATGGGTGAAAATCGTTTTGGTCGGCCACTCGCCGAGCCGCGATCGGGATCAACGGCGTCGGTCGTCGCGGGTGTTCGCCGGGATTGGGCGGTAGCGATGGGCATGCCTGTGGGTGTTTTGGGCGCCAAATTTTTTGCCCATGCGGGCATTTTGGCCCGAGGAATATTTTTGGTGGTAGTGGCGTTTGAAGCTTAGAAAATTGTTTTAAGGCCGAATTTCTTTTAGGGCGATTTTCAAATAAATTTACTTTTGGGCTCCTTTTCACAGATTATTATTATTATTTCAGTGCATTTTCTTTTGTTTTACATTTATTTTAATGCCTTGTTATATTTTAATTTTCAGATGCATTTAAATTTTGTCTTAGTCTATTATTATGTACTGTTTTAATTATTTTTCAGAGGCCCAAATTATGATGAATAATTACGTTAATGTTATGAATAATCTCAAATTTAAATTGAACCAACGAGATATTTAAATTTGAGAATTTATGCTTAGTTTTTGGCATTATGTATACATATGATTATATTCTTACCAACGTCGTTTATAATCATATGTCGCCATCAAGATATTTAAATTTGAAAATTTATGCTTATTTTTTGGCATTATGTATACATATGGTTATATTCTGACCAACGTCGTTTATAATCATATGTCGCCAATGAGATATTTTATTTCTGAAATTTTATGCTTAATTTTGGCATTATGTAAGCATATGGTTATATTCTGACCAACGTTGTTTATAATCATATGTCGCCAATTAAATATTTTAAATTTTGTGATTTTATGTTCAAACTTTGGCATTATGTATGCATATGGTTATATTCTGACCAATGTTGTTTATAATCATATGTCGCCATCGAGATATTTAATTTTAAGATTTTACGCTTAAATTTGGCATTATGTATTCATATGATTATATTCTGACCAACGTTGTTTATAATCATATGTTGCCATATATAATTAAGTTCTTTTCATTTTCTGCCCAACGGTGATATGAATTTGAACTGTAAATTTATGCATGTTATTAATCAGACCAACGTAGGGTTAATTGCATGCAATATAAATATTTATGATGTTTCTAATTTTGCCCTGTATTTTAAAGTTCAGCACTTAATGTTTCAAACGTTGCCGCCACATTAATATTGAGCGACTCACGAGGAGTAATTTTCCTCGTGGAGAAAAATTTATGTTGTCCTTGGCGTTTTGGACCTTGATCATGCCTTAAGAGTAGACGTTTCCGTTCCCCCTCCGAGGGTGAGGAGAATTTTGCTGAGAAAAAGAAGAATTATGATGAAAATACTGAGAAATGGGAACGATCTAACCGCTTGTCACTTATGATTATGAAAACCTCAATTTCAGTCATGATTAGGGGAGCAATTCCCAATTAAAGAAAAAGCTAAAGATTACATGGCTTCAAATTGAGTAGAAATTCAAAGGTTACACTAAAGTTTATGCAAGACCTTAATTCGAGGCTTTTAACCTCTAAATATGATGGGTCCGATAGCATAAGAGAACATATCATGATGATGACCGATATGGCGAAAAAAACTTAAGGGCATGGACACGGCAATTTCGATGATTTTCTAGTTTATTTCATTATGACATCGCTTTTTAAACACACTGACTTTTAAAATTAAGAGAATGGAGCATGAGCGATTTGATCGCCATGTGTTCGAGGAGGAAGAAAGAATAAGAACTAAAAAAAAAATGAAATGACTTTGCTTTTAATGTTGGTGGTTCTTATAAAAGGAAGTTCTAAAGGGACTTCAAGTCTAAGAAGAAGTTGCATTTCTCCCTAACTCGGATAAATCGGGCCTAGAGTGCACAATGCACCAAAGCCTCATATTGCTTCATTGCAACATCCAAAGATAGGAGAATGCCATACGCAAGCAATCGAGGCATGTTCGAGAAAAAGCGTGTAGGTTTTCGTAGTTTTAATATATTTCTATAGACAATAAATGTATTTAAAGAGATGGTCTTGCTTTTAAACAAGAAAAGCTCTATATGCTTTATCTTAATTATTTCCCTGTATCTTTAGATTAATGATGAGACTTCTTGGCTGTTGGCGTCGTTGCTTGGCCACATTTAGGGGAAATATGGCGTCTCATTAAAGAAGAAATTCTCCACCTTTTAGATTTCTTTGACTCGAACCACTACTACGATTGCATTAAAGGAAAATAAAACAAATAAAGAAGGAACTCTGATCATACAGACTCTTTTGACTCGAACCTTTGCGATTGCATTATAGGAAAATAAAACAAATAAAGAAGAAGCGCTCACGACAGGACTCTTAGAATTAATTCACAGGTGGATGGTTTTGATTCTTTCATCACATTCAGCGATGATATTGATATTTGGTCCTTTTCCGTGACATCGATGGATGGTTTTGATTCTTTCATCACATTCGCTAATATTTTCTCCGTTATAGTTTTATTTTCCCTTTAAAGATCGCTTTGAATCACTCGACAAATTCAAGATATTTAAGGTGAAGTTGAAAATCAGCACAACTTAAGAATTAAAATTGAAGGATAAACTAAAGTCTATAAGCACTAATGATGTATGAGACTTAGTAGAAATTCTGACGAGTCAAAAGCAGATGGGTTGTAATGGGTCTACAAAACAAAACATGACTCTAAAGGAAATATCGAAGATTCAAAGCAAGGCTTGTAGCAAAGACTTCTCACAAGAGAGAAGTAACTATAATGACGTCTTTTGTTCCGTCTCAACTAAAGATTCATTCGAAATTGTTATGACACTTGTAGCTCATTATGATTTAGAGTCGCATCGGATGGATGTTAAAACGGTATTCCTTAATGGCGACTTGCAAGAAAATGTTTACATGGCCCAACCGAAAGGTTTTGTCGTGGAAGGCAAGGAGCATATGGGATGTCGACTTAAGAAGTCCATTTATGGCTTAAAACAGTGTCGAGGTTGGTATCTCAAATTTGATAAGATCATAAAGTTTCGACTTCAAAGAAAATAAAGTTGATAACGCATGTATATTAAGTTCAAGGGGTAAATCCACCATCTTAATACTTTATGTGGATGATATCTTATTGGCCGCAGACGATAAGTGTATCTTTGTTCAAGACCAAGAGATTTCTTTCATCCAATTTTGATCTCGTGATGCCTCTTATGTTCTTGGCATTGAAATTCACGAGAAAGGTCTAAAGGAATATTAAGTTTATCTAATAAAATCGATACCCTTTGGATCTTCGTGGTACCCAATAAAATGGCAACTTCTCGTCTTAGGGTCTAATTTTTAATGTGTGGATTAAATAACTTAGCTTCAAAGACGACAACCCCACACTCGTAAATATTTCATACTCGGTTTTCTCCCAGTCCATAATTCATAAGGTGTTTTAGGTACTGATTTACTGAGAACCCGATTAAGAATATGTGCGGCTGTCTTTAGTGCTTCCATCCACAAGCCAATTGGTAGACTAGAAATGCTAAGCATGCTCCGTACCATATCCATAAGTGTACAGTTGCGTCTTTCTGCTACACCATTCTGCTGAGATTCGCCTGGCATAGAATACTGGGCAACAATGCCATTTTCCTGAAGGAACTTAGCGAAAGGGCTAGGAATTTGCCCATAAGGGGCATGTCTTTCATAATATTCTCCCTCGCGATCCGATCTTACCACTTTAATTCTTAGGTTGTGCTGATTTTCAACTTCAGCCTTAAATATCTTAAATTTGTCAAGTGATTCAGATCGGTCTTTAATGGGAAAAATATAATCGTAACGGGAGAAATCATCAGTGAATGTGATGAAAGAATCAAAAACATCCACTGATGTCACAGGAAAAGGACCGCAAATATCAATATGAATTAATTCTAAAAGTCATGTACTGCCAGTAGCTCCCTTCTTTATTTGTTTTACATATTTTCCTTTAATGCAATCAATGCAGTGGTCTGGGTCAGAGAAATCTAAAGGGTGGAGAATTTCTTCTTTAATGAGGCGCTCCATTCTCCCCCTCGAAATGTGCCTAAACGACAGTGCCACAGTTTCGAAGAAGTCTCATCATTATTTTTGCGTTTAGCATCATACACATTCAAGGATACATAAGATTCATTAAGGGAAAGCATATAGAGCTTGTCTTGTCTAAAAGCAAGACCAATATCATTAGAATTAAACTTAATAATGCATTTATTGTCTCCAAAAATACATTTAAAACCTTCATCGTCTAATAAAGAAACTGAAATTAAATTCCTTATGATGGAAGGAACATGAACTATATTATTGAGACGAAGCAGAAGTCGTTGTCTAAAGTTAATGAAACAGATCGAACTGATTTTACTTTGGCTTCCTTTCCATCCGCGACTCTAAGACGTTGCTCCCCCTTTCTTAGTGTTGTCGCGGTAAGCAATCCCTGTAAAGAGTTGGTAACGTACACAGTTGCACCTGAGTCAATCCACCAAGCATTAAGAGAGAAATCAGCGTAAAGTATTTCATCAATAAAAGTAATTGTACCATTACCCCTTTTGGTGAGCCACTTAAGAAAGCCTACACAGTATTTCGAAATACCTCGATGCTCATGATGACATCCCCTTTAGATGCTCCAGCGGGAGCAACATGAGGCTTTGGTGCATTGTGCACTTTAGGCCCCGATTTATCTGAGTTAGGGGAGAAATGCAACTTCTCTTGGATTTGAAGTCCCCTTGGAACTTCCTTTTATGAGAGTCACCAACATTAAAAATAAAGTCCTTCTTTTCTGTTCTTATTCTCTCTTCCTCCTGGACACACATGGCGATCAAATCGCTCATGCTCCATTTCTCTTTCTGAGTATTGTAATTAATTTTAAAAGCTGTGTGCTCAGAAGGAAGCGATGTCATAATGAAATGGACTAGGAAACCATCGGAAATTGCCATGTCCATCCCCTTGAGTTTTTTCTGCCATATCAGATATCATCATGATATGCTTTCTTACACTGTCGGACCCATCATATTTAGAAGTTAAGAGCCTATGAATTAAAGTATTGTCATAAACTTTAGTGGAGCCTTTGAATTTCTCCTCAATGGAAGCCATGTACTCCTTAGCATTTTCGAAATTAGATATTGCTCCCCTAATCCCGACTGAAATAGAGGCCTTCATAATCATAAGTGATAAACGGTTAGACCATTCCCATTTTTCAGCATTAGTCTCATAAATTCTCTTTTTCTCAGCAAAATTCTCCTCACCTTCGGTGGGAGGAACGAGAACGTCTACCCTTAAGGCATAGTCAAGGTCCAAAACACCAAGGACAACATGAATTCGTTCTCTCCACGAGGGAAAATTGCTCCCCGTGAGCTGCTCAATGTTATCAATTGTGGCGGCAATGTTTGAAAGCATTAAGTGTTGAATTTCAAAAAATGCAGGGCAAAAATTAGAAATATCATAAATATATATTGCATATAATTAACCCTACGTTGGTCTGATTAATAACATGCATAAAATTACAGTTCTAATTCATATCACCGTTGGGCAGAAAATGAAAAAGAACTTAATAATTATGGCGACATACAAGTATAAACAACGTTGGTCAGAATATAACCATATGCATACATAATGCCAAAGTAAGCATAAAATCGCAAAATTAAAATATCTCGTTGGTTCAATTTTAATTAGAGATTATTCATAATAATTTGGTAATGATACAACATAATTTGGACCACTGAAAAGTAATTAAAAAATAGTGCACAAAAATAAACTAAAACAAAAAATAAATGCATTGAAAATCGGGCTCAAAATTTACTAACCCAAAAGAAAATCAGGCTCAAAATTTGCTAACTCAAAAGAAAATCGGCCCCAAAAGAAAATTTGGGCCAAAACTCGGCCCCAAAAGAAAATTCGGGCTGAAATATACTTACGGCCCACAAGAAAAACATCGCGATCTGACGGCCGAAAATGCGTCCGGCCCAAAATATGTCGGCCCGCAAAAACGGAATACCGTCCGATCTAATCGGACGGCCGAGAATGCGCCGCCCGTGACTTAAAAAGCCGAAAAACCCTAACCCTAAAGCATTCGCACCGGTTCCTCCCGAGAAAGCTGGATCGGCGACGGCCACGACGCGTGGCGCACGCGGTGCCCGAGCAGGCGGCGGCGCACACGCCGAGAGTAAGCCCGGCGGCGCAAAGGCGGAGAAAAGGGCCACGACCCATGCGCTCACGTGAGCGGCGGCCCGGCGGCGGCGCAGCAAAGGCGACGGCCATGGCCCGACGGTGGCGGCGGCGCGGCGGCGGTGCTCCGAGCGGGCGGAGGCGGTGGCGCCTGACCGTTAAACAAAAAAAAGCCGTAAGTTTTTTTTGTTTGCTTTTGGGGATTTCTTTAGGGTTTTCGAAATCTCTTGAATCCCCTCCTTCTAAATGCTAACCCAAACCACCGATTTAAGATTTGAGTCCGCAAATTACAAATCCGAGTTCGGGAAAATTATTTAGGGTTCATGATTGATTGCTTTCTTTCATTTATCCCAATTTTGACAATTCTTGCATTCCGCAATTGTCTTCTGTTCAGGATATGATGTTTCAATCTGGAAGACAATCTTTGACATGAAGCAACTGTTATTTGCACATATTTGTCTATAAAAGACTTCTCCTATTTCTATATAATTTATGGCAAACTCTTTGTATAATTCAATTGGAACTTTATTCAAATCTATTAGCTTTCCATTATTTCCCAAAATGGCAGTCTGAGTGTTCCGTTGCCCTAGTGTTAGCGAGTGCACTCTCCCTTGAACTAGGTGCCTCCCCTTGCACTCTAGCATGGGGTGCCTCCCCCTTTACTCCTGTACAGGGCACCACCCTTCGTGTCCTCACTGGGGTGCAACATCCTTTGATGTTTCTCATTCGTATCCGGTCCATGGAGTTTCTACCTCTATTCAATACGTCTCTTTTGCGGACGTCTCCACGATTTGAGATCCTTTGGCCTAGGAGGTCTCCCGCTCTTATTACTAAGAGTGGTGAAGTCAAATGTAGAACCCATAACCTGGGATGGTTCTATCCTTTCAGGTGCATTTACCACTGGTATATGTGATTTGGTAACTCCTTTATGATATGTGAATGAATTTGGTAGTTGATTTACAAGATTTTGCAAATCTATTACGCTATGAACCTCTTATTTAGTGTCTTTAGTGTCTGGATCGCTATTATGAAGACTACTATCATTTCAACTTTGGGTTCTTTCCTCCCCCTAATGCTGGGAATTGTTCTTCATTGAATAGAATATCAGCATATCTTGCTTTTAACAAATCCCGATCGTGGGCTTTAAATATTTTATTATAGACGAAGACTCAAATCTCACGTAAATTCCCAATTTATGGTTGGGGCCCTGTGACGCAATCGAGGATGTGAGATAGGTACGTAAACGGCATAACCGAATGTACACATATGGGAAATACTTAGCTCTTTTTTATGCACTAACTGGAAAGGTGACAACTTATGATATGCAGATGCTCGGAGTTATATTAATGTCGATGCATGCAATACTACATGTCTCCAGCATGTAGTTAGTAGACTAGATTTCATTAACAAGGGTCTAGTGATCATTTTAATCCTCTTGATTAATGGTTCAACAAGTCTATTCTAAGCATGCACATGCGGGACTGAATGTTCCACGGTTATGCCTACAGCCATACAATAGTCATTAAATGCCTTTGAGGTAAACTCTCCCACATTATCCATTCTTATGGACTAGATCCGATGATTCAGAAACTTTGGCCCTTAGCAAATTTATTTATGAAATTAGCTTGGCAAAGACATGATTTCTAGTGGATAATAGACATACGTGCGTCCACCACGTGCATGCGTCTATTAGTACCATAAAGTACCTAAATAGCCCGAACATTTGCTCAATAGGTCTGCCTATATCACCATAAATCATCTTAAGGAAATCAGACAATTCATCCTTGATCTTATGATATGAGAGTCTCGTAATCAATCTTACTTTCGCATAGGCTTCACACACAAAGTGTGAAAGACCAGGGATATCTTTGGACTTCAAGTTGTGGCCAGTAGAATGTTGTAATGTCCGACGCATCATGTTATCTCTAGGATAACCTAGTGTAACATCCTGAAAGTTTGAAGTTTGAAAATATGAAACTGTTGAATTAATTTGCATTATATTTTATTGGAATTTGGATTTTGACGGTGTTTCTTTGAATTTTGGTTGAGGTTCCAGTAGTTAAAAATCTATGAAAAATAAAAATAATATTAATAAGCCATAAAGAAAATACGGGAATAAAAGAAACCTATACATTTTGAATTCGGATCTGAAAAAATGGACCATAAAAGGAAGAGTTTAGCAATATAGGAAATATATATATATACACACACACATATATGCAAAATTAAGTAAGCCAGCAAAGTAACAAAGTGTGAAATCATATATATCTTGTCTCACGTGTCTATATATATATATATATATATATATATATATATATATATATATATATACACACACACGTGAGACAAGATATGCTAAATACTAAACAAATGTTGTGATGAGTGTAGTATTAAAGGGGATAAAGGTATGAAAATAAGAACATTAAATAAAACAAAAGGATTATTATCTTTTGTAATAGAACAAAGACTTAAATTAAAATTTCAGAAATTAGGATCCATAATCTTAAATATAGAAGTTTAAAATCCAAATATATATATATATAAATCCAAATTCCAAGTTTCCTTTTCTCTTTCTTTTTCTCCCTTCTCTCTATTACATGTGGGCACCCTCATTTTTCTCTCTCTCCTCCTTTCCTTTTCTTTTCTTTCCTCCTACCTCTTTTCTCCGCCCCTGGTCCCTCCCTCATTGCCTACCGCCTCTTTCTTCTTTCTTTTCTCCTCCTCCCGTGGTCGAGCTCACTCCGCGTCGCCTCCTTCCCCCCGCCGCTGCTTTCTGCTCCGCGCCGCCCCACCAGCGTCGCGTCACCTCGCTCTGCGCCACTGTTCCCCATCATTGTCGCGCCGCTTGACCCCTGCCTCTGCACGCCGAGCCCCGTGCCGGTCCATGCCCGGCAGTCCTTCCCCGCCGCCCGGTCGGCTCAGCCTCAATAAGAAGGAAGGCGCGCCCCCATCCGTCTCGCATCATCCTCCTCTACTCCCACTCCCGATTAATTGAGGTCCCGTGCGCCGAGCTCACCGAAATCCGCTTTTTCCTCACCGCCGGCCAAGCGCGCCTCCACCGCCGCTGTTCCCTCCACAGTCCATCCCCCTCCGATTCCTCATGTTGGGAGCAAGCCCTCGGCGCCGTGAAGCTTCCCCAACAGCCGCCCGGGCCTCTCGTCGCCCGAGTAACCCCCGCCACGGTGGCCCGGCCACGCCGCCCTTGGCTCCCGTCGCCGGCCGGCCTCGGACCCTCCCCGGCCTGGGCAACCACACGGTGAGCATCACACCATCTCATACATGCTCGGGCGCACTCTAATTCACCTCTTCTTCCTCCCGTCCACCGGCGCCCCGCTCCATCCCCGCCTCCGGCCGCTCAAGCCGACGCCGGCCACTCCCGACACCGCCATGACCCGTGATGACACCACCAAAGGTTTCCTCACGCACAAAGCAACCCATTTTGCTGGCTATTACCGTCGCCCCGGCCACCGTTCGCCGTCGGCGACACCAACACCAAGCGCCGCCGGGTTTCCTCTGTTCTGGCCCCCCTCCCACTGCTCAACTCAATCTTTGCGCCTCTCTTATCAGCCCAGGCCTCCGGCCCACTTGGCTAGCCGAGAGCGCGTAAGCGCTTTGGCCTCAGGTCGCCGGTTCGATCCCCCTCGGCCGCACCTTTTTATTTTTTTGTTACTTTCGTTTTGTTAATGCCATGTTAGTTAAGGAAACATTTAGAAAAATTAGAGGATAATTTAGACAAAGCTAATAAATTTAACTAGGATGTAAATGAGATTATTTTGAATTAGTCATTTACGATTAATTAATATGGTTTGAATGATTATATAAAAAGACTAAATATTGATTAAAGAAAAATGGCCTTTGTTAAAATGTCTAAATTTAATAAGAGTTGCCCTTGATCGAAATTTAAGATACATGCTTCAATATTTACCAAGCCACCCTTAAACGAATCTCAATGATATATCCTATTAAATGGCAATAATGAAATATTACCTTGTACAAAAAAATCTCTGTCTAGACAAATAAATCTAACTTAAATAGAGCTAAGCCTAATAATCACTAAAGTATAGACAAAATACCAATGGTATTATTAATTAAATTTTAATTTAGATTTGGTAATAATAATGGACATAATTGAATATAGCAAGTTGGGACTCGAACAAACGGATCCTAATCCAAAATAAATTATGCCTAGTGACAACTAAGTGTACATAAAATATCATACCGCAAAATGCTATAAAACACGACTATAGGATTAACTCGTAATCGAAAATTGTGTACATCGCTTATATGTCACACATGCCTTAAAATTTAAATATCCAGCTAGACTTATACACCATGGAACTTCCTTGATAAATATAAAAAGAATAAAAGAAGCTATTAATAAAAGATCGAGTCATCATATTCTAACACCAACCTTGCCTCAAATCACCCATTAACCCGTAATAAAGCTAAATTGAGTTTATTTGGATTTATTTGGATCTTTTGAGTTATTCGCCTTTAATTGTGTTCAGTCGTTAGCACGTAATTAGAATTGGGAGACGTGAAGATTCAATGGATCAAGCGAGATCAAGATCGAGGTGAAGAAAAAGATCAAAAGCTCAAGACCATCAAGCGAGAAAGCTTTGAGTGAGCTCAAGACCGCGGTAAACCGCGCAAGGCGAGTCAATACTTTGATCATGTTGAACCTACATTTTCTGCCAATTACTTTTGTTTAAATTATCAAATTGCATGCGGTTATTTTATAAGCAAATACATGTTTAATTCAAGAATTTAGTTATAATACCCATTGCTTGCCTTGATTAATATTACGCCCCCTTTTGAATAGTTGATTATGTGAACTTTGTCGCCCTAGCAAAAATTACGATATTAACCTTTCGAAAATAAGTACGTAATTATATGCCATGCTTAGTACTGCATACATATTCAGGGGCACCAAAATGCCCCAAGCATCACTTTTAATCATGAGAACATTTGGTTGGGCAGTCATGGTGGTAATGACTGGTATATGTTCGTTATGGTTATTTTATACTCCCAAAAGCTTGCTTGACTATCTGGGCGGATGGATTGGGGGCTGGTGTGGTGCAGGGGAAGCACAAACTATGAAGTGTGGTAGAACCGCCCAGATACCACTAAGGACTGAATCTTGTCATGACCTCCCACGTAAAACAGTGCAACCACAAGTCTGTAAAATACAACTTGGCTAAGTAAAGTTATCGACACCCCCGGACTCATCTCACTGGTAGTGGATAGAAGTGGACAAGCAAGGGCAAGAGAAGGCCTAAAGGGACACCGAGTGAAGGGTGAAGTTTACTAGTCGTACTAGCGCTGAGGGGAGTGGAGCCCGAATAACGCTAGTAGCCGTGATGAACATCCCGTGCATAGATGGGACCCACCGCAAGTGGGCAGTTTCCCATAAAGTGAGATGACAAAAGGGACTAGATATTTTGAAAAGTCACTGTGATGGTCTGCTCAACCACATGACTAAGGAATCGTGTGGGACAACGAGTTGATTGTCTCTTGTGGTGAAAGTATACAAACTCTGCAGAGTCAAAACTATTCGAATAGCCATGCCCACAGTCATGGGCAGACATGGGAACTTAACCAGATATAGTTCTATTTCAAAAACTTTGTGGGTGGGAATGGAAAAGTGGAGGGCGGTGCAAGGCCCTGGTTTGTGTTGCCCTGGGTGTCGCCCTAGTGATAATGTAAGCAACTATAACGCTGAAGGATTAAGCATATGGTGCAGATGCTATGTAACGGTAGATGGAATCTGAATCGCTATTGTTATTGCATTCTCTTACATATTATGTTTTTGCTCAAACTGCTAAGTCTTAGGGAGCTTTTTATGTAACATATTTCTAAATGATGATAATACTTATCACCAAATAAAAGGTCAGGGTGAACAAATAGAGATGCAGAGAAGGAGATAGTTGTTATGGTAAAAATATAAAAGATGCTGGTGGATTCGTGTTGATTATAAAAGGGAGACGGTAATGTGGATTCTAGGAGTAGAATTGGTGGAGTCTAAATGAATACATAGGCTAGATAGATGATTTAAATGATTTTTGTTAAAATAGGGGGTGCAAAGGTAATTACTGGATTACAACATAGTTAACTAATATAAATTTCCGGGGAGATGTTGGCGATAATGAGATTAATAGGATATGATCAAATACTAGATGGATGAATTGAATTTTGGAACCGGGAGATATGATAATCGGGTATAAACTTGATCATTGATATTCTTGGGGGAGGTGTACTAGTGAATTAAGTAGAGATAGATAAAATAAGGTGGATTATTGGAAGAGCCAATTTATGGTTCGGGGGATCAATGACCAAAACGATTGAATTGTTAGGAAGTCCTAATACGAATGAGTTTGGTGGAATAAAAGGTAATTATGTTAGAGGATTATTAGAAATTGCGAGGTGAAGAATTGATGATTAGCAATCACAAGATTAGACTATTAGGAATTTATGGCACAAAAGATATCGGTGGACACAAAATGGAGGACACCAGATTTTCATTAGAATGAGGAGCTAATCAAATAGTTGAATAATGAGCCTAAGTTGGATTTATGAATTGGTGGTGGATATTCAGATTCATATACGGAATTGATAACGTCAATTCGATCATTGAATATTTTGGATGATGCAATAAAAATCATTTGATCGGTAGGTCACAAGTAAAGGTATTGGATTATCATTAGACTGTGTAGTTAACAAGTTAGCAATGGGTAGATCTGAGATCGGGATTATACGGTTCTGTGAAACTTGAGATTGGAGGAATAAATTTGTGGGGAAATTAGGATTATACGAGAATCAGACACCCATGGCTGGATTAATAAGATGTTGGGTGATAAAATGGAAAGTGTATATTCGGTGGATTGAATAAATGATGATACTCGTTGTTCGGAGTTTTAGAAAGCCATAATAATACCATGATTAAAATAATAAAAATGATGCTAAGAGCAATTTCTGGCAAATAAAACAACTCGAGCCTCTCCTTTGATTAGCCATACATACTATTTAATTGCATTCTGTGTATTGGCTCGCGGAGCATGGTGGTTAGTGTGCTCACACTCGCTCTCATAACAAATCCAGAATCATGATTCAGTTCTCTATGCCTCAGCACCACTATTGCTCGCAAAGACAAAGAAGATGAAGATGTCAAGGGCTAGATCGCGAACCTCCAGTTGGCTGCCTGTGGGCATGTCCTGAAGGTCCCTCCTGAGTGTTTCGTTCTTCCGCTGCTGCAATTTACTGATTTCGGCCTAATCGGCCTATGAGTAAGTTTACTATTTTATTTATGCTTCCGCATGGTATGTATTTGATATCCATTTTCTGTAACTGTGAGCACTATCTACTGATCCAGGGAATAGTGCAATAAATCACAGAGAATTCCGGATAGTAAAATCTGGGGTTCCTACACCTAGACACTCATGCCTCTTTCTAAATAGTTCGGGGCCTTTCACCTGGATGTTGATCACAACATGTTCATCATCAAGTTTAATAAATGTGTAGTACAATCAGGAGGAGAAAGTAGAGAGTTTCTCTACAATTACATTTTGATATCCTTCTTTCTTTATGATGAGAATGTACTTAGAATCATTCTCTTATGATATTTCCACATGGATACCAATATTACGGATATCTTTAAAACTTAGTAGAGTTCTAGTTGAGTTAGGGCTATAGTAATGCATTCTCAATGATGATTTTAGTTCTTATTGGTAACACTACCATGGCTCTTCTAGATCCTACAAAATTACCACAGTTGCCAGCTATGGTTATAATATTGCCAGTCATAGAACTAAAGGTCTGGAAATACTTGATATCCTATACGATTGAACTTGTGGTGCAACTTTCCACAAGAATGTTCTCCCTCCATTGGATCATATAATTCTATAAGCAGGAGATAATTTGTATGAATTAAAAACATTGCATACACATAAATGCAAAATAAAACATGCACACAAACTAGAAACTTTATTCATACCATGAAAAGATTACAAGGAGTAACCTTAATTCATAAATAGTAATATTATTGACTAATTCAGGATTGACAAAATTTAGCAACACCATCCTAAACGCACCATGTATTCACTCCTAATTTTAGGGGATAATGGAGATTAGTTCTTAGGATTCTCCTGATCTTTTTGTGGGAGTGGCTCATTTTTGGCTTAGTTCCCAGTTTGAATAACCCTCTGACGGCCATCTCGCTTGTTCCTGGTACTGCTTGCCTGACTTGTTGGGTTGTATTTTGGAGAACATCAAACAATCATCCTACTATCCCAACTATTACCTCTTCTTCTTCTCCATTTGAACTTCTGTCTACTAGTCCCACCAAATCCCCCTATAACTCGAATCAGATCTGGAGGGTGTCATGAGACATAGCGTACTAACATGGTCTATTTCCCATAGAGCATTGATCAGTTGGCAATGTTCTCTGAAGTTCCTTTCTCTCAGAACCAATCCAAGAGACATCCTCTAGTGGAGATTGTTGAGAGTATGTTCAATCAATTCATCCCCAGTCATGCTCCTCCCTAACAGCCTTAGGGTGCTCACAACATGAGTGAGGTCCGCATTGTATGCGGCCATGGATTCATATTATTGAATCCTCATAGCGATCCACAAGCCAAGCGGCAAGCCAAGCGCTGCAATTCTTGACCGACATCACTATCACGCCATGTCCTACCCTTGCCATGCCCTTCCATAGCTATCTTTTCATCTGAGCCATGACCAGGACCACGCCAAGCCCCATGCCATGCCCTATTACTCGGTCACCAGCGTCAGTGCAACACAGCCCCTGTGGCTATAAATAGCTCCCCTAGGCTTGCCTTGCTCCCTTGCACCTCCCCTTTTCCCCATCTTCTTCCCAAGCTCAGCTCGAGCTCGCCCGCACTATGCCCCGTGCACCGGTCACCGCTTCCCCTAGCCGTTTTGGCCTCTTCGACGATCTCCTCCTGAAAGCGTTCATGTCACATCGTGTTCTACCCTCTCAATTTCTTTTCCCCTCAATCGATTTTGGGTTTCGCTCACCGGAGTTCGCCAGAGCTTCCCTCTTCCTCACCTCTGGTCGATGCCACCACCACCACCGCCATTTTTCCTCCGGAGCTCCTCCCGCTGATTCCTCCCTCCAACACCACCTCCATAGAGCCCCCTAACTCTTCCCACCGTCGGTTGGAGCTTCCCTCTTCCCCCATGTTGCTAGCATCACAGAGCTACCCACGCTGCCCAGAGCTTCCGCCGCTGGGTCACCTCGGTCCCTCCCCACCTTAACCGAATGCACGGGTAAGTTCCATGCGCCCCTCTTTAGCTCACGCTCAGCTCATTTTATTCTCCCTTTTGTCCGGCCACCACCGCCATGCTCGGCCCAACCACCCCAAGTCGCTTTGAGCCGTCCCTACCTCACCCGGCTCAAAAAATGGTACTACTGCAACATTAGTGCGGTACTACCACTTGAGCGGTATGATCGGGGCATGTGAGTGCGGTATAACTGATTTTTGTATTAATGTCTAGTTTTGGTGTATTTAATGAGCAGTAAGTAGTCGTTGAACAGTGAGTGCGGTAGTACCAACAACTCTATGGTGGTACTACTAGCCGACCTGATTTTTGACGATTTTATCTCCAACGGTCACTCTAGTTGGTGGAGGCTATAAATACCGCTCTACCAGCAGCAAGGGTACTCCCCCAATTGAATACACACAAGATATTGTATCCCTCTCTTCAACTCTAGTTCATTTGTTTCACTATTTGAGGTTGTTGAGAGCATTCAAGTGCATTGCGTCATTAGTTTGATCTTTGTGTCACTTAAAACCTTCAAGCAAGCGTCATCAACTTGTTACTCTTGGTGGTTGCCACCAACAGGATGACTTGGATGAGTTTGGTCCGGTGATCTCTTCAAGAAGCTTGTGAAGAGACCCAGCGTGGTTATGAAGGTTAGAGCTCACCTCTTGGAGTAAGAAAGACAGGGGTGGACCCAAAGGGTCGGTGGGTGCCGACCCCTCTCCTCCGCTTTGACGTGTGTACCTCCCTCACCCCCCATAGCTCCATGCTAGCCATATAAATGACCTTGTCGGGCTTAAAAAGCCTTTACATGATGAAGAAGATTATATTTGTAGCAGTGATTACAAACCACAACGACATCTTCGCTCTTAGCGTGGAGCCTCTCTCCCTCTCGTGTCTACAAGTCTACAACTCTACAAGGGTCGAGATGAGCTTCGAGTATGCGGCGTGACGGCCGTCGTTTTCTCCTCCACACCATGGAGTTAGCACCGTTGCTCTCCTTCGACAAAATATGACGTATATCATAGTTTTCAAGATAGCCCGTAATAGCCACAGTAGTGTTTTTCTATCTCTCACCGGCAATGCAGCAGGCTACCGTAGGCCGGTAACTTGGCATTTGGCAAATTGGTCAGTAAGTCCTATTAGCCCCCCTAAATTTTGATCCTAGGTCCGCCACTGGAAAGAACTACCTCTAGTGGATTGAAGAAGTGTTTAATTTGCACACGGAGCTAGCTTGATTCATCAAGCTCCCTCAACGTGGGTTAGGGATGATCAGCAAGTCTTCGAGACCATGGAAAAAGTTTCTCGTGTTCTTTGTGTGGTTTATTCTCTTGCCCTTTACTTTGCACATTTATATTTCTAGTGATAAATTGCTTAACTTGATTATCTAAAATTGTATCTTTCCTAGACTTAGCTTATTTATGCCATAGTGAAACTTAGAACTTTTAGGCCTTGAATTGTGTAAAAATGAATTTTAGTTCATACTTGCTCAAAAACCGAGTTTTAGCAAAAAGAATTTTAAAACCTTATGTTCACCCTCTTCTCACCAAATGAAAGCTCGACAAAGAGCCACGCTTTTTGTCAGAGAGACTCGGCCGGACCGACAAGCTAGGGCACGTGCTGCCATTTGATTTGGCGATGAAGGTTGTATCACCATTTTCAAACAGTGACAGATAATAAAATTACCATTTTAAATGGTGATAGAGTCTCACCCTATAAATGGAAAAATTGGCTCAAAAATCACTTTTATTGGGAGAAAAGTGAAAGAGAGGATTGTGCATCGGGCTTGTTGTGGCTGCCATCCGACGGGCATGCCACAGCCTTATTAAATAGGATTCACCTAGCAACAACTATTAAATGGTGGCCCCCATTGACCAATCCGCAATCAAGTCGGATTGCTACACAACCACCAGCTGACATGTGGGGTACATGATCGAGCTAGTCAAATCAAGTCAAATGAGAGACCCTTTCTCTTGCGCAGCTTGATCTTCCTCTTTGACTGCACCGCCGCGAAACAAAGGTTTCCTTCCTATCTCTCGGTCGGCGCCGTTGCACAAAACCCTAGCTCCAGATATTCGGCATAGTGCTGAAGGTAGGTCGGCATGGCATGACTGACAGGGCCTATCCTATCATTTAGTAGGCACTGGAGTGAATTAGACCATCATTTGTATATATTGAACAATATTTTCTTGTAAACATATATTTGGACCATTATAGGTTACATCATTCAATTCTAAACAAACTTTTAAAGCTCCATTGGTTTGCCTCTTGAAAGACCCCAAAATTTCAAACCAAATTTGTAGGACCGGATGAGGCAACAGAGGGGGGGTGAATGGTGCCCATAAATTTTTCCTCTAAATATTCACATATTCCTTATTCTCCAATAGCTACAAAGCTATGAAGATCCAAGATATGAGGTCTAGTAGAAGACAGAGGAATTCAGACTATCTAATGACCAAATCAGAGCACTGTGTGGTTAGATAACGACCACTTGGCGGAAGCTCAAACGTAGTCGAATACATCCACTCAGCAGAGAGACAGGGCTGTCGGTAACAGGCGACGTTGTTGGGAAGACAACGTGGTTCAGACCGACACCATGGTCGAAACCGACAACTTGGTTGATAGCCTGCATGCGGGGTCGTAACTTTGACCACTCGACCGAAGAGCATCTTGGTAGGCAATCGATGATCAAACAGAATTCAATGAAGTCGATAGCCACCAAAACAAGACTGACAAGATCGAAAGATGAGTCCGGTCGGAACCGTCGTGATCGTAGCCAATGGCATGGTCGTCGATCAACATGGTCGAAGACCAACTTGCACCTATAACCGATCGCGGTCGCAGACACCTCATGAGACCGTGGGGCACACGACTACGAGATCTCGACCATCAAGCACTCGGAAACCAAAGCAAAATAAAGCGATGATCTATGTCTTGGCCGGTCGAAAATCGAGAAGAGCGTAGGCCAAGACTTCGTGATCGCAAGTCGTGGTCAAATCTCCAAAGGAAAGCCACGACCGATGAAACCCGAGAAGACCAGTGACTTCACACTAAGTCTTTTCCGTGATCGATACCGACCGGGACCGAGTCACTTGACAACAGAGAACCGAAAATAGAATCGGTCGTGAGGTCTTAGCGTGGCCGATCGCCAACTTGTGGTCGATAACCAAAGCCGAGAAGATATCTGCGGTCGAATCCGATCGTCGCCGACCACACAACCGAAAGACTCGATTCAACAGCCTTGGTCGTAAAAACCGAAAATCGGATGACGAACAGTGAATACTCTATTTTGTCAACAAGACGATCACAGAGCAAAATTTGAGGAATCTTTTGCACAGAGGTCGAAACCAACCGAGACTTGAACTCTAACTTGTATATGATCTCTAGAAGTGAATTTACCAAGAAAAGGAAAGTCTTTGTTTCGCCAAAGAAAATTGATGCAATCGAAAAATAGAACAGAGACTCATCAAGGCAGATCGAAGACATGTGGATTTTTCCAAATCAACTTCGCTCTCGGGAATGAACCGCCAACTAGCCTTGAGATGATTCCCGCCTGAGCAAAACAAATATAAGCCAACTCTCAAAGGAAATACAGAAGGAACTAAGAATGAAGAGATGGCAAATAAATCAATGAAAACATCTCAAGAACAGCCTCTCAACCCAGATCACAAACACAGACCCATCTCATAGATAAACTCTAACAAGTACAGAGAGATGAGTCCTCTCAAATCATAACACGGGAGGTTTCTGCAACCACTCCCCACAGGAGGACAAGCTCTAGCCCTAGAGCACACACACACATACACTCCCAAGGGAGGGAGAGGCGGTCGCCCAAGGCCTAGCCGACCAACTCAAGTCCAACACTTGCCTCCCCTCTCCCTTTTATAGCCTCACACCCGAGACTAACCCTAATGGATCCATCCATTAGTCCACACTGGGGATAACCCGTAAACCCCACCTAACACCGGGTTTTATCACTCACTTTACCCGCTAACTCAAATGCTTTGCCTGCTATCCCAACAGACCCGCACTTTGCCCGTTAGCGCCAACTGAATCCACTTCTTTTCTCAGGTGCTTTCCCAGAGGGACAGCCTTTGCGCTTTGGCATTTCTCCAAAATGCCCTCACACCGCCTTCCCGCCCACGCTTGCACCCACTTGCAGACCTCGTTGTCTTGGCACCTCCCGGCCGTTCGACCCCGACACGCCCCGTGTCTCGTCCCAACCGCCCATGCCTCGCCACAACTGCGCCTGCCTTCCGATCGACTGGACCACAGCCGACTACGCCAGTCTCCGACCGGCTGGACTTCGACTTCTCCTAAGTCTAGTCCCGGTCCGTTTCGTCGCACACGTCCGCACCCGGCATCTGACCGTCTGGACCTCCGACTCCTCCCTGAGCCTAGTCCCGATCCACCTCGCCGCTGCCCGTCGTGTCCACCTTCGGCAGCTCCAGCTCCGGTTCCTCGTCTCCCGGCTCACAACCACCTCACCAGCCTCGATCATCTTCGGCGTCTCCGACCGTCTGGACCTCAACACCTCCTGTGCCTAGTCCCGGTCCTCCCACGCCTCACCATGAAATAGCTCAAGTCCTGCAGCCACACGCACAAGCAAACCGTCACATAGCACCGCACCAAAACACATGCACCATCAATGGTCACGCTCAACAAGATCTCAGTGCACAATCACCGCAACCTTCTAGTCGTACACCCCATACGACCACTCGAACACTCAATTCATGAAGTGGTCGAAGTCCTAGAAGACTTCTCAACAACCTTCGACCACACAAAGATGTCACACGACCATCTCAAAGCTCGTTACGACCATGCGCACACAAGCTACGACCATCACTAGCCGCTTTGACTTTATCGCACAAAGTCTAGACCTCATACGAGCACTCTGTTGCACCAACCGTAGACACTCGAGCCCAACAGAAAATAGATTGCAACAAGACTGTCAAAATAATGAACCAATAAGTCCACAAGGTCCACAACATCACCGAAACCCAACCGACCGATTCCCATCATAATCGGACACCATATGTGCCCACACGACCGGTTTAATGAGCTCCATCGACCACGGTCAGACATCCGCTAACGTGGTCAAAACAGCGAGCGCCCAACGTGATCGAACGCCCGATCTCCCAACGTGGTCGAAGACCCACGCCCACAACGTGGTCGAAACGCCAGCGCCCAACGTGGTCGACGCCCCAAGCGCCAACGTGGTCGTAAACCCCGGCGCCGACTACCGATCACGACCAACGCGGTCGAAACTTCACAACGTGGTCGTAGATGGCCCTAGAGACCTCCGACCACGGTTATTTTCACGAGTAAGATACCGCGTGGTCCTCACGCACCGACCGACTTCGATCACGTCCAAATTCACCGAGGATGCTTTAACGTGGTCGTGGCGCCCGTGGCCTCCGACCACGCCAACGTGGTCGTAGACTCCACAACGTGGTCGTGCGCTACCGATCGGTTCTTGATTTCGCTCAACGTGGTCGAAGCGCCTTCCGACCACGGCCAAAGTGGTCGGCGTCGTCCACCGACTCCGACTACGGCCAAATTCACCGATGTTGCCGTAACGTGGTCGTATACCTCTCGATAAGCTTCGATCACGGTCAAATCTGCCGAGAGAGCCGCAGCGGTCGTAAACAACCCGAAGACTTCCGACCACGCCCATAATGGTCGTGACGCGTTTCGGCTTCCCACCGGATCCAAAATGATCGTGCGGCCGGTTGGCTTCCGACCACCGACAAGTGGTCGTAAACTTTCCTGGCCTTGAGCATGGCGGTGGTCGTCGCGCCTTCCGACCTTGGACAACGTGTCGTGGCGGTCTGGCGACCATTCTTAAGACTTATGACTTTGCGAGCCACTCAAACCTCAAAACCAAACTCAATCTTTCTAGATCAAGAGTCAATTACTCATCACAACCATGGGGTGACCTCCACATGGTCTCACAATCTCCCTTGATGAGTATATTGACAAACACCGTAAAATATGAAGTTGAGTTTGTAGAAGACGACATGGTCCAAAGATAGAAAATGAAATAATGATCATGTCGCGGAAGGAACACTAGAGCAATAAATAAAGAGCAAATTGATCTTCAAAACTCTAGCGTTTCCCGAATTAGAAAATTTCCTTTTTTTCAATCTATTCTCCCCTTTGGCAATAAACACATCAAGTATGCAAGGGAGAGAATAAGTCATGATGATGGATGAAATGGTGATTTGATTATTCAAAGTATGCGAGCCATGAGAATTATCCAAAATGACCAAAATGTATTACACAAGCCATAACATACAAGTATGCTTCAAAGATCATGACTATGTATGTAAAGAGAAGCTAAGCTAATGTAAGGTATAAACTGAATTTTTTTTTAATTTGAAGTGCTTAGCAAGTCAAGTCAAACAAGATTTTAGTCTAGCTAATGATATCCACAAATGATGCAAGCCATGTCAATGAGCTAAATGGAATCGAGAAGCTAGTGTTGAGCCAACTAGAGTGCTATTTGTTCAAGAATGATACAATTGTTGGAGTACATTGAACATTTTAGCAATTGAGCACAAATGACATTTTCTTTAGAGATCATATGGTTGTTTTCAACCATCTTTTATTCACCATGTGCTAGACCTCAAGCCTTATGCGATCATTCCAAGCGAGAAGCTTAAGGAAATGATCTTGGTCATCCAAAACTCCTCGAGTTCATGCCTTGTGCAATGGCAAGCCGTCTCATGAGAAGGAATTGGTGAGATCGGTTTTTAGCACCAAAAGAGATCTTTTGCTTTTAATAGATTGTACTAACGTATTTGTCATCAAGAAACTATATAGCTCAATCTATTGCTCAACAAGGATTCAAGACTCAACTCACCTATTTGACATGGCAAGAATCATAAAAGATAACACAAGGTGACTAGTCTCAAATATGAACAAGACATGAATTAGGTCAAATTTGGCATTTTAATTAACCTATCATGACAAAGACTTGACTACACATATAAAGTCATGATCGATTAGCAATGGAGCACAAATCATGGCAAGGTGTAAAACATTGTAAGCGTGTCATAACCGGATAATAATCAAGGCTCAATGTAGTTATATTACAATGCGAATGCAATGCGTAAAATCTAGCTCCCCTCAACATGTGATGCGACTTTTAGTTCAAGTTGAGTTAAGTCAAATTTAAGCTCCGAAGCTCCCAAAAGAACTCCCCACAGACCAAAGCAATAAACAAGAAGTCGGTAAAGAAAGGAGAAAACATGCAGTCCTTAAAGCATAGATAAGAGTAGGAAGTCTAACTAGACAGAGAAACACTCTAATCTATGCTAGGAGGACTAACCCAAATGCACCCCGATGCAAAGGCAACAAAAATGAGAACAGAGCAAGATAAATAAATAAAGCAAGAAACACGAAACTCCTTCTCACAATAGTCCATAAGGACAAACCACCTAAGCTCTCCTCGAAACATAGCCCAAACAGACAAAAGACTCCAACTCCCCTAGAGAAGGCAAAAGAGAAGAACCGGAAATATGGCACAAAATCCGAAAGAGAAGGTTCTAGCTCAAAGAGGTGATTCTCAAACACATCCTATCCTCATGGTCTCTAGTCTATAACCTCATACCACGGGCAAAAAGCACACTATGTCAATGCAAAAGACTCTAGTGGCCAAGAAAAGTTCAACCTAGGTAGAAGAGAATCCTAGAGAACCAAAGCCCAAACTAGGTAGTAAATAATCCTAGAGAACCATTTGGATGAGAGGTGTGAATGAGACAACATCACCTAGAGTTGGCTCCTACTGTCCAAAAGACCCTTCCTACCACTAGAAGACATATACTATGCAAAGCCAAGTGGCGGGAAGCAGAGCACTGAAAATCATAAGGGAGAACCAACCTTGTAGCGGTTGCTCGGTGAGCGATGGCGATCGTGACCGATCGGGTCTTAGTTGAGTGATCAAGTCGCGTCGAGGATCGGTCGTAGTTGAGTCCGAGTCATGGCCGGTTGAGTCCGGATCGTAGTCGTGGTCGAATCCGGCTCATGGTCGGTGTATGGGTTCACCGAGAGTCCATCTGTGGTCGTAGAAACTACGGCGTGGTCATAAAGACCGTGGAGCGGTCGAACAATGTACCACTCTCCCTCATTCATAACCTCATGGATTAAACATAGGGGAACAGCTGGTGTCCTAGTACTGGGGTAAATAATACACAGTGCATGGATCCAGTACTAAGACAAATGACCACAATCGGTAGCATTACAAATGTATGAGAACACGCACCGCCACAAGCTCAATCTAGCCCTCATCAAAAGTATCTAGAACAAAGAAGTCTAGAGCCACCCAATACTAGAAGAAGCTTGTGACCTAACCACAAATCTCATGATATCTAAGCATAAGCACAGACTAATGCTACCAAGATGTCATACAATTTATTTCATGCCATAACATCAATAAGATCAAAGTATACAAGCATCACAATAAATCACAACCATACATAGCAGATGACAGGAACAGTCACAGAAGCATATGCTAGCATGGATAAAAGCATGTATACTAGAAAAGATACAAAGGCATGAATAAACGCACTATCATGACACAGAGAAACTATCCAAGATATACTCAAGCTCATACTGTCCATACATATGCATACATCATGTAGACATACAACATGGCAAATCAACATCATGAAAAGTATGCTAACATGTATAAATAATGATGAATGAACATAAGGAGCAAGATGTGAACCATGATAGATACTACAGAGCACAAGGTCATGATGATACTTGACTTCTAATGCACACATTCTACTTAGCTCATGAAGTCAAGTCAAAGCTTAAGCATGTAACAAATACAACAAGGTACATGGATACTTAAGCAAATACACATAAAGGCATGACATGAAAGCATTGAGAGAAAACATGCCAAGATGGTACAAGTGAGCACATGAACAAGAACAACATGCCAATATGGTCAAACATGAGTATAAGGGCATGAAGGTATAGAGTAGCTCACAAAGTAGGTGGAGACGCCAAACGTGAAGGTACATGCCTCTTGGAGGCCATGAAGTGGAGAACCAACAAATGTTCTAGTCACGTGATGAAGCAGAAGACTAAAATCCATTCGATCCCATGTTCTCCATCCAACGTCTGGACACCTACAAAAAACAAGAACAAAGTGCCCAAGTCTTGGATCCCAAGTGGTTAGAAAGCAGATGCTTGAACCCAAGACTTGACACACGGCCACTCAGCAAAAAAAGAGTGGTCGTTACGTACTACGACTACGGTCGAGAAGAAATGAGCGTGGTCGTAGCACGAGAGGCGTAGTTTTGAATGACTACAGCCGAGAGATGTGATCGTTGGTCATTACAACCTCGATCGGGAATTGCGGTGTGGTCGTAAGTCGGTTATGACCACGGCAATCGAGCGGCGGCGTGCTCGAACCAGCGATCGTGATCGTAGGGACTTTCGACCACGGTAACAAGCGGAAGTGTCCGCCACGGACATGGTCGTATGCAGCTACGACTATGTCGAGAAGTCGGTTGTGGTCGTAAGGAATTACGACTATAACGACGACACGTGAGAGGAACTCGGTTTACTACACTCTAGTAAGCTCATACTCCTCTACACAAGTGCGGTGAGTCAAAGTTTTAATTTCTCATTTGCAGATTTTAACATTCAAGTAGAGAATTAAATTTTCACCGCTCACGAGAAAGACTCACAACCTACACATGAGAAATGAGATTTCAACCTAGCAAGAGCAATCTAGCAATTTATAATCTAGGCACCTCACAATATCCCTAAGAGCAAGTATATTCATCTTGGACAAGGCCAAGGTCATAATAAGTTTTACCTTGCTCATGATAAGTCGAAGCTCGTCCTTATCATTATCATCCGTGTGTTCTCCAAGGCTTTCTCCTTCCGCCACTTGATTAAGCAAAGGACAAGAATGTACCACAAAGCTCACACTTGTGGTTTCTTGCAAATAAAATCATCCTCTAGCCGAAATCAAGCCTCTTGTCTCAAAGGACATCATTGGCAAAACCACCCCAATAAGATTCAAAGAAAAGTTCACAAGATTCCCTACTAGTTGCCAAGCTCCGGATCGGTTAAGATCAAATCTGAGCCAACCTTGCTCGATACCAATTGTAGGACCGGATGAGGCAACAGAGGGGGTGAATGGTGCCCATAAATTTTTCCTCTAAATATTCACATATTCCTTATTCTCCAATAGCTACAAAGCTATGAAGATCCAAGATATGAGGTCTAGTAGAAGATGAGGAATTGAGACTATCTAATGACCAAATCGAGCACCGTGTGGTTAGATAACGACCACTGGCGGAAGCTCAAACGTGATCGAATACATCCACTCCAGCGAGAGAGGCAGGTGCATCGGTAGCAGGCGACGTTTGTTGGGAAGACAACGTGGTCTGAGAGACCGACACCATGGTCGAAACCGACAACTTGGTTGATAGCTTTGCATGCGGTGGTCGTAACTTTGACCACTCGATCAAGAGCATCTTGGTAGGCAATCGATGATCAAATGAATTCAATGAAGTCGATAGCCACCAAAACAAGACCGACAAGATCGAAAGATGAGTCCGGTCGGAACCGTCGTGATCGTAGCCAATGGCATGGTCGTACGATCAACATGGTCGAAGACCAACTTGCACCTATAACCGACTGCGGTCGCAGACACCTCATGAGACCGTGGGGGCACACGACTACGAGATCTACGACCATCAAGCACTCGGAAACCAGTGCAAAATAAAGCAGATGATCTATGTCTTGGCTGGTCGAAAATCAGAGAAGAGCAGAAGGCCAAGACTTCGTGATCGCAAGCTGTGGTCAAATCTCCAAAGGAAAGCCAGTCGACCGATGAAACCCGAGAAGACCAAAGACTTCACACTAAGTCTTTTCCGTGATCGATACCGACCGGGACCGAGTCACTTGACAACAGAGAACCAAAATAGAATCGGTCGTGAGGTCTTAGCCGTGGCCGATCGCCAACTTGTGGTCGATAACCAAAGCCGAGAAGATATCTGCAGTCGAATCCGACTGTCGCTCGACCACACAACCGAAAGACTCGATTCAACAGCCTTGGTCGTAAAACCGAAAATCGGATGACTAACAAAGAATACTCTATTTTGTCGGTATATCACAGCAGAGCAAAATTTGAGGAATCTTTTGCACGAGGTCGAAACCAACTGAGACTTGAACTCTAACTTGTATATGATCTCTAGAAGTGAATTTACTAAGAAAAAGGAAAGTCTTTGTTTCGCCAAAGAAAATTGATGCGATCGAAAAATAGAACAGAGACTCATCAAGGCAGAGAAAGACACAGGATTTTTCCAAATCAACTTCGCTCTCGAGAATGAATCGCCAACTAGCCTTGAGATGATTCCCGCTCGAGCAAAACAAATATAAGCCAACTCTCAAAGGAAATACGAAGGAACTAAGAATGAAGAGATGGCAAATAAATCAATGAAAACATCTCAAGAACGACCTCTCAACCCGGATCACAAACATGCACCCATCTCATAGATAAACTCTAACAAGTACAGAGAGATGAGTCCTCTCAAATCATAACACGGAGGTTTCGCAACCACTCCCCAGGAGGACAAGCTCTAGCCCTAGAGCACACACACAGATACACTCCCAAGGGAGGGAGGCGGCCTCCAAGGCCTAGCCGACCAACTCAAGTCCAACACTTGCCTCCCTCTCCCTTTATAGCCTCACACCGAGACTAACCCTAATGGATCCATCCATTAGTCCACACTGGGATAACCCGTAAACCCCACCTAACACCGGGTTTTATCACTCACTTTACCCGCTAACTCAAATGCTTTGCTGCTATCCCAACAGACCGCACTTTGCCCGTTAGCGCCAACCGAATCCACTTCTTTTCTCGTGTGCTTTCCCGGAGGGACGGCTTCCTTTGCACTTTGGCATTTCTCCAAAATGCCCTCACACCGCCTTCACATCCACGCTTGCACCCACTTCGCAGACCTCGTTGTCTTCGGCACCTCCCGGTCGTTCTGGACCCCGACACAGCCCGTGTCTCGTCCCAACCGTCCATGCCTCGCCACAATCTGCGCCGCCTTGGATCGACCGACCACGGTTGACTCGCCAGCCTCAGACCATTTGGACTTCGACTTCTCCTAAGTCTAGTCCCGGTCCGCTTAAATCGCCTGCGTCCGCACCCAAGACATCGACCGTCTCGGATCTCCGACTCCTCCCCGAGCCTAGTCCCGATCCACCTCGCGCTGCCGTCGTGTCCACCTTGGCTCTCCAGCTCGGTTCCTCGTCTCCGCTCACAACCACCTCACCACCTCGATCATCTTGGCGTCTCCGACCGTCGGACCTCAACACCTCCTGTGCCTAGTCCCGGTCCTCCCACGCCTCACCATGAAATAGCTCCGAAGTCCTGCAGCCACACAGACAAGCAAACCGTCACATAGCACCGCACCAAAACACGGACCATCAATGGTCACGTTCAACAAGATCTCGGTGCACAATCACGCAACCTTCTAGTCGTACACCCCATACGACCACTCGAACACTCAATTCATGAAGTGGTCAAGTCCTAGAAGACTTCTCAACAACCTTGACCACACAAAGATGTCACACGACCATCTCAAAGCTCGTTACGACCATGCGGACACAAGCTACGACCATCACTAGCCGCTTTGACTTTATCGCACAAAGTCTAGACCTCATACGAGCACTCTGTTGCACCAACCGAGACACTCGAGCCCAACAGAAAATAGATTGCAACAAGACCAGTCAAAATGATGAACCAATAAGTCCACAAGGTCCACAACATCACCAGAAACCCAACCGACCGATTCCCATCATAATCGGACACCATATGTGCCCACACGACCGGTTTTAATGAGCTCCATCGACCACGGTCGGACATCCGCTAACGTGGTCAAAGCAGCGCGCCCAACGTGATCGAACGCCCGATCTCCCAACGTGGTCGAAGACCCACGCGCCTGGCGATGGTCGAAACGCCAGGCGTAGCGTGGTCGACGCTCCCAAGCGCTCAACGTGGTCGTAAACCCCGGCGCCGACTACCGATCACGACCAGCGGGTCGAAACTTCACAACGTGGTCGTAGATGGCCCTAGAGACCTCCGACCACGGTTATTTTATTGAGTAAGATACCGCGTGGTCCTCACGCGGTCCGACCGACTTCGATCACGTCCAAATTCACCGGGATGCCGCAACGTGGTCGTGAATCGCGCCCGTGGCCTCCGACCACGACCAGCGTGGTCGTAGACTCCTGGCGTGGTCGTGCGCTACTCGACCGGTTCTTGATTTCGCTCAGCGTGGTCGGCGCCTTCCCACCACGGCCAAAGTGGTCGGCGTCGTCCACCGACTCCGACTACGGCCAAATTCACCGATGTTGCCGAACGTGGTCGTATACCTCTCGATAAGCTTCGATCACGGTCAAATCTGCCGAGAGCCGCAGCGTGGTCGTAAACAACCCGAAGACTTCCGACCACGCCCATAATGGTCGTGACGACGCTTTTACGGCTTCCACCAGATCCAAAATGACCGTCTGGCGGTTGGCTTCCGACCAGCGGTGTGGTGGTAAACTTTCCGGTGGCCTTGAGCATGGCGAGTGGTCGTCGCGCCTTCCGACCTTGGACAATGTAGTCGTAAGGCGATCTGTGACCATTCTTAAGACTTATGACTTTGCGAGCCAGCTCAAACCTCAAAACCAAACTCAATCTTTCTAGATCAAGAGTCAATTACTCATCACAACCATGGGGTGACCTCCACATGGTCTCACAATCTCCCTTGATGAGTATATTGACAAACACCGTAAAATATGAAGTTGAGTTTGTAGAAGGCGACATGGTCCAAAGATAGAAAATGAAATAATGACCATGTCGCGGAAGGAACACTAGAGCAATAAATAAAGAGCAAATTGATCTTCAAAACTCTAGCAGTTCCCGAATTGAGAAAATTTCCTTTTTTTCAATCTATTCTCCCCTTTTGGCAATAAACACATCAAGTATGCAAGGAGAGAATAAGTCATGATGATGGATGAAATGGCTGATTTGATTATTCAAAGTATGCGAGCCATGAGAATTATCCAAAATGACCAAAATGTATTACACCAAGCCATAACATACAAGTATGCTTCAAAGATCATGACTATGTATGTAAAGAGAAGCTAAGCTAACGTAGGTATAAACTGAAATTTTTTTAATTTGAAGTGCTTAGCAAGTCAAGTCAAACAAGATTTTAGTCTAGCTAATGATATCCACAAATGATGCAAGCCATGTCAATGAGCTAAATGGAATCGAGAAGCTAGTGTTGAGCCAACTAGAGTGCTATTTGTTCAAGAATGATACAATTGTTGGAGTACATTGAACATTTTAGCAATTGAGCACAAATGACATTTTCTTTAGAGATCATATGGTTGTTTTCAACCATCTTTTATTCACCATGTGCTAGACCTCAAGCCTTATGCGATCATTCCAAGCGAGAAGCTTAAGGAAATGATCTTGGTCATCCAAAACTCCTCCGAGTTCATGCCTTGTGCAATGGCAAGCCGTCTCATGAGAAGGAATTGGTGAGATCGGTTTTTCGCACCAAAGAGATCTTTTGCTTTTAATAGATTGTACTAACGTATTTGTCATCAAGAAACTATATAGCTCAATCTATTGCTCAACAAGGATTCAAGACTCAACTCACCTATTTGACATGGCAAGAATCATAAAAGATAACACAAGGTGACTAGTCTCAAATATGAACAAGACATGAATTAGGTCAAATTTGGCATTTTAATTAACCTATCATGACAAAGACTTGACTACACATATAAAGTCATGATCAGATTAGCAATGGAGCACAAATCATGGCAAGGTGTAAAACATTGTAAGCGTGTCATAACCGGATAATAATCAAGGCTCAATGTAGTTATATTACAATGCAGAATGCAATGCGAAAATCCAGCTCCCCTCAACATGTGATGCGACTTTTAGTTCAAGTTGAGTTAAGTCAAATTTAAGCTCCGAGCTCCCAAAAGAACTCCCCAACCAAAGCAATAAACAAGAAGTTGGTAAAGAAAGGAGAAAACATACAGTCCTTAAAGCATAGATAAGAGTAGGAAGTCTAACTAGGCGAGAGAAACACTCTAATCTATGCTAGGAGGACTAACCCAAATGCACCCGATGCGGTGCAACAAAATGAGAACAGGAGCAAGATAAATAAATAAAGCGAGAAACACGAAACTCCTTCTCACAATAGTCCATAAGGACAAACCACCCTAAGCTCTCCACGAAACATAGCCCAAACAGACAAAAGACTCCAACTCCCCTAGAGAAGGCAAAAGAGAAGAACCAGGAAATATGGCACAAAATCCAGAAAGAGAAGGTTCTAGCTCAAAGAGGTGATTCTCAAACACATCCTATCCTCATGGTCTCTAGTCTATAACCTCATACCACGGGGCAAAAAGCACACTATGTCAATGCAAAAGACTCTAGTGGCCAAGAAAAAGTTCAACCTAGGTAGAAGAGAATCCTAGAGAACCAAAGCCCAAACTAGGTAGTAAATAATCCTAGAGAACCATTTGGATGAGAGGTGTGAATGAGACAACATCACCTAGAGTTGGCTCCTACTGTCCAAAAAGACCCTTCCTACCACTAGAAGACATATACTATGCAAAGCCAAGTGGCGGGAAGCAGAGCACTGAAAATCATAAGGGAGAACCAACCTTTGTAGCAGTTGCTCAGTAGACAGTAGCAGTCGTAGACCTGATCGGGTCTTAGTTGAGTGATCGAAGTCGCGTCTGAGGATCGGTCGTAGTTGAGTCCGAGTCATGGCCGAAGTTGAGTCCGGATCGTAGTCGTGGTCGAATCCGGCTCATGGTCGTGTATGGGTTCACCAGAGTCCATCGTGGTCGTAGAAACTACGGCGTGGTCATAAAGACCGGGAGGCGGTCAGAAACAATTGTACCACTCTCCCTCATTCATAACCTGCGGATTAAACATAGGGGAACAATGGTGTCCTAGTCTGGGTAAATAATACAGGCATGGATCCAATACTAAGACAAATGACCACAATCGGTAGCATTACAAATGTATGAGAACACGCACCGCCACAAGCTCAATCTAGCCCTCATCAAAAGCATCTAGAACAGCAAGTCTAGAGCCACCCAATACTAGAAGAAGCTTGTGACCTAACCACAAATCTCATGATATCTAAGCATAAGCACGACTAATGCTACCAAGATGTCATACAATTTATTTCATGCCATAACATCAATAAGATCAAAGTATACAAGCATCACAATAAATCACAACCATACATAGCGGATGACGAGAAGCAATCACGTAAGCATATGCTAGCATGGATAAAAGCATGTATACTAGAAAGATACAAAGGCATGAATAAACGCACTATCATGACACGTAGAAACTATCCAAGATATACTCAAGCTCATACTGTCCATACATATGCATACATCATGTAGACATACAACATGGCAAATCAACATCATGAAAAGTATGCTAACATGTATAAATAATGATGAATGAACATAAGGAGCAAGATGTGAACCATGATAGATACTACGAGCACAAGGTCATGATGATACTTGACTTCTAATGCACACATTCTACTTAGCTCATGAAGTCAAGTCAAAGCTTAAGCATGTAACAAATACAACAAGGTACATGGATACTTAGCAAAGATACACATAAAGGCATGACATGAAAGCATTGAGAGAAAAACATGCCAGTATGGTACAAGTGAGCACATGAACAAGAACAACATGCCAATATGGTCAAACATGAGTATAAGGGCATGAAGGTATAGAGTAGCTCACAAAGTAGGTGGAGACGCCAAACGTGAAGGTACATGCCTCTTGGAGGCCATGAAGTGGAGAACCAACAAATGTTCTAGTCACGTGATGAAGCAGAAGACTAAAATCCATTCGATCCCATGTTCTCCATCCAACGTCTGGACACCTACAAAAAACAAGAACAAAGTGCCCAAGTCTTGGATCCCAAGTGGTTAGAAAGCAGATGCTTGAACCCAAGACTTGACACACGGCCACCGAAGAAAAAGAGTGGTCGTTACGTACTACGACTACGGTCGAGAAGAAATGAGCGTGGTCGTAGCACGAGAGGCGTAGTTTTGAATGACTACAGCCGAGAGATGTGATCGTTGGTCATTACAACCTCGACTGGGAATTGCAGGTGTGGTCGTAAGTCAGTTATGACCACGGCAATCGAGCAGCAGCGTGCTCAGAACCAGCAGTCGTGATCGTAGGGACTTTCGACCACGGTAACAAGCGGAAGTGTCCGCCACAGACATGGTCGTATGCAGCTACGACTATGTCGAGAAGCCGAAGCTGTGGTCGTAAGGTATTACGACTACAACGACGACACAGCAGAGGAACTCAGCTTTACTACACTCTAGTAAGCTCATACTCCTCTACACAAGTGCGGTGAGTCAAAGTTTTAATTTCTCATTTGCGATTTTAACATTCAAGTAGAAATTAAATTTTCACCGCTCTGAGAAAGACTCACAACCTACACATGAGAAATGAGATTTCAACCTAGCAAGAGCAATCTAGCAATTTATAATCTAGGCACCTCACAATATCCCAAGAGCAAGTATATTCATCTTGGACAAGGCCAAGGTCATAATAAGTTTTACCTTGCTCATGATAAGTCAAGCTCGTCCTTATCATTATCATCCGTGTGTTCTCCAAGGCTTTCTCCTTCCCGCCACTTGATTAAGCAAAGGACAAGAATGTACCACAAAGCTCACACTTGTGGTTTCTTGCAAATAAAATCATCCTCTAGCGAAATCAAGCCTCTTGTCTCAAAGGACATCATTGGCAAAACCACCCCAATAAGATTCAAAGAAAAGTTCACAAGATTCCCTACTAGTTGCCAAGCTCCAGATCGGTTAAGATCAAATACAGAGCCAACCTTGCTCTGATACCAATTGTAGGACCGGATGAGGCAACAGAGGGGGGGTGAATGGTGCCCATAAATTTTTCCTCTAAATATTCACATATTCCTTATTCTCCAATAGCTACAAAGCTATGAAGATCCAAGATATGAGGTCTAGTAGAAGATGGAGGAATTCGGACTATCTAATGACCAAATCGAGCACTGTGTGGTTAGATAACCACCACTGGCGGAAGCTCAAGCGTAGTCGAATACATCCACTCCAGAGACAGGGTCGTCGGTAACAAAGCGACGCTTGTTGGGAAGACAACGTGGTCTAGACCGACACCATGGTCGAAACCGACAACTTGGTTGATAGCCATGCATGTGGTCGTAACTTTGACCACTCGATCAAGAGCATCTTGGTAGGCAATCGATGATCAAACAATTCAATGAAGTCGATAGCCACCAAAACAAGACCGACAAGATCGAAAGATGAGTCCGGTCGGAACCGTCGTGATCGTAGCCAATGGCATGGTCGACGATCAACATGGTCGAAGACCAACTTGCACCTATAACCGATCGCGGTCGCAGACACCTCATGAGACCGTGGGGGCACACGACTACGAGATCTCGACCATCAAGCACTCGGAAACCAAAGCAAAATAAAGCGGATGATCTATGTCTTGGTGGTCGAAAATCGAGAAGAGCGTAGGCCAAGACTTCGTGATCGCAAGTCGTGGTCAAATCTCCAAAGGAAAGCCACCGACCGATGAAACCCGAGAAGACCAGCAGCTTCACACTAAGTCTTTTCCGTGATCGATACCGACCGGGACCGAGTCACTTGACAACGAGAACCGAAAATAGAATCGGTCGTGAGGTCTTAGCGGTGGCCGATCGCCAACTTGTGGTCGATAACCAAAGCCGAGAAGATATCTGCAATCGAATCCGACCGCCGCCGACCACACAACCGAAAGACTCGATTCAATGACCTTGGTCGTAAAAACCAAAATCGGATGACGAATGGTGAATACTCTATTTTGTCGGTATGACCAGCAGAGCAAAATTTGAGGAATCTTTTGCACGAGGTCGAAACCAACGAGACTTGAACTCTAACTTGTATATGATCTCTAGAAGTGAATTTACCAAGAAAAGGAAAGTCTTTGTTTCGCCAAAGAAAATTGATGCGATCGAAAAATAGAACAGAGACTCATCGGCGGAATCGAAAGACACGTGGATTTTCCAAATCAACTTCGCTCTCGGGAATGAACCGCCAACTAGCCTTGAGACAGATTCCCGCCTCGAGCAAAACAAATATAAGCCAACTCTCAAAGGAAATACGAAGGAACTAAGAATGAAGAGATGGCAAATAAATCAATGAAAACATCTCAAGAACGACCTCTCAACCCAGATCACAAACACGCACCCATCTCATAGATAAACTCTAACAAGTACAGAGATGAGTCCTCTCAAATCATAACACGGAGGTTTCGCAACCACTCCCCAGGAGGACAAGCTCTAGCCCTAGAGCACACACACACACATACACTCCCAAGGGAGGGAGGCGGCGCCTCCAAGGCCTAGCCGACCAACTCAAGTCCAACACTTGCCTCCCTCTCCCTTTTATAGCCTCACACCGAGACTAACCCTAATGGATCCATCCATTAGTCCACACTGGGATAACCTGTAAACCCCACCTAACACCGGTTTTATCACTCACTTTACCCGCTAACTCAAATGCTTTGCTGCTATCCCAACAGACCCGCACTTTGCCCGTTAGCGCCAACCGAATCCACTTCTTTCTCGGTGCTTTCCCGGAGGGACAGCTTCCTTCTGGCGCTTTGGCATTTCTCCAAAATGCCCTCACACCGCCTTCCCCGTCCACGCTTGCACCCACTTGCACCTCGTTGTCTTGGCACCTCCCGGTCCGTTACGGACCCCGACACGCCCCGTGTCTCGTCCCAACCGCCCATGCCTCGCCACAATCGCTTTGCCTTCCGATCGATGGACCACGGCCGACCACGCCAGCCTCCGACCGGCCGGACTCGACTTCTCCTAAGTCTAGTCCGGTCCGTTTAAATCGCACACGTCCGCACCCGACATCGACCGTCTGGACCTCCGACTCCTCCACGAGCCTAGTCCCGATCCACCTCGCCGCTGCGTCGTGTCCACCTTCGCAGCTCAGCTCCGGTTCCTCGTCTCCGGCTCACAACCACCTCACCACCTCGATCATCTTGGCGTCTCCGACCGTCTGGACCTCAACACCTCCCGTGCTTAGTCCCGGTCCTCCCACGCCTCACCATGAAATAGCTCAAGTCCTGCAGCCACGGACAAGCAAACCGTCACATAGCACCGCACCAAAACACACGG
Organism: Bonia amplexicaulis; assembly: GCA_036346245.1. NCBI lineage: Eukaryota > Viridiplantae > Streptophyta > Magnoliopsida > Poales > Poaceae > Bonia > Bonia amplexicaulis. The sequence goes on along the minus strand of JAYGGG010000461.1, from coordinate 151,451 downwards.
ACCATCAATGGTCACGTTCAACAAGATCTCGGTGCACAATCACGCAACCTTCTAGTCGTACACCCCATACGACCACTCGAACACTCAATTCATGAAGTGGTCAAGTCCTAGAAGACTTCTCAACAACCTTCGACCACACAAAGATGTCAGTCACGACCATCTCAAAGCTCGTTACGACCATGCGGACACAAGCTACGACCATCACTAGCCGCTTTGACTTTATCGCACAAAGTCTAGACCTCATCGAGCACTCTGTTGCACCAACCGAGACACTCGAGCCCAACAGAAAATAGATTGCAACAAGACCACAAAATGATGAACCAATAAGTCCACAAGGTCCACAACATCACCAGAAACCCAACCGACCGATTCCCATCATAATCGGACACCATATGTGCCCACACGACCGGTTTTTAATGAGCTCCATCGACCACGGTCAGACATCCGCTAACGTGGTCAAAACAGCGAGCGCCCAACGTGATCGAACGCCCGATCTCCCAACGTGGTCGAAGACCCACGCGCCACAACGTGGTCGAAACGCCAGGCGCCCAACGTGGTCGACGCTCCCAAGCGCTCAACGTGGTCGTAAACCCTGGCGCCGACTACCGATCACGACCAACGCGGTCGAAACTTCACAACGTGGTCGTAGATGGCCCTAGAGACCTCCGACCACGGTTATTTTCGCTGAGTAAGATACCGCGTGGTCCTCGCGGTCCGACCGACTTCGATCACGTCCAAATTCACCGAGGATGCTTGCAACGTGGTCGTGGCGCCCCGGTGGCCTCCGACTACGACCAACGTGGTCGTAGACTCCACAACGTGGTCGTGCACGCTACTCGATCGGTTCTTGATTTCGCTCAACGTGGTCGAGCGCCTTGACCACGGCCAAAGTGGTCGGCGTCGTCGGTGACTCCGACTACGGCCAAATTCACCGATGTTGCCGTAACGTGGTCGTATACCTCTCGATAAGCTTCTGATCACGGTCAAATCTGCCGAGAGAGCCGCAGCGTGGTCGTAAACAACCCGAAAGACTTCGACCACGCCCATAATGGTCGTGACGCGTTTTTCGGCTTCCGACCGGATCCAAAATGATCGTGCGGCGGTTGGCTTCCGACCAGCGGCGGTGGTCGTAAACTTTCCGGTGGCCTTCGAGCATGGCGAGTGGTCGAACGCCTTCCGACCTTGGACAACGTGGTCGTAAGCGATCTGTGACCATTCTTAAGACTTATGACTTTGCGAGCCACTCAAACCTCAAAACCAAACTCAATCTTTCTAGATCAAGAGTCAATTACTCATCACAACCATGGGGTGACCTCCACATGGTCTCACAAAATTTTCCCGGATTTTCCTGAATTTTGGTGAATTTTGAAAACTTTCCCAATTGAAACCCCAGTAAAGCTTTCCTCTTTCGGCCGAGCCCCCCTTTCCTTCTGGCCCGCCCTTTCCGCCTCTCTCCGCGGACACCCTCCCTCCCTCCCTCTTTCTTTTCCCCAGCCGCCCCCTTCCTCCCTCATTGGCGCCTCGCCTCCCGCTTTCACCCTCGCTCATGGACGCGTCTGCGCCCGCCCTTGCGCCTCACACCCCGGTTCGGACAGCCGCCCCAGTCAAGACGGCCTCGCCCGCGCCACGCGCCGCCTCCTTCCCTTGGACCCCACCGCCAGCCCTCCCTCCCTTCCTTCTCCCGCACGCCCGCCCGCCCATGCCACCGCCACTGCTCCTGCGCCGCAGACGTCATCACGCCGCTCGGGGCCAGCCCATTGCTTGGGACGACGCCCACCGGCCCCTGTCCTTCATTGACCCGTGCGCGCCCATGCCCTCTCCCTCCCTCGGGTTCTTTCTCCCCACCGTAGCATAAACCCCCACCTCGGCTCCCTCGCGCACCGTGCTCCCCAAGCCTCCCACCCTCTCATTCTCTTCCTACCACTCCCAAGACCTCCCGAGCGGTCGATTGAGCTCCCATCGCCTCCGGCTCGCCGCCGTCTCTCCTGCGTCGGCGACCCCCGTGAGTGATCTCCATCCCCTCTCCCTCATTTTCCGATTCTTTGCTCCCAGAGCATCCTCACTACTCCGTAATCACGATGGTACACTCCTCTATCCAGGTGATCGTCTGTGGAGCTCCAGCACCGTAGCTCACCACCGGCCGAAGCACCCTCTTCGTGGCCAGCCTCCCAGAGAGTCCCCGAGCTTCGACCACCGCCACCAATATGAGCCCCATGACCCACTGATCATAAAACCACCGCCGATTTGGCCTGATCGCCGCTGGCACCCCTCCTTCGCCGTCAGGAGGCAGATCCTTCCCTTCTGCCCCCTGCCCTCCCCGTTGATCCTCTGGCCTTCCAAAGTCCCAAAATGGGCTCTCCACGTCGAGACCTACCCAGTGGTGCCCTCCCTGGCCGCCGGGGACCTCGCCGTCTGTAAGATCGAGGTGGCCGACTAGAGGGGGGTGAATAGGCGGTCTTAAAAATTCTCTACAAATTAATACTTACAATTCAAGACATTTTCTATTTACCTAAACCAAGTATACAATGCGGAAGCTTAAATCAATTTGGTTTAGCTCAAATAGCGCCTACAACAAGTAAATTCGCCTAAGTGCACCAACAATTCTAGCCTAGGTCAAGGTTTGCAATTCTAGATATACAAGCAATCAATTTAATTATATGAATGTAAATTGCTTGAATGTAAATAAGGAACAAGGAAACAAACCACAATTTGACACGGTCTCTTTTTACCGTGGTGTTCGGAGAGTTGCCGCTCTCCCCTAATCCACGTTGAGGTTAGCCCAAACGAATTGGACCGGCTCCACGAATTAGCCGAAACACCTCAATCCACTAGTGGTAGCTCTTTCCGCTCCGGGTAGGTGAGCTCCAACCTTCACACACGCCGGCCTTCTCACAAGCTTCTTTGAGAAGATCACCGAGCACCACGCCTCCAACGCCGTCTAGAAGTTGGCAAACTCAAGAGTAATAAGTCAAGCCCTTGCTTGACTCTCACCACGTGCAACGAATGCACAAGCTCAAGTGGATACAAAATCCACCTCTAGATGCAACACATGCAACTAGAGACCTCTCCCTTGCTCACAAGGTGCAACACATGCACAAAGGAGAGGAGAAGCTCACACTAGCTCAAGATAGTGAAATGGAGTGCAAAAGACCTTATCTCAACCGGCCACAAGGAAGTATTTATAGCCCACACCTCAAAACTAGCCGTTGGAGTCAAAACAGGATTTTCCGAACTACAAGCACTTATAGGAGCGGTACTACCGCTCCCATCATAACGGCTAGAAAAATAGCCGTTATTCAGTCATTTCCGAACTACCGCAGTTACGGGCGGTACTACGATTTTCGAACTACCGCAGTTCGGGCGGTACTTCCGTTTTCGGTTTTCAGCACAGACAGCACTCGGAAAAACGGTCATAACTTTTGACTCCGATGTCGGAATTGAGTGATCTTGGACTCTATGGAAAGCTTATTCAGAGGGCTACACAACCCATCTATTTGCATGATCTCAAACACATTAGATCAATGCAGAAATTATAAGACATCCAAAGTGTCACTATCATGGTCTAATGTCAAAGAAAATAACAACAAATAATCTTAGACCATACCAAGGGATAATACATGATCTCCAACTTTTGCAAAACACATTTGCAAACTTAGATCATGTCACAAGGAGTAGGTACATGGACTTCAACATTTTGCAAAACACATTTGCAAAGTATAGTCACATGTTACAAGGATTGGCCACATGAGCTTCAACCATTTGCAAAACACATTCACAAATGCAAGCCTCATGCCAAGATGAGCTAGAGCAAGTGAGGTTGAGCCATCAACACATGATGAGACTCAAACTACTAGACATGACCCCTCTTAATAGTACGGTAACCTATACTAGCAATCCGGTCTTTCAACCAAACACCAAGACCGGCAAAAGACTAGGAACACATTCTTAGCCCTAGCTAGTCATACATTTGCCTTGGATCATCATCTCGATATGCATCAACTCATGATGCATCCTTCTCATCAACTCCATCAACACATGATGGTCTTCCTTGACTTGATGATCAACACATGAACATCTTCACTTCGAAATCTTGATGTGCATCAACACATGATGTATCCTCTTCTTGATAACCTTCAACTCATGAAGTCATCTAAAGTCGTCATCATCATGGACCCTAACCTATTTATCCAACTCATAGAAAATGTCAGTCCCACAATGTGATTGTCATCAATTACCAAAATTCACCATTAACTCATAATGGAGGGACTAGATTCTCAATCTTTCCCTTTTGGTAATTGATGATAATCTCAACAAATAATGAGATAATAAATTGAATATAAAACCATTTGAATTCAAAGTGCGGTACTACCGCCATCTAAGGTCCGGTAGTTCCGCTATCCGGTAGTTCCGCAAAGTCGGCGCGGTACTACCGCTTCCCTATCTGACACGACGTAATCGGCTATGTCGAGCCTCTGCAATGACCGTTGGATTTTCGCACGGTACTACCGACGTTGTAAAACCGTACTACCGCTCACCGTAGTTCCAAAAGTCGGCCAGTACTACCGCTGGGCGAACTCAAAAGTCCCAATTTGGCGCTCTGGAAAAAGGCTCCGCCTACCTCCGGAACTTCCGGGCCGTAGTACTGTTCACCCCACGGAACTTCCGCTCTGCGGTAGTTCCGATGTTAAAAACTGTGGTACTACCGCTCTTCCAGACAGAGCACTAATTTGGCTTTTAAATCAGATTTTTAATGAATACATGATTCTAGTTTGATCCCAATTTATATGGAAAAAGAAAACATGGATCAATACTAATGAAACTACAAAACATAGAGTGAACTCCCCCTAAATGTGTGCATACAAGTGTATATAAAGAAAGACACATGTACATATTCATGTTGGACTATTTGAAGAGTTCAATCTATATTTTGGATATAAGGAATGCATTAGTAAATGAGAAAGTGATTTCGAATGCATACCTCTTTGATTTCACCTTTCCATTCAAATGAGACTAAACATAAATAAACTTAAACAAGCATATTAGTCTCATATGTGCATTTGTCATTGTCACCAAAACATTATAAAAGTATTTGTCATTAACATCAAAATCTCATAATGGCATTTGTCATTAACACCAAAACCAACTTAAACGGAGCTTGATCTTTCAATCTCCCCATTTTTGGTGGTTGATGACAAATACACTTATGATAATAGCACATTGGTGAATATGACCAAATGATATGAAATTAAGCGCATAAGAGAAGGTGAAAGCAATATTCATCATATAGAATTAAAAATTTTTAATTTCTACTCAAGAAATATATTATCACATTTCTCCCTCACTGGCATTAGCATTTCTATTATTCTATTATCCAAAGCTCTTAATTCTCCCCCAATTGTCATTTTCACAAATTCTCAAATATTCAAGGCTATTATCACAAATTTCTCCCCCATTTGGCATTAAGCACCAAAAAGAGGCAATTATCACCAAATAGCATTGATTATCATTAAAAATAAGGGAAGAATACAAGTTAAGCTATGAAAGAAGATATTATGATGAGTTTATTAAGAGTCCATGATATGCTCTTAAGAAGTGAGGAGCTTGATACCAATTTAATTTAATATGATATGGTCCTGAAGGAATATGAAACTAAATGTAAACGACCAATAGATACCACTTAAAATAACTAAAGATATTTGAAACACATTCAAATAATCTTACTCATTTAAGCTCCTTGAATGCTTTATGTCACTTGATATAATATCACTTGATATGACACCACTTGTATATATATGACTTGTAACATTTGGATCATTTCCTGATTTTGCATTCCAAGTGGCCTTCAAAAGCTTCATGAGCAACTGACTTAACAATATTCAATAAATCTGAGAACATTCGTCAATATAGATTAATATCTGAGGATTAAAAGTCATAATTGCATCTACCTCATATTATGAGCATACTTAAAGATACAAAAATCATAAATCAGCTCAGAACATAAGTTTTCAGAAATCTGAAAGTCTGAAATTCAGACTTTTGCATCTCACATTAGCTTCTAGAGAGAGATGAACAATTGATTAAATACTCTTTATAAATTCTGAGAAAATTTTACATTGAAGATCAACTATAGAGGATCAATTTGTATTATTGTGGCTTCCTTTAAATCTGAACTCATTTTAAGATATCAAAATCACAAATCGGCTCAGAATCATGAACATTCTGAATTTTCAGCAATAAGCCAAAGAGAGAAAAAGTCAAAACTTATTCAAATGAACTTGAAATATTTTCAAATTTTTTAGATATGAACTTAATGATATTGGTGACCTTTTCCAACAAGAATTTTTGAAAAATAATTCCCCAATCAAAAGATATGCTAAAATGCGCTTTGAGAGCAAGAGAATGAATTGATTTTGCATCAAAACCTTAAAAACAAAACCAATTGGATTTCCATGGAGTATTTTGCTTTCTTAGCTTCATATGAGTTATAAATACTAATTTAAGCCAAGATGCACAAAGAAATCTTGCTAAAATAGCTAAACTCATTATATGCAAGAATATGTCTTTTGGGTCAATTGTAGTTTTGGATGAGATTCAAATGAATATAACTTTTCAATGATTGGTCTTTGCAAAAGCTTTGAACTAGAGAAATTTTTAAAATGACCAACCCTTTGAGTTTTGTATTGACCACTTTTTCAAAAACTCAATAGATTTTAATTTAGAGAAATATGTCGTTTAATCCGAAAACAAGATCATATAAGATTCTTTTGGGGCCAAATCTTCCTTTTGATTTTTGACCAAAGAGGCTATTTAGAAAAGATAATCTTGCATATCATTTGATTATTACTCCATGAATACCAAAAGAAGCACATGAGAATGAAACACATTCATTTACAAGACATAAAGCAATTTTGGGCAAATAAGTAAAATAGTTTTTCCAATAATATTTTACCCTTTTGTTTTAGTAAGCACAAAAGTATTATATATATTTTCACAAAGAAAAACTCCCTTACACAAAGGTCTCTTGGCACTTTCTTCTTTTCTTCTCCTTTGACACACAAAGGATTCTCCTCTTTATTTTTCTCCTCTTTTCTTATCTCCTCCCTTTTGATTAACCACTTTCTTCTAATCGCTTGTGAGAATATACCACTTGTAAACATTGATGATGTCAAGTAGTTAATTCTTACTTGTAGAAAACTTGATACCACTTGTAGAAAAAGATGTTTCTTGAAATAGCTCTTGGAGGAGGAGTATGATATCATTAGAGGATATACCACTTGTCAAGGTGGATACCACTTGAAAGAAAATGATATCATAGGTGAAAGAGAAATATTAATAGCAAAGATTATCTCGGCAAGAGGAAAAAAGGATACACTTTTAGAGATGCCACTTTGAAGGAAAAAAGATACCACTTATTTTCCAAAGGAAAGAGATACCAAGTCAAAAGAGTAGATACCACTTGAAGAATAATATCACTTGGAAATCAATGATATCATATATGTGAAGAGCTTGGTAAAGAAATATTTGCTTGCCAAGATGAAAAGGATATCAATCCAAAAGACATCATTTGGAAGAAATAAGCATACCAGTTAATTTTCGCAATTAAGGGATACTACTTGAAGGATATGGATGATGTCATTTGTAAAGATAGGAGTGAAGCACACGCTGAAGTCAAGATGACTAAAAAGTCTACTACTCTTTAAGAGGATGCCATTTTAGTTAAAATGAACCAAAGAAATAACAAAATGGCATATAGAGTCAACAAATACTTGAGGGTAGCTAGCTGTGATTAACAAGGATCAACTTGACCAAGAGGAGCAAATGAAATGGCTGAGGAAATTAGAAATCAAATTTTGAATCAAATCAGCCATCTGCCAAAAAAATCGGAAGTACCGTATTTTCACTGCCGGTAGTTCCGACAACCGGAAGTACCGCAGACTAACTGCCGGTAGTTCCGAAAATTTTGGGAACATGCCGAGAGTTTGATTTTCAGAGGAGAGGTTTGATATAATGTTGTATATTACTCCAAAGTTTTCACACGAAACAAAACTACTTTTGGAGCATTTCCAACTATAATCCAAGATTAAAATTCTTTTAATATAGTTTTTAACAAATTAAGCTTTTAATTTTCCAAAACAAGCTCATTTTCAATAATTTTCACAAGAATGCAAAAATGAGCATTTGGGGGTATTTTTAAACATTCAATTTCATGTATGAGTTGTAAATACCCTTATGAGCTAATATATGTCAATGAATTTAGCTCAAGTGGCAAAACTCACTTAAGTGCTATATTGTGACCACTTTGGTCAACTCAATGTTTTGGATGAGTTTCAAAACCAAATATATTTTGATTGGTTGGCTTTTTGGAAAACTTTTGAATACCAATAATGTTTGAAATAGCCAACTCTGTGTTTTGGTATTGAACACATTTTCAAATTCTTTTTAGAATTGATTTTAGCCAAAATTTGAGTTTAAGGCCAAAACAAGATACTCAATAGATAGTTTTGGGTTGGAAACTCAATTTTACTTGAAATAAGTTTTTGTAAAATCAAAACCTTTGTAAAACCTTTGAAATGCATTTGTATACATGTTTCAACTAGTTTTGCAAAGATATATTAATAATTTCGAAATTTTTGACTTTTGGCTAAATGGCTCAAATTTGAAAAACAATTACTAGCACTTAATTAATATGGGCACACTTAGGGATGTGATATACATGAGTATGATCTAGCACTCCCCCTTAATGTGCCACTTACATCTTGCTCAAGATTATAATAATGAAATTTAAGCACAAGAGCAAGAGCACCCCTTTTAAATGATTTTCATTAAATGCAACCTACACAAGGCTAGGGGCTTAATACATGAATGTAGATACGTGTTACCGAGATGGCATTGGTTGATGATGTGGCAAGATTATCCTCAAGCTTGGCTTCTATTGTGCATATAGTGGAATTCACCTCTTTATCAATTAGCCAAGCCTCCAATGCCTCTCCAAGTACCTATTAAGCTTTCAAGCATATTTTGGTACCCAAAACTTGGTTGGGTCCATGGATGTTAGTCACAAGAGATTTGGGCACCCAAATGGCCCTAACATTTAATTTTTATGAACTAACATTCCTAGCAAACACATTGTTATTTTTATCTTTCCTAAGCAAATAATGTTCATTGAATAAAGATGGCTTGGGAATGATACCTTTGGGACAATCCTTACTAAGATGTCCCTTTTCCCGGCAATTGTAGCAAGTTTGGCAATTGCTACCTCTTCTTATCTTCTTGTCTTTCTTATTGCGGTTTGCCTCTTCTTTGATGGATTTGACTTGTTTTCCACCTTGTTGGGGCAGGCGAGAGTGAAGTGACCCGTCTCATTGCAACCATGGCACTTGACTTTCTTCGTGTGTCTTGCATTGTGCCTTGTCTTGCTATTCTCCTTATTGGAGATGAAACATATACCTCTCTTGTCATTTGACAATTTTTGACTTCCCAAAATTTTGTCAAGAGAGGCCTTTCCTTTATAACTCTTCTCCAAGTCTTTTCTTAAACTTGTGACTTGAGCCTTGAGCTCATTGTTCTCCTCTATAAGGTTAGTCTCAACATGCATAGAGGAAGTAATAGCATCTATTTTTGAGCAACAAGAAATATCAAGCAAATCATCACAAGATGTTGATATGCTAATTTTAGATGAATTGCTAGAGCTAGGAACTACACAAGGTATATCATCTAATAAATCCTCACATGATGTGGATACGCTAACTTTGGTTGTGTTGCTACAGTTAGGAGCTATACATGGCATATCATCTAGCAAATTACATGTAATTCCTATATCCATACTAGGTTTTGAATATTCCTTGAGAAGGAGAATTTCATGTTCCTCTTTTAATACATCATAATCATTTTGAAGAGAGACATATTCTTTCTTCAAAACCTTAAATTTAGCTTTTTCTTTCCCAAGGAATTCATTTAATTGTTCTAGCATGTCCATCAACTCATCATATGAAGGTTCATCATTTTCATCATTGAAATTTACCTTCTTATTACCTTTTGCCATGAGGCATTGAGTTGATGTGGAGGGAATGATGGATTCTTCATCGTCGGAGCTAGAAGTAGAACGTTCATCTCCCGACATCCACTCTTTTATGCAATCCTCATTGGATGAGGTGGATACTTCATATTTGTCTTGAATTTTAGTCCACATGTCATGAGCGCTCTCAAGATTGCATATCGTATTGATCACCTCTACACTCAAAGCACTAAATAAATTGTTAGTTGCTTGAGCGTCGAGATGTGAGCATTTCTCATCCTCAATTGTTGGAGCAAGAGGATTCTTTGGAGGAGAAAAGCCCACATCTACAATCCGCCATATATTTAGGCTCATGGCCTTAAAATAACAAATCATGCGGATTTTCCAATTGTCATAATTTTGGCCATTAAAGTGAGGTGGTTCATCTAGGTGCACAAACCCACTAGTCGCCATCCTTTACTCTCTAGGCGGTTAAGTCTAATATATGAGAGACCAAGCTCTGATACCACTTGTAAGATCGAGGTGGCCGACTAGAGGGGGGTGAATAGGCGGTCTTAAAAATTCTCTACAAATTAATACTTACAATTCAAGACATTTTCTATTTGCCTAAACCAAGTATACAATGCGGAAGCTTAAATCAATTTGGGTTAGCTCAAATAGCGCCTACAACAAGTAAATTCGCCTAAGTGCACCAACAATTCTAGCCTAGGTCAAGGTTTGCAATTCTAGATATACAAGCAATCAATTTAATTCTATGAATGTAAATTGCTTGAATGTAAATAAGGAACAAGGAAACAAACCACAATTTGACACGGTCTCTTTTTACCGTGGTGTTCGGAGAGTTGCCGCTCTCCCCTAATCCACGTTGAGGTTAGCCCAAGCGAATTGGACCGGCTCCACAATTAAGCGAAACACCTCAATCCACTAGTGGTAGCTCTTTCCCGCTCCGGGTAGGTGAGCTCCAACCTTCACACACGCCGGGCCTTCCCACAAGCTTCTTTGAGAAGATCACCGAGCACGACGCCTCCAACGCCGTCTAGGAGTCGGTAAACTCCAAGAGTAATAAGTCAAGCCCTTGCTTGACTCTCACCACGTCAACGAATGCACAAGCTCAAGTGGATACAAAATCCACCTCTAGATGCAACACATGCAACTAGAGACCTCTCTCCTTGCTCACAAGGTGCAACACATGCACAAAGGAGAGGAGAAGCTCACACTAGCTCAAGAGAGTGAAATAGAGTGCAAAAGACCTTATCCCAACCGGCCACAAGGAAGTATTTATAGCCCACACCTCAAAACTAGCCGTTGGAGTCAAAAACAGGATTTTCCGGAACTACCGCACTTATAGGAGCGGTACTACCGCTTCCCATCATAACGGCTAGAAAAATAGCCGTTATTCAGTCATTTCCGGAACTACCGCAGTTACGGGCGGTACTACCGATTTTTGGAACTACCGCAGTTCCGGGCGGTACTTCCGTTTCCGGTTTTAGCACGACGACACTCGGAAAACGGTCATAACTTTTGACTCTGATGTCGGAATTGAGTGATCTTGGACTCTATGGAAAGCTTATTCAGAGGGCTACACAACCCATCTATTTGCATGATCTCAAACACATTAGATCAATGCAGAAATTATGAGACATCTAAAGTGTCACTATCATGGTTTAATGTCAAAGAAAATAACAACAAATAATCTTAGACCATACCAAGGGATAATACATGATCTCCAACTTTTACAAAACACATTTGGAAACTTAGATCATGTCACAAGGAGTAGGTACATGGACTTCAACCTTTTGCAAAACATATTTGCAAAGTATAGTCACATGTTACAAGGATTGGCCACATGAGCTTCAACCATTTGCAAAACACATTCGCAAATGCAAGCCTCATGCCAAGATGAGCTAGAGCAAGTGAGGTTGAGCCATCAACACATGATGAGACTCAAACTACTAGACATGACCCCTCTTAATAGTACGGTAACATATACTAGCAATCCGGTCTTTCAACCAAACACCAAGACCGGCAAAAGACTAGGAACACATCCTTAGCCCTAGCTAGTCATACCTTTGCCTTGGATCATCATCTCGATATGCATTAACTCATGATGCATCCTTCTCATCAACTCCATCAACACATGATGGTCTTCCTTGACTTGATGATCAACACATGAACATCTTCACTTCGGAATCTTGATGTGCATCAACACATGATGTATCCTCTTCTTGATAACCTTCAACTCATGAAGTCATCTAAAGTCGTCATCATCATGGACCCTAACCTATTTATCCAACTCATAGAAAATGTCGGTCCCACAATGTGATTGTCATTAATTACCAAAACTCACCATTAACTCATAATGGAGGACTAGATTCTCAATCTTTCCCTTTTGGTAATTGATGATAATCTCAACAAATAATGAGATAATAAATTGAATATAAAACCATTTGAATTCAAAGTGCGATACTACCGCCATCTAAGGTCCGTAGTTCGCTATCCGTAGTTCATAAAAGTCGGTGCGGTACTACCGCTTCCCTATCTGACACGACAAAACGGCTATGTCAGAGCCTCTGCAATGACCGTTGGATTTTCGGTGGCGGTACTACCGACGTTGTAAAACCGGTACTACCGCTCACCGGTAGTTCATAAAGTCGGCGCGTACTACCGCTTGGGCGAACTCAAAGTCCCAATTTTGGCGCTCTGGAAAAAGGCTCCGCTCTACCTCCGGAACTTCCGGCCGGTAATCTGTTCACCTTACGGAACTTCCGCTCTGCAGATAGTTCCGATGTTAAAACGTGGTACTACCGCTCTTCCAGACGAGCACTAATTTGGCTTTTAAATCAGATTTTAATGAATGCATGATTCTAGTTTGATCCCAATATATATGGAAAAAGAAAACATGGATCAATACTAATGAAACTACAAAACATAGAGTGAACTCCCCCTAAATGTGTGCATACAAGTGTATATAAAGAAAGACACATGCACATATTCATGTTGGACTATTTGAAGAGTTCAATCTATATTTTGGATCTAAGGAATGCATTAGTAAATGAGAAAGTGATTTCGAATGCATACCTCTTTGATTTCACCTTTCCATCCAAATGAGACTAAACATAAATAAACTTAAACAAGCATATTAGTCTCATATGTGCATTTGTCATTGTCACCAAAACATTATAAAAGTATTTGTCATTAACATCAAAATCTCATAATGGCATTTGTCATTAACACCAAAACCAACTTAAACGGAGCTTAATCTTTCACCGTCGCCGGGGAGCAGAACCTCCCCCTGTCTCCACCCCTCTACCGCGCGCGCCGGTGAGAGGAAGAAGACGACCGACGTGGCCGCATCCTCGCCGTTCCCCCCAACCGTAATTATTTTATGTGTTTGCGCTAGTTTCGGAGATCCGGAGGTTCGGTGCGATCTCGGGATCCGGGTTTTCATGGTCGAGCTTGCCGACATCGTCGATTCTGACAAGTCGCAAAACCTTTGATCATATTGTATCCCATGTTTTCAATTTATGTTAATATATTATTTGCATTATGATAGTTGTGAAATGCTAGTTCAAAGTAAAATAAAATGTTTAGAACGATATGTTATGTAGCTAAACCTACCACCGTCAAATGCCATGTCCAACTTGTAGCCATGCCTTTGTAACCCTAGATTTAATTATTTGATAATTTAGATAGCTATAGGTTATTATTATCACTCAAAGTCTTACACTAATAAGGTCGTGGCTGCGGGCCAATACAACTTGTAAAAACCCGACTTTAGGGTAGGGTGGTGTGGGACACCGTGCCCTAGGCGGAGAGTCTTTGGCGTGCAGGTAGGGTAAGGGTGTTGGGGAAGAGCCGTGAGTCGGTCTGCGCCCATCTCTTCCCTAAGGCTGAAGTTAGGTAAGGGTGTTGTGGGAAACCATGAGTCGGTCGGCGCCCACCGCTTGCCCTAGGTTGTGGTCGCGGACCTGGAGAGGTTGCGGGCCATGTGAAAATATAAGGACTAAACCCTTACGCTGAGCAAATGTCACAGTGATCGCTCAACCACATGAATTGACTTGTCAACACTGGTTTAGTAGCTGCTCAACTCGATTGAAACTCTACAGGTGTTTAGAAGTCTGGAGGTTGAGTGGTTAGATTAGGTATGCCGTGCTGCGGATACCTAATAACGGTAGAGTTCACTCGAAGCGGACGGAAGCTTCCATGTGCAAGACCCGAGTGAATTCTACCGGGTAGAGCCTACATAAAGAATTGAGCAGTGAAACGACCTGGCTTTCTTAACTCTGTCGCGGGAGTTAAGGGATCGTGTGGGTAAAGCTGAGCAAACTCTGCAGAGTCAAATAAATGGTATTCGAATCGCCGTGCTCCGGTTAATGGAGTACATGCCACTTGGGTGATTCAATGAAAAGCTTAAGTAGTTTTGTAAACATTTTAATCTGGTTAGTTGGTAAATTAACTCTTCATGAAAACCCCTATTGGTTAAGGAGTAGCTTTTGCTCGACAAGTTTTGTAAAGAGGTTTACAAACAAAACTGCATCCACTTAAAGGTAATAAATCAAGTATACCCCACTCCTTTGTTGATCCGTGCAAATAGTAAGATAGGGTTCCTTTGCGATTTGCTGAGCTGGTTGTTGGCTCACGACTTGCTAAATCCCTCTTTAGATGATCAAGGCGAAGGTGAAGGTCTCCCGTTGAGGAAGTCCCGAGGGCCTCTTCTTGACGAGGATCCGTGGCTTTAGGTCTTCGCCGCGCTCAAGCGAGATCTTGGAGCTTTTGAGATGTAATTATATTTTGGGCTTGCCTTGTTGTCAGCGGATGTTAATCCTTATGTGAAATATATGTTGGACTTTTGTTGTAAGCATGCAATGGTATACTCTTGCGCGACACTCCATAACTGTTCATGCGTGAATAGTTACGGATTGCCATATCCGTACGCGCCCTCGGAAATGGAGGCGTTACATCTCTCTTTTTTTATATTTAACCATTCACATATTTTAAAGTATAAAGATGACACATTTACGTCTATAGATAAAATACTATCATAGTACTACAACTTTATAGTTTTTAGTAATATACTACAACATTAAAAGTTACTATATAAAAAATTTGTAGTGCTTGAAAACACAATAAACTAAAGGAAAAGTTTATTATTTTTTATTCATACGTATTTTTGCACTTCCTCCAGTTCAGGTATAGTTTGAGTAGTGAATGGTAGAATACAAACAAATGCGACACAGATATTTTTGCATTAGAGGAAATATATATTTTTACCATCAATAATATCGATACAATATACACCACAAGCATCCTCAAGTGTTCATCAATAAGATGATTGTTGAAAGTGGGCGTAGATCGAAGAAATCACAACCATAGTTACTTATGTGTGTGTGGTGTGTGTGTGGGGGTGTTCATACAATATATTAGGTAAAAACGATACATCAAGTTTTAAGTGGTAAGAAGTTAAAAACTAATGGAGTAACTGAATACACATGAGATTCTGCAATGAAGATCAATTGCATAAACTCTAGCCGAGGTTTAGCAATATGTATGTACTTCAACTTTCATTATGCCGGCCAAGGTAAGCTAGTAAGTTAACTACTAGCTAGCAAAGTAATAAGTAAATACGCACTATCTGTTAAATTTGAATTTTGGTCAGATTTAGCACAGTTTGTCACATAAATACCAAAATTTAGCTCCCGAATCACCTTAATTCCATTTGTAGCCCCTCCACGAGCGCGAGACTATGGGAGTGCGACACGTCTACGGTGGTGCGGTTGGGGCGTATGACTCAAACCGTATACTGGACTTGAGCGTGGTCACCTAAGCCGTGGTCGTGGTTGTAAGGCATGGTCGTATGGCGTGGTCGTGGTCATAAGGCGTGGTCATGGTCGTAAGGCGTGGTTGCAAGTCGTGATTGTAAGCCATGGTCGTGAGCGTAGTCAGATAAGCCGTGGTCGTAAGCCATGGTTTACAACTATGCTGACGAGGACGGTTTGAGTCATACGCTCCCCGACCGTACGGTTTGAGTCATGCACTCTCCGACTGCACTACTGCACATGTGTCCAACTCGTGTAGTCCCACGTTCGGGGAGGGGGCTACAAATAAAATTACAGTGATTTGGAGGTTAAATTTAGTATTCATGTGATAAACAGTGCTACGCTCGTCAAATTTGGCAAGCAATGCGCACTGACCAAGAAATGGGCCAGAAATATGTTCACCACTTCATGGGCTGTGCAAGGAGGATCTTTCGAGTTTTTTTTATTTTTGTTTGTCCCGATGTAAATACCAAGCATATTGAATACCAAAACTAACAATTTTTTTCTACAGTACCAAATACTAAATACCGGTCAATAGTTTATTATGTTTGGTTCGGTAGGGAAATAAATAACCCTAGTTTGTTGCCTGCTTCATCGATGATGGTTGTGCATCGGAAGGCATGAAGTAACGTATGCGTTGTTGCCTCGACGGCTGAGGCTAGAGAAAGCAATGATGACCCTTTTCTCTCAATTCCTCGTTGATGCCATTAGTAAACAGTTTTGAGCATAAGGGTCTATACGTACGGAATTAATGGACCTTGTTTGTGCTACGTGTCTTTGGGGGTCCCGTTCTTCCTGTCCAAGGTCGGCATCGCCGAGATGACGCTCAAGGCGCTTCCCCGGGCGGTCCGTTCGTGCGCGGCGGCCGGACGGAGGTGCCGTGCGCATGCAGTGGCGTCTGTTCCGTCCTGTTGATTCCTCAGAAGCGTGCCGCGCGGTGTTGTATCCGTGGCAACATGAAGTGCCTGGGCCCGGTAAATCACCAGACACCATATGATCAGCTACAGTGCGGCCACGTGCATGCAGCTTCTTGCAAAATGTTTCATACTACGTATATCTTGTTCATACTATTTCCTAGGTACAGTTTTATCTTTCTTTAAACATGATACATCCTCTGCTCGCAAGAAAGACAAATAAAGACGCACAATGTAAAACACAAAAAGGAGCCATCCCACTCCACACCTCATCCCTGTATACAACATATTCCACCCACTCCAAAAACAATGCTGTAAACATTGCAGGCTTCAATCCCTGCAAGATCTATTCTCCGAGCAAACGAGATGTCTATCCGCAACCCAACCGGTGGATTGGGGCTGCCTTGGTTCGCTTCCTTTGCTGTATTTTGGTGTAGAAATTGATCTCCTACCTACAAATCATGTACTAACCAAAATAGTACAACTAGGGCACGGCGCGTCACGTCATCTTGCTTTGGATTTGCCTGTGCACGTGCACCAGGAACTCAACGTAGGAAAGGCCGCCAGGTGCCTTGTCCTCTACCAAAAATGAGCGGAAGAAATCACCTGCAGATGCATCAAGTGTTCCTTTAGTAAAACTACATAGTAAACAACAGTGAAACATAAAAAGTGTTTTCAGAAGACTAACCAGATGGTTCGCCGTTTCTGCATAGTCTCAACCTGCAAAACAATCTCAAGGCATCGGTGTCTGGCACACTAACCGCTTAAGAAGAAACCAGAAAGCGCTTAACATACCTCAAGTAAGAACATCTATGGCGTCTTATTTCATTTACCACTTCATTTACCTTCCTCGAAAGTTCATTGTCAAATTGCTCCAATATGAACTGCAAGTCAAATCATTTGCCAGCTCTATTAGGAACAAATGATGAAGTACACATTAAATTTGTTGGATAGATAAAAATAATCCTGTTGGAAATTTTCTAGATGTGCAATGCAGTGACAAATGCATCATATTCAAACAAACAGAGATATCGTTAATAGACTGACCTGGCTTGGTAATGCAGCCAAAGAAGACACACCAAATATTTGTTCGAGGATGGCAGGGTTTACTGCATTTCCTACATAGATTAGACCATCCTCTCCATTTTCCAGCAAATAGACTCCATCCTCACGTACATTTTCACTATTGAGCATAAGGGACTAGGTATAAGGAATCATCATCTCCCTGAAAAAAGGTGCAGAAAATTAAAAAATATCATCCCTCATTAAAAAATTTAAAAATTCATGCAGTGGCTTTAATTATTGCCGCAAAAAATATTAAGATTGGCTATAATTATCGTAGCAAAAATCTAAGACTGACAACTTGTACCCTTGATGTGAGATCATGGATTGGAATCAATCTAGGAAACACCAACGGAACAGCTAACAAAGCAGAAATTGAGGAGATGAGAGACATCCAATAGGAACAATCATCCAACCGCCCCTTAGTTCGCAAGCCTACACTTTTAATCAGTGCTGGAAAAGAAGGTAAAATAATTAGTGGATTCAATGCACATGAAAGAAACTAAGGAATAGCACACTTCATGGAATTTAACATACCTAAAGTATATAAGGGCAGGAGTTTGAGAGCCTCTGGGAGAATCAACTGCCCAGATGAGGTTACAGATGCACAATATTTACGGTAGGACTGAAGAATATTTATACATGTATTTGTTATTTCCTCCCGAAGATGGGGTAGTGGAGCTGTTGGAATGCCATTAGCAGCTGTATAATACAACAATGTCAATCTCAAACAGAACATATAAACAATGAGAATTGGACAAGATTGTTTCATTTAAAGTCATCTTGCTCATGAGGTTTTTTCATTAAGCTGAATAGTTACAAATCATTAAGCTGAATAGTTACAAAGATATAAGAAAAGGATCACCACCGCTTTACCTTGCTTCAGGAAGCATGCAAATTGTGTTTCCAAATCAGCATATCGGAAAAGATTGCTGAGCATATTCGATGCATGGAAGTGAGAGGTTTATGATTCGTATCCTTCTTTGCCCATATACAGTAGTGTAGAGAAGTGCACACTGAAAGATGCCAGGAATAGCATGTCAGTAACATTTGATAATGATAAAAGTGATGACTGGAGAAAGTGATCCAATAGAAAATCCATACTCCATGCTAGATGATTCATATCATTAGCATACACACAAGTGAGATGGGCAAGTGATAAAGTCTTGCAGACAAGGAAAAAGTGCTCAGTTTGAGAAATCCTACCAGTATTTCTAAAAACCAGGTATATAAATTGCATTTTATGGCAGACATGAAAAATCCAAGATGAGGACTTGACAAGTTTTACACCAGTAACCACAGTTATCACAACAACTATGGACATGACTAAGGTTGTCACGGCGCTCTGGCAAGCCGTGGCGAGGCCCGGACGCCTAGTCGATTAGGCGTCCGCCATGGCGACAATTAGACGATAGTAGTTAGACGACAAATAATATCTATATGACCAAAAATTAAATAACCATGCAACATAATAGCACAAATTATCTAAATAACTATGTCTCAGGAGGTCCAAATCAGAAGAAATCCATTGAGAGACGGGTATGTTCGTAATTTTCAGAAACTCTGAGAACTTAATCACAAAAAAGCCAAAACCTTCTAACCCTAGCCGCCAGCCAGCCCATCTCCCGTTGTCTCTCCATCTCCTCTCACGCTCGAGTCTCGACTCCTCTCTGCCGCTCTATGCCCAAGACCTACCCTTCCCGCCGACACCTACCCCACCTGAACCTCCCTCCCCACGCCTCCTTCCCGCGGCACCTCCCTCCTCCCGTCGTCTCCCCGTTGCCTCCCTCCCTGCCGCCTCCTCCCCCTTAACCTCCCTCCTCGCCGATCTACTGGAGGAGGCCGCAGCAAATCGGTGGCGTGAGGACTGGAGGAGGCCGCAGATCGGCTGCGGGAGGAGGCGGTTTCAAATCAGTGCTGTAGGAGGATTGGAGGAGGCGCAAGGACAGTGCAGATCGGCGCCAACAGCCAGCGGCGATGCAGATCAGGTAAGCCTTTGAAGCCCCCACCCCCGCGGCACGGAACGAGGCGGGCGGCCTGGGCATCGCCCAAAGACCGCCTAAGTTCTCCCACACTAGATGATTGGCCACGGCATCCACCTCCAGTGGCCTGGAGGACTTGGCGTCGCCTAGGCAACGCCTTGATAACCTTGGACATGACCTTGGCATGGGCAATGCAACGTCTGTTGGGGATGTTAAGACCAAGGAAAGGCAACAGTTCATTGGAATATTGGTCAGACCAATGGGTCACCCGTCAACTCAAGCCCGTACCACTGGTAACTAAAGCCCTATTCAATATTCATATTAGTTTAGTTTCCATTACTGAAATTTCAACCAGAATATATTTTAGTTACAATTTGAGCACTCATTCCAGACAAAACATCCTTTTTAAAAAGTACAAATGCAGACTAAAGGTTGATTGGAATCTTTAATCCTACCATCAAGAAAATTAAGGTAAAGAAACTAATGTTCCATCGTAGTTTTTTTAAAAGAAACAATTTAGTAGGACATGTATGATGTAACTTTTGAATGTGTACCATTGGTTTTTCCTAGTGAGTCACTGACCCTCGGATACCACTAAAAATGCATTTAGAATGTCGAAAGAACCTTTTTTCATTCATAAAATTCTTTAAATACTTGTTGAACCATTTGAACTCTATGGATGTTTAAGACAACTATTCAAATCATTATTAATTAAAAAAAAGAGACAATTTTTTCACCGCGCTAGGTCACTTAGTTCATAAAAAGTTGGCCAAGTCAATGATTCCTCTGGGGTCAATTGCATCTGGTTGTCATAACTAAGCTAGTCACTGGCTGGGACTACTGGCAAATCAGCAGTATCTATTCTCATACCAGTCTACCACAGCCTAGCAAAAAAGTAGCTTTATTCTGGATGACATGGAAATGTTAATACTCATGTGATTTTGCTCCTCCAATAAGATACAGTATTTCCCAGCCCAAGCCTACAATTTTGTTGAGCTGAGGATTTTTCCTGTCGGAGCATTCTCAACTATTTACGATCCTACCATAGTACTTCAGCACTGAGAGGACTAGAAACATATGACAAAATTTTACCATGAAACAAATTGTTTGAACAATAGGCAGTCAAGCAAGGAAAATAAAGGAACATCCAGTACTTCGTAATTACCTGGAAACCACATTCTGAATTTTCCTGTAACTTGTCATCATGCTTAAAGGTGACCATTACAGTTTTGTTGGAGTCAATCTGCATCATGAAAATCTCTTTTCAGAATGGCAATGGAGGGAAATGTATTTCACAACACCACAGGAATGAATAAGGTGAGATTATAGCTTATAAGTAAAAGAGACTTCTGTGTTGTGTACTTGTGTAAGCATGAAATGCAAGAACTTCCGTTTTAAAAACACAATGCCAAGAAATTCAGTTCTATCATTAGAATCTAGGCTGACCAGAATTTCAGCAACAATATAGCATGCAACATTATGACAAGCATTGGATATTTGGACTATATAAAATGATTCATCCACATATTCAGTAACAGTGCCAATATATGTATTTCTATTGTTTATAAGTTTATTTAACCAAATTCATGTCAAAAACAAATTCTATAGGCAAAGCTAGAGTTAACAAATACTGCAGAAAATTTTAAAACCAATTTTAATATGCATCAGTCTTAATTACTGACTGATGGAAGATCAATGTCAGTAGGAACACGCTTGCAGAAATTGCCAAGATAGTCCTGAACTTGGAGGCCCTGATAGAAGATAGAGAAGGAAATAAGTCATGATCAAACTATAACTGTATAACATAAAGCGCTTAAGAAAAATGTGCTGACATTAAGCCCACCTGACTGCACCTGACACGCATTACAGCCTCAAAGCCCTGAGGTCTACTGATATTCCATCTGAGATCGTTGAAGAGCTTAGCCGGATCTGAAAGAGCAGAAAATGGATAGTAATAGTAAACCTGCAAAGGAAATTATAAAAGAGACAACGTCAGAAACAATCACCATCGAAATGCGGTTTAAAAAAGTATGGCACTGAGATGCGAAAATAAGGACATAACAGAAGACGCAAGCCACTTAGATATGCAATGAATAATTCAGTGTTTTATTAAATACAGCAAGGCCAAGTTAGGTTCTTTTGCCCACCTGGGCAATGCCTACAACAGCTCATCTTTGCCAATAAGGATGTCTATTAGGTTCCCTATCTTTGCCAGGCAATCTTGCCTGAGCAAGAAAATCCTTGAGAGTGATTAAGAGCCAAATCAGCTCATTAAAGGACTAGTGCATCACAAAAAAGATAGAAAGCTCAGACTAAAATACTAAAGCTCCAATTGTCAAATTCAGATTTACATTTGCACTTTCTACTAGCACGTAAAAACCTTAGCAGGAAGTATAGAAATTGATAATGCAATCTATGGGCCTATATCTAGCAATGGTCTCTTCTGAAACTACTGATATTTAACATTGTTCGCATGTAATTGGGAGAAAGCATACCCGGCCACCTGTAGTATTGGGAACAACAGATATCGAAGCAATATCAGCATATGATTGTGTGGTGAGAAACACATCCACACAGACCTGACAAGGGGATAATATAATTATAGAAGAACAGGTCATTAAGGCATGATAAAAAAAAGAAAAAAGAATATCTCAAGCACTTAAAGAACTTAAGTACCATACCTGATACTCAGCAAATTCTAGTGCCATTGTCTTGAGAGTTTTGTCAACAGGCTGAAGAAGCTTATGGGGTTCCTGAGAATCTCAAAATTATCACAGTATATTAATTGAGACATTTCCAATAAAAGGTACATGCTGTGTTGTTGATGAGACAAATATATGACAGTAGATCTTATTTGTACACTATGTAAACAAATGTAAAACGAGTCTATGAAACAAGCTATACCTTATCACCAGTGGAAACATTTGCTCTACCTTCAGCTTCCCTAGCAGATAAAGAACCAACCCCAAGTGACGGCAGCACTGTCAAAAAATACAACATCGTTAACAAAGTGTTCTCTTTTGTTTTGTGAGAGACAAAAAAGGACAGCAGAAAATTCCATTAAAAGTAAAGCATTTTGGGTAACCACTGCCAGTAACTAAAACAAATGCCGCATACACAACTTGCAAAAACTTACATAAGTCCCATTACAGAGCAAACACTATCCAATTTCCAGTCACTCGGTAAAATTTTGCAACATTTGGCAACCTAAAGCCAGAAAGAACCAAAAATAAAAAAGAACGAACTCCCAGGCTATTTAGGGCCTGTTTGATATGGCTGCGGCTTATGGCTTTTGGCTGAAATTTTTGAATTTTTGCTGTTTGCGACAGAGATTACGGAAAGAGATACTCGCTTGCGGTTTTGGTTAATACAAATGTTGAGCTTTTAACATGTACTACAATTAACTTGTAAACCCCGTCTTAAGAAAATACTCCGTTTGAAAATTAGGTAGTGTAGCAAAAGCCAAAAGCTGCTTTTAGAAGCCGTAAAGAACAAGGCCTTAGGATACCTGCTCGACTATTTTAAAAGCAGACCAAAATTGTAATACCCCGAAATTAATTTTTAAGAACTTGTGCGTAAATAGTGGAAAAGAAATACGGGAAAAAGGGGATGTGTGGAATTTTTAGATGAGCCGTTCTCCTGGAACAAGTCGTACAGAGATGTGAGAAAAAATTAGAACTTTTTTCTGCCTGTTAAATAGAGTTTGTGTGGGAGGGGGAAACCCTAGCCATTTTTTTCTCTGTTTCTTGGGGCGCCGTCGAAACCCACAGCCGAAAATTTCCCATCTGTTTTCCGTGCACCACCAGCCCTATCACCCGTGGAAGCCACACGATGTGCATTAGTGCCTTGGCCGGTCGCCGTCCAAAGAGTGTTGGCCCGTGCGCCCGCACGAGGAGCATTTCGCCGACAGCTACGTCAGGTCGTCAGCAGTTCCCAAGCAGTTCCCGCGCTGCCGTGCGCTCGCCAGTCAGGCTGCCTCACACCTGGCCAACACGTGCCGCCGCGTTGTTGCGTTTCTGAGCGGATGTGCATGACGCTTCCTACCGTGCGCGCAAGGGAGCCGCCCACGATTGGTCTCGGTGACATCTGGCATGAGTGCTGCATGAACCAACCGAATGAATTTTTTGTTAGCGACTAGAAGTGGTGTTGCATGGTTTGTATGGGTTTTCATCGCGTTGGAATAGTGAGGGAGCTACAGTAAAGAAAGGTAGAGAGAGAACGAAGCTAAAGTATGCCGATCTAGATAGAGAAGGGCAGCGGAAAAGAAAGAAAAACTATGAAGGGATCACAAATTTTGGCGTTCTTCACCGGGTAATGATTTGGACTTCTCCGTCTAGTTTACTAGTTCTAGTAGCGTTTAGAATTATTATAATTAGAGGGAGAATAAGCCGGTTCACGTCGGGGATCCGAATAATAGATCGGTTTAGTCTGTTGTAACTTGTACAATTATTTTGAAGCCTGCATGGTCATAATTTGAAAACCCATCTACTAGAAAGTTGTAGAGGGTCTCATTATCTTTCTATAGAATTTTGATTCATGTCAATCATATGAGTAGATTGTGAGTAATTAATTTTTATAATCTTGCTGTCTGGTAAGTTTTTCGTGTTTTGGGCAGTACTTGATAAACTTTTAGATTAAAAATAGTAAACGAACTAATCTGGGGTTTTGGTCAACACAAACATTGTAGATAATTTCTTATGGCTTCTAGAAAATCTAAAAACACAGTTTTTAGGTGAGTATATTAGAAATTATGAATTTAGGAAGACTGCTGTCCAGAGACCGATTGTTAAGTGCTACTATCCAGAAGATGGCAAATCTATCTTCTAGGTGAAAACAGGGATTTAGATGATTTAATCTGAAAATTTGGCCAACTAAGAAAACGTGGAGAATTGTGTAGATGCCAGATCTGGTATGGTTTGCTATTTTACGAAATGGGAATAGAAAGCTATGATATTTTGAATACCGGCACAGCAAGGGGGGCTATCCGGTAAACAGAGAAAAAGGGTGGTTTTGGGAAGCATGTAGAAGCGTTGTCGATTGATTGATGTCTCGTATTGTTATGGCTGGTTTTGAAAGTGAATATCTCCTGTAGGAGTAGCCTCGGGTGTGTTGTCACCTTCAAATCTTCGCGGTCGTTGCAATTAAGAAAGAGCCAAGTGCATAGTAACCTGATGGTTGATAATTGTTGTTTTGTTTATGCCATGCGGTATTTATTCATAATCTATTCATTATGGTATTAAATTGATGACAATTATGACATGCGTTAAATTGATGATAAATGGCATTCGTGACATGACATGTGTATTACGAGTCAAGGCGGTGAGAAAGCCAATAGCTATGAATAAAGCTATTTGACTATTCCGGCGTACTCTTGAGTAAAACCTACAGAGATAGGCACCTCCACGGGATGGAGAAAATGACCTACTTCGGTACGCACCTCCACGGGATGGAGGACATAACCTACTTCGGTACGCACCTCCACCACATGGAGGTAGAGAGTGACATCTACGGGTGTACCCCCCGCTATACCGGTATAAACTACAGAAGAGACATGAACATGAGCATTACATTGCACTAAGAAATTGAGATGAGAAGAGTGGTGGAAAATTGAGTAAATGATAAATTGATTATGTTGTTGATACTGTTATTTTATTGTGTACTTGCTAAGTTGTGGATTTACCTTTACTTATTTGTTGTTTTTATGTGAACGTTGAAAGCGATATGCATGGAGGATGTAGGACATAGATTGTTGCACTTTATAGCCCTTCACTTCACCTAGTTTGGTCATGAATAATCTAATATTGAGAAGAGTTGTGGAAAATTAAGTAAATGATAAATTGATTATGTTGTTGATACTGTTATTTTATTGTGTACTTGCTAAGTTGTGGATTTACCCTTAATTATTTGTTGTTTATAGATGAACATTGAAAGCGATATGCATGGAGGATGTAGGACAGATTGTTGCACTTTATAGCCCTTCACTTCACCTAGTTTGGTCATGAATAATCTAATATCATTCAATGTAATAATTGGATAATTTGTGGTTTCTCTTAGTTCCTTATGGTTCGTAAATTTGCTAGATGATGCGTCTTTTAATTTAGACTTATTTATGATGTTTTTGGCAATTATTTGGTACATATTAAGTTCAATTTATGGTCTATCATGTTGTTAAAATTTATGTTTACCTTCATGTGGGATGTTGAATCTTGAAATCTAGATATCATTAATACTTGTTGACTGGTCTGAATTGGTAGCAATAGTGGTTGTAGGTGAGATCTTGGCCTTTTATCAAACTGGAGTGTTACAAAAATCTTGATTTGAATAAATTTCATGTGCAGATAAAAACCATTTGAAAATGAGGTTTGGCCGAGCATCTAAACAGATTCGGAAAATCGGAACCAGGGCGTTTTTGCAAAGAGGGTCCGCTTCACCCCCCCACACCCACCATCACCCAAAAAAACACCTTTAAACTGCACATCTTCTACTCAAGAAAGCATCTAAGACATGTTTCACACTTCAAATTGGGAAAAAATGAAATTCATAGTTTTGAAAACCCTAGATCGGATTTAGCCCATTCATAAACCGCCCGGTTCGGTTTTCTCTAGTTTCCGTGTGTTGTAGGGGTGGCCCCCCACCTAAGCCCAGTCGGCCTGTTAGAAGGCTGTAAAGGCCCAAAGTGGGACATGTGTAATGGCATAAATTACCCTGAGAATGATACTTAGATGTAAGGGTACCGTTGTAAAAACACTCCCCATGGGGAAACCATAAGCATTGCTCACCTAACTCTCCACTACTATATCTCTCTGTTTGGTCTATAACCACAACAGCTGGCACCGTCCATGGGGAGGACAAGAGCAAGCCTCAAGATCCGAGGAAGGATGGCACCAAAGAAAGCTTCATCATCGGCGGCGAAGAAGAAAAAGGGGAGCACAACGGTCCGCGTCAACACGGGGCCTCGGCGTCGGCGGTCGCGGGCGTGGGCGGCGACATGGCAGCGGCGTACGACGTCGGCGCTCGTGGCGCGACGATCGACTCGCCATCACGCGGTGACGGCCGACACCACCGCCCGCGACGATCGACCTCGCCACCGGGGCGCTACTGGCACCGCCACCGCGCGACGACCGACCCCACCGCTGCCGTCGTGACGGTCCGACACGCAACATCGGCCGGTAGTTGGGGCGGCAACGTCAACGCCTGGCCGGCCCGACCGCCCTACACCCGGTGCGAGAACGGCAAGCGGTTCCGGCGGTATCTTGGCCTCGTCGCCGACTCCGAGTCCACCGCTAGCCGGCCGGGCAACCCGGAGCGCATGTTTTGGTCGTCATTGTCCGGCGGACGACCGGTCGCTGACCGCCCCATTGCGCCAGCGGTGGATCGCGACCATCGGCATGCTCCGGCGAGTTAGCGGATCTCAGAGGAACCGTGCGAGATATACAAGAGGCTCGAGTCGGCAGACCCGTCCAGTAGCGTCTCGCTGCGGCGCGAGAACCGAGTCCCACTCTGGCGGGCTGCGGCGATCGACATGGTAGAAGGACTTCAAGTTCCCTAGCGTCATCGAGCCGTACAAAGGAGACACGGACCATCAAGTCGCGGCGGAGATGACACCACGAAGGTGAAGGGCTCCTCCGCATTACGGGTGTGCGCTCTCTTGGTTTTCACCATCGAGCCAAACTCCATCTACGCATGGGAATGCAGTTCGCGGCCGCCTCTATAACAACTTCAGAGGAACTATGTCGAGCGAGTCGACGCGGATCAGCTCTTCGCGGTCAAGCAAAAGCCCTCGAAAAAGCTCCGGGAATACTTCAAACGCTTCGCGAAGGTCCGCTACCAAGTCAAGGATGTCAATGATACAACCATCATCAACGCAGCGGTGCAGGGCCTCCGCCCGGGGCCACTGGCCAAATACAACGCGCGAAAGCCAATCAAAACGGTGGTGAAGCTCTTTGACAAGATGGAAGAGTACACCAAGGCGGAGAAGAAGGCAGCAGCGCTAAGGTGACAACTCAGACACCAATCGAAGTGGAGGCACTGCGAAAGAAGAGATTCGCTAAGGAAGGCTCCTCGAAGGGCAGCGTGGCGAGCCATCCAAGGATGCCTCCGAGCGCAAGGATGCCCAGCACAAGGACTCGTCGGTTGACAAGTCTAAGCGCGGCCAACAGAAATCTCGGAGAGCCCGCCATGTCTTCGACATTGAGGGCGACTCCGAAGACAACACCCCCGCTGGCACCCGTCGTGGCCCACGTTCAGCAACCCCCGGAAGGCCTCATGCGGATCCAGGATCAGGGGTTGCAGCCTCAGGAGGGCCCCTGCGGATTCAAGCCCACTTATAACAAGCTCAGGAAGGTCCCCTGCGGATGCAAGCCCCGGAGGGAGCCCAACGCAGGGTTGTAAACGTCATCTTCGGGGGCTCCTCGCTGGAGTTCGCCTCGACGCGGCAGCGGAAGGCCTATGCGCGGACGCTACACCACGTGGCGGCATACCCGGCGCAGGCATCGCTGGAATGGGCGCAGCACGAAGTCAACTTCACGCCCGCTGATGCCGAGGGCGTAGATTTCCCCCCACCAAGATCCCGTGGTCATTCGAGTCGCCATCGCAGGATGCGACGTTAAGCGCGTCCTAGTCGATGGAGGAAGCTACGCGAACATTTTGTTCGCAGCTGACCTGACCGATAGGGATCCCAAAGTCACTTAGGCCCTCCGAATTCCATTGTAGGGTTTGGAGGCCGGCCCTGAGGGTCGGGCGATATGCCCGCAGTCTCCTTGGCCGGGACAACAACGTGAGGAGCGAAGATGTCACCTCCGACGTCGTCGATATCCGTACCCCTACAACGCCATATTAGGGCGTGAGCCCTCTATTCCTTCTGGCGGTCTCACATCACGGCTTCCTGCATCAAGCTCCGGGCCATGGGCATCATCACCGCCACACGGCGACCAGGACATGGCCCGGCGCAGAGCTCGGTACCCGAGGCCCACACCACGAGGTTCAGCAGAACCCTTAGGCCGGGCACACCACTCAAAGGCACCCAGGCTCCCACATGAGTCGCTCCAGCGGAAGAGGCTCCCACCATGCCCGGCCGCCCTCGATCGATCAATGGTTAGTACTGTCTTTTATAATCGCTCACCCGCGCTAACGGGAATTCAATAAAGTTCACCGTTTGCGAAACTAGTCTTGTTTCCTGCAAAAAACGCGCAGAGGCTTCCCTCCGCGCACGCTCTCCGTGAGAATAAACAAAGACGCGCGGGGGATGCCCCCGCACGCACTCTATGAAGCATAAATAAGACGTAGCGCCGAGGTCCGCCTCCGCACGCACTCTACGGAGCATAAATAAGACGTAGCAATGAGGTCCGCCTCCGCACGCACTCTGCGGTGCATAAATAAGACGTAGCGATGAGGTCCGCCTCCGCACGCACTCTACGGAGCATAAATAAGACGTAGCGTCGAGGTCCGCCTCCGCACGCACTCTACGGAGCATAAATAAGACATAGCGTCAAGGCCCGCCTCCGCACTCTACGGAATATAAATAAGACGTCTCTGCGCAATCTACTGAGTATAAACAAGACGCGGATGTCCCCGCGCACGTGTGGGCGTTGCTCCTGCGCGCACTCTCCGGAGTATAAATAGACGTAGTTGATGTTCCCACGCTCTACGGAGTATAAATAAGACACGGATGTTGTTCCCACGTACTCTACAGAGTATAAACAAAGCGTAGCAAGAGGCTTGCCTCCGTGCACGTTCCGCGGAGTATGCATGTAGTGCAACAGGATGGCCTCCAGCACAGACTCTACGGGGTGTAGATAAGGCGCGGCGATCTCGGCCCCGTCGCACCCTATGGTGCACAAATGCTCGTCGTCTACTTAGACTAGGCGCCAGGCTCCGCCACCACCTCGAAGTGTAGGGGCGGGCGTTCGCGATCTGCCGACTAGGCGCCACTCACCGCTACCGCCTCGGGTGGGGGCGGTGCGCTGCGCGTTGCCAAACTAGGCGCCACTCTCCGCCACCACTCGGTGGGGACGGAGCGCTCGCGTAGGGGCGGGCGCTCACGTGTCTGCCGACCAGGCGCCACCCGCCCGCCGCCACCACTTGAAGGGTAGGGGCGGGCGCTCGCGCGTCTACCGCTGGCGCCACTCCGCCGCCACCACTCAAGGATGGGGGCGGGCGCTCTCTACCTAGCGTATGGGCGTGCGAAATAAAGTCCTCGAGTCCGCCGGAAGCAAGCACGATCGCGAAGTGACGGGACGCATGCTTCAATCAAGGCCCTTCCGCGTTGCTTGGAGGTGTTCTGGAGGCACCAGAGAAGTCAAATGTACTGGCGTCCCTGACGCCACACAGCTACTACTCGTGGCTCCTCCTTAACATACGTCCGTGAAGCCTCGCCTCAAGAGACCCGGCTACCAAATCCAATGACTCTTGACCGCCGCACGGAGATCTGAGTCGGTCACAAGGTCTCGAAATAAGCGGTAGCTCCCTATCAGCAATTGCTCCAAACATGTGGATAAATTAGTCAGAACATGGGGGCCAGTTCCTACTTTGTTCATAGAAGGGGGCGCGTACATTACAACGCACACCAACATACGACAACCCTGATGCCACACCTGTGGGTTCGCATCACGCCCCAAGGCGTCGGTACCACCTTCGTCCGTAGTGGGACCTCGTCCGACCATCGGTAGAGATTCCCTAAATCGTACATGGTCCGCCGTAGCTCCACCTTTGTCGCGCCTCCGATGTACTCCCAAATCCGTTCGTGGAAAACACAAGCAATGGGCGAACGCGCGCACCGCACTGAACATCACCCGCCCCGACCGGCATCTCCGGTTGGGGTCGACCACTCGTCGACATCTTGATTTAGCACCGTGCTCGAGAAGCGCACACACGAGCACGAGGTCACGTAGGGCAAGATGGTTGCCAAGGATATCGCGGCATTGCGAGCGAGGTTGGCCGCATTCAGGACCGCCAAAGCGTCGCGGCAGCTCTTTGGGCGGCGAGCGAGGCGAGACGGCGACAATGGGCGCCTTCAAAGCCGACATGGCGTCCCATGCGACTCCGAGGCGTTGCCCGAATCCGGTCTGCTTCCCAAGAGATGCGGTGAGGCGACCCTTTCTCCTTCTCGAGGCACCAATTTGCCGAGCGGTTGTCCCGCCTCCGCCGCCGCCGCCGTGTCGCCTCTGTGGCCATTCATGCCGCCATGCCACGAGCGCCAACGGATGAGATCGCCTCCGCACGCTCCGCCTTCAAGCATTGGATGCGGTGCGTCCTTCGTGGAATGCGCCTCGGTGCGGCGGCCCTTCGGCAGCATGAGACGATCCTTTAATGCGCCCGCTCGCGCGTGAGCTGCCTGCAACGCCCACCAAGGGAAGGGTGCGAAGCGGTTAGTAAACCTCACAGACCACACGCCGCTAAGAGGTCGCATACCTCATCTCCAAGACCTCCAGTCGCCTCCAAGGAGCTCCGACCGCATGATGCCAGCGCTGGTGATCGAGTTAACGGCAGATATCCACGACCCCGCCACGCCTCCCAAAGACCTCCGGTCGAGGCGAGATCCGATTGGGTTTGGGCGCGCGCATCGCGCCCGATTTGGGGCGTCGGCGTCCTCCCAAAGGAACGTCCCCGCGCCCCGAAGGTTGTCCGCGCTCAGGGAGGCGTACTGCTACAAAGGAACATAGTGATTAGAGACCCACGAGCGCACCACAACCACAAGACTATGCCAAGGTAGGTGGGTTTACCTGCGACATCAGCCGGTGGACTCTACCGGAGTATCCCCTCAACCCCAGAGGAAATCGCCAGGATGCCAGCGTCCCCTGACGAAGCCGACCTTCCGGGCGGGGCTGATTCGACAGATTCGACCCGATCGCGCAACCGGGAGGAGCCTTGAGACCTTAGGCACTGGGGCCTCGGTGTCGAATCGAGTCCCACAGAGCTCACGACCTTGGTCGCCATAATAACCTCTTCGGGCGAAGCGGGTGATCGTCACGCGTGGCCGCCGCCTTGGGGAATAAGGCGGGGCTCCTCCAAAGAACCTCCGCCGGTGGCGGCCCGCCTCGAATCGCCATGGGCAAAGACTCCACCCTAGCATCATCCGGGGCGACGGCCCACCTCAGCGATCGCTGTGGGCAACAAAGTTCTCCCTCCCGATCGTCCGCGATACACTCGGTCCCTAGAACTGCCCAGCACCTCGCCTCGTCCCCGCACCCGCCCCTGTGTCCGATCAAGATACTGCCGAATCGGATTCTACGTGCCCTATACTTCCGGGAGCGATGGCGGCCCACCACACGACGCGGCCATGAGGACCGAAACTCTGGTGAGACGGCAGCCCTTCCCTCGCATCGTCGTCTCGGCGGCCAGTTGGCTAGGGGTCGAGTAGCGTGCTCGGCGACTTCAATACTGTGGCCTCGCACACGGTTTATCCGCCCACCGCCTCGCAGCCCGCGATCAGCGGCTCTGTGGTCGTGCTCCCGATACTATCGGCCCGAGGAACACGCCACCGACGCTCTGCGTCCCTCTAGGAAAGTCCGTATAAAGGCAAGGGTGGAGTTTACAGACGTCCAATAGGTCAAGGGTAAAGCAAGACGTCACCAACACTTACGAGGTTCAATGGGTCTTGGTAGTTAAGACACGATAAAGGACATTGTTGCGTCGAAGGCTCCCAGCTGTGATACGCCATCCATCAGCAAGCGGCGCCACGCCATACATGACGAACTCCTCGGCGTGGTCGCGCATGTTGAAGCGAGCGGCGATCCCCACGAGCCTCGCACCTCCGCATGTCCTCGTCGTCAATCGCCGTGCAGCGTGGTATTGAACGCCACCCACGTGGCGAAACACTCGAGGCCGCCATCTGCCGCCACACGGTGGTAAACCACCGCTTCATCCAGTCGGCTCCACCGCCGGGTCGAGTTGGCGGGAAGATCTTCCGCATGCCGACCGCAGATGAAGTTGACGCCGGGTTGGAAAACGCCCCATCTTACCGCTTTTTACCGACACCGTGCGTCGTGAAGAAACACAAACAACAGACACGGCCAGCGGACTCTGGCGTTCGGGTCACCGCGCCAACAAGTCCAAAGGTTCGCAAGACGGCGCCGATAATCATGGCGGACGGGATGCGAAGTCCAGCTTCAAAGTAAGCAACGAAGACGATCGCCTCTGACTTATCGTGTGCGGTTCTGTCTCATCGCTGGCCGGTAGTCGCACCTCCCGACGGTCGGACAGCTTCCCTTTGCGTAGTAGGGTGCGGATCGTCTCCTCCGTCGCAAGCGTCGGACACGGGAGCACGGACCTTCCATTTTCTCCGTCGCCACCCACCATTTGTCTACTAACGTTGAATCGCTACCGAGCGATACTTCACCGGCGGCGGCGACCACGGTAGATGGTGTCATCACCGCTTGCGGCGTGTTCCTTGCCGTGTGCCATTGTTCTCCGGAAACTGAACGGCGACGGGGCAACGCGAGACAAAGAAGGCAAGAAGAGCGAGGCACGTGAAAAGAGATCGAGGCTTTGAGGAGGAGGCGTGGACATGGTGCCGCAGGGGATATTTAAAGCCCCTTCACCTCCCGCACCACCGGTGGATGTAACCGTCGGGAGACAAACCGTTCGTCTCCCCACGATTGAAGCCGAAGCGGCACGGCCGCTGACACGCGTCGTGCCCGTCGAAGCGGACGCACGGCCGCGATCGTCGCGGCGGCCGACAACAAGACAACATGCAAATCGCGTTCGCCACGCGTCGCTCCCTCGAATAAATGCAGGTCGCACGACGTGGCGCATCCACTGCCGCGTGTCGGCGCAATTCTCGGGGCTATCAATGCAGCAGCAGCAGGCCATGGGCTAGTTAACCTCAGCTACAACTTCGGCAGGGTTCCCGCTTAGCGAGACTCGGCCCAACTTCTACCATCTTTGGTGGCTCGGGGCGACTGGCGCCTACTTGCCCATCTTTTGGGGTCCAACCGACCTCAGACTCCGACCTCACCGGGCAGCAGACCCCGCTCCTAACATTCTAAATATTTTACTTCACGCACTTAACATCTCACAAATAATATCCATGGCGTGCGATCGGCGTCGCAGATTTGGCTTCTCTTGATAGGGCGCCCGTGGCAGAGCGCGCGACGACAGACAAGCGGTCTAACCTACAACGCCATCCAAACACCGCCTCGAGCGGGATACCATCCACCCTCAGATCTACGGTCCGCGAAGACTCGGAGCCCGCCCAAAGAAACCCGCTGGAATGACGCCGAGGCCACCGTCACTTGAGCTCGTGCGACGACCTAGCGGCCCCAACCGGTGGGGATCCAACTGTCTGCGCTCCATGTAATCGGAGAGCGCGGCCTCTAATCTACAGCAAGTCTTGACTTGTTCTCATAAACAGGTCTCCTTCAGTACATCAACATTCTTTGATAGTTAACGCCAATAAACGCGATCAAAGAACGCAGATGAACCAAAGTAGGCCTACTTATGAGAACAAGATCACCACATGTAGAAGTGCCAGTCAGTGAAAATGTAGCCGTCGGCCTTCCCCCCGCGACCGGGATTCAAAGAGAGTTTCAACCAAAGTCAAAAATAGGCCCCATACGCTCATCAACATTCGCCGATTGCGTTGTCAACGCCGCTTACTGCAGGCAATGCCCTTATCGAGAATGCAGAGCACGAGGCGAGCTATTTTTGAGAACCAACATCAACCTACCCATACCCGTAGCGTCACGGTGAAGGGCGGACAAAGAAGATGGCAAGATATATATAACTCGTTGCGCCCCACCGGAAACACAACCGGCGGAGAGCAACAAAGTAAAATCGAATCACGCATGGTCCAGCTCCCGTCTGGTGGTGACTGGTGACAGCGCACACCGCGCCAGCCGTGTGCCCCCACGCGTCCCAACTTCCCGGGAAGGGGAGTGCATCGACAACGGCAGATGGTCAGAAGAACCCCCGACATGTCGAGTCGACGCGATTCTCGCTGCCATTAAGACATCGCCTCCGAACCGCGAAGTTGTCGGGTCACGTGTCAACTATGTCTCTTTAACGTGACCCCAAGGTACCTCCGCGAAGACCCCATCCGCCTTTCCGCCAAGAAGCGCGGGTTTGACACCGCCCGCACCCCGTGTGTTCTGCAGCATGAGCCGCCCTTCACCGACCTCGACCGCCACCAAAGGGCCCGTGGTCAAGGACGGCTCCGACAACCCGCTCAACGCTATATCCACGACGCGGGTCGGAGACGACACCAACCAATGAGACTCCATCCAATAGCATACAAGTTCACAGGCCGCGGGGACGGAAGGGGCCAAATGGCTCAGCAACATAGCTTCGGCCTGTGAAGCCCTTCACCATGAGAGGCTCCTGTTGTAGGATGGCCGCCACCTAAGCCCAGTCGGTCTGTTAGAAGGCTGTAAAGGTCCAAAGTGGGACATGTGTAATAACATAAATGCCCTTGAGAAGGATACTTAGATGTAAGGGTACCATTGTAAAAACACTCCCCATGTGGATATATATATACGATACTGGCCATGGGGAAACCCTAAGCATTGCTCACCTAACTCTCCACTACCATATCTCTCTCTGTTTGGTCTATAACCACAACACCGTGATCTAAAACCCTGCATCTAAACACCTTAACATAGGACTGCCATCCCAATCTGGTAGTAATAACGGCAAGATATTTCTTAAACCAGATTGCAGATGTCTGAAATTCCTAAACCAGATTGTGGGTACATTCACCATTACAAATGCAATAGCCATAATATCAAATTCCAAAAAATTGAAAATGAAGCTCACTAATTATGTCAGCATGGCCCTGTTCATATTGGCTTTTAAAAACTGTTTTTCTACAGTAAATAGATTTTCTACAATATTTAGCTTTCAAATGGGGAGTCTTTTCAAAACGGAGTCTACTAATCGATTGTAGTACACACTGTAACGACTTCATTTATATCAGCTAAAATCGCACGCAAGTGTTCCTCTCTACAAGCTATTACTATTCATAAGCCAAAGTCAAAAACCTATACAAACGGGCCCTAAAATCATAAATCCCCAAGCAAACAAAGGGATCAGCAACAAGAGTCTGTGCAAATGCATGTTGAAACTATCTGACTAGTTACTAGGTATACCTACCTGACTGAAAAACAAGTAGCTTTCCACCAGTAGATTTCACAGCTAGGAAGCCAGCCTACAGAAACAGCATAATCAGAACAAACTGTCCAATCAACTATTCGAATGCTATGATGAAGACAAATAAAATACCACAGATAAGAGTGTTTACAGAAAAAAAATGACGAAATTGGTGAATACCTAGATAAGGCATCATGCCAAATAGAAATAATACAAGAAAACCAAAAAAGAAAGACCAAACTAGTACCTTCATAGCTGCTCCAAAAGCAGAATCAGCAACCCTGTTATTCTCAAACATGTTTGGGATGCTTTCCAGCAGCTGCTCCAGATTCTCACGGCACTAAAACAAAAAAGGGGGGATTTAGAAATGTATTCAAGCACAAATAACCACAAATTTTATCTGTTTGAATGCAAACCTCAGAAACCGGAAGAATCAGGTCCGTTTGAAGAGGTGTATATACGTCTTGCACATCAGGAACAATAAGCATCAAAGGCTGAAAGGGAAAGAAGGTCAAGTGGGTGATTAACATGTTTCAGATTTTAAAAAAGGTCAAATATATAATATGATTCACGCAAACGAAAACTGTCAGCAATAATTTAAAATAGTCTCTGGTAAGCTTGAATTGCATTAAAACAGAGCTTGAACTGCATTAAAACAGAGGCAATAACAGATGACAAAAAAGACAAGAAAAAATTAACAATACTATACATTTTTATATGTATATTACACAGTCTCTTAAAATATCAAATAGAGGAAATTCAAAGAGGCTCAAATGGCGAAAAATAACTACTTTCAAGTTCAAATAGTTTGGGTCCCCGAAAATGAGAAAGAAAACAGGGAAGAGGAAATTTACATTCCACTACTTTAATCCAGAAGCTGATGACAAATTTAAAGAAAATGCAAGCTACAAGTGGAACTCTGATCTGCCAAAGTTCAAAGCACTGTTGTCAAGATTATGCCAAAGAAAATGTGGACAGCTTATGTATGCAATACCTGCTGCTGAGCACGTTTAAGACTGTAAAAGTGAATAGTAGAATCGAATGTGGCAATTCCAACCATTGTTCGAGGACCTTCCTACATAAGACAGAAAACAAAGGTCAGTGACTTCCCAAATCCCAAATTAACTTTTAACAGGTCTTAGAAATTCCTTATGCAACGGAGACTAATCCATCTGGTCACAAATTATAATCACTGTGGGAAGCATGTGGTCAAATTTTTTTTCTTTGACCAATAGTATCTTTTAAATATGTAGATTGTCGCGAGAAAATTATATGAGTACATCGTTATTGAAAAATAGTTGCACAAGGTTATACCTTCATAGCTTTTACATATATATTGTGGTCAAAGATGATCTTGGAGACAGCAAAAAGTTAAAAACATCAAGAGCTTTTTATTGGAGGGAGTGATAAAATAAAGAGCAATAAGTCTGTCAATTACTAATACTATTTAAATTTACTCCAACCTTTATCCAATCTTGCAATTAAATCCAGGTGTTCTACTTCTACCTTGGGAATGAGCTCGTAATTTTCTTGTATTCAAGTTATGCCAAGAAACAAAACAATAATGTTGACAGAATTCCAACTCCACTAAGGATCTCCTGACTACATGCTCAACAGTAGATAGAGTAACAATAAATAAAAAAGATCATAGTATCATGCAGCTATTTATCAATAGTCAACACTGACTAACCAATCAACAATCATAATTAAAGCCATTTTTGTATCATACAAGTTCAGAAATACTACATTGTTCATTCAGTCATAAAAGTGCTGCAGTGCTGCTTACAAATGAAAACATAGAAGAAAGTATGAAAGGCAGAAATTTTCCTGCACTAAGTGCTGAAATCCGGTAGACTGGGATGAGTTTGGTACTGATGGTGATGGCAGCTAGTTCATTGTGATTGCAATTAACCTAAATTCAGATAACACCACAGTACCACACTAATACTATCGCAATGTGGTTTATACGTTTGGTAAAATAGAGTCAGGTAAACATTACTTACCGGCAGATCTGAAATAGCCTGGGAGATTGCACTGCAAGCAGCAGCAGTTGCACCAGTTTGTATAGCATTCATGGAGACATCAATAAGGAAGAAATATACAGCAGGCATTGGATCACGAACCTGAAAGTTGATTATGATGACTCCTATTTAATGGTATACGC
Organism: Bonia amplexicaulis; assembly: GCA_036346245.1. Lineage (NCBI taxonomy): Eukaryota > Viridiplantae > Streptophyta > Magnoliopsida > Poales > Poaceae > Bonia > Bonia amplexicaulis. The sequence continues at coordinate 113,415 of JAYGGG010000461.1, read as the reverse complement.
AAATGGTAGTTGTCTGATGAAAATTATACTTCTTATGGGCCTACAGGTCCAAGTTTCATTAATATGCCAGCATTATCTAAGTGAACTGAATGGGGACAAGAGAAATCAATGATACGATGCAGAGTATAGAAAATCCAAGTTGCACAGAGGCACCAGTTATGCATACTACAATGCATATATTGCAATAAATTCACACATCAGGTAAGCACAAACCAGAAACTCCTTGGTAGCAACAAATTCAACAGTTCCTCTGCATAACTCAGGCCTGTCATCAGCATCACGTCGCCTACCATCAGGCCCTAAATTGCACATGTACTCCCTAGGTGTATCATTGCTAAATCCTGCAGAGTCAGTGTATGGTGTTAATTATACATTAATCTCAATAAATATGACCGGTTAGACAAAATAGGAAGATTCTTGCTGACAAAAGGGATAAGTAAACAAGCAAAAAGAGAACTAATGGCTAAAGATCAGAGTTACAACAAGCATTAAATATGAGGGGCTGCATACCAGAGCAAAGCACTTCTCTAGGGCAAGAACACATGGGACAATTTGAGAATAATACAATGAGAATTTCATACAAACAAGCTTATAAAATACCAAATGTTTCAGAAGTAGAAGCAGCTACCAAGTATTTAGAACTTAGAAGATTAATGGAAAGTTTGCGATTGCTGTGCTGTGCTATGCTACACTGTGGAATCTAGTTGGTTACAAGAATATGTACTAATTCCAGTAATATTTTGCCATTAAGGCTCCACAGAACATGTTTTACTAAATGTTACATCCAAACCAAAATTAGAAATAAATAAGTGATTTTGAAAAGCCACCGCAAGGCCACACAGAGCCTAACTGCAGTTATAGCTACCAAACAATAAGCTTCTAGAAAGCAAACTAATAAATAAGACTGAAGTGGATGTATCTTTAGCCCATACCGCATAAATTGCAGATAAAATGCCTCCCTTGATCAATGAATCTCATAAAAGGATTTATGTATGCTTTGCAACGAGAACACCGAACAGGTCCCATCTCTCCAAAGTCCACAAGCTAAAATATAGGGAAATGAACTCAAAGTAACAACGAAGAAACTTATTCATCATATTACACTGCTAAAACGGCATTACTGGTTAAATTAACAAACAATGAGTTTAGATGTACACTAGAAAATTGCTGGAATGTGCTATTATTAATTGCTTAATACTGCTCCTGGAAATTAGAATGCAACTTCAGTTAACCTTAAAAGGAACAAGTAACCAATCTGTAGATTATCTTACCCAGGAGCCTGCAACAAAACACTTACTCCCTCCGGTCACAAAAGGAAGTTGTTTTGGGTTACGTGCAGTCGAACATTATAAACTTTTGCTATCAATATCCTTTTGAATATTTAGATTGGACACATGAAAATGATACATGTAGATTTGTCTCGAAGAGTGCTTTCATAATATTATAATTTTATTAGGTTTTATAAATACATTACAATAGAAATGAGTGGTAAAAGTTGCATTTTGAGGATTTGGTCGATGTCCAAAACGACTTCCTTTTGTGACTGGAGGGAGTATATAGCTATATGCACCAACAGGAACATCAAATTACAGCCGTGGCCAAGAATAATGTTATGCTTCTATATTTTGTTTGCAGGTCGGGGTGTGCTTGTAACTTTTCGTATGTCAGTGTGATTACAAGTTTAACCATATATGATGACCATGTTATAGTTATTAGAATTCATGAGTCATGACTAAGGTATGGTCCGAGAATAATGAGATCAAGTGTAAAGTAAAATCATATGTATATTGACCAATTGTAGCAATCCCTAGTTTTCTTGCTCTTTGTGGCAAGCTGATCAAAACTGGATGCATGTACCAGTACCACAATACTGCATGGTACAAATATTGATCAATTACAGAGTCAGCCGAAGAGGTAACAGGATTGACCATTTGTATTGGCATGCCTAAGCTAAAACTGGCAGTACTCCTTTGCAAGTGATGTAGGCAAGTTAGGTCAGTTAACCGCAAGTTACACAAGACATTAGCAAAGCATTCTAGGATCAGGGCACCATCAGGCACATAGCAAAGCATCAAGAGAAGCATGGCAATATTTTCTTGCAGATGAAATTTCTTGATTTTAATTTAATGAAAGAATTCAATAATGTGACATTGCACCACTTCGATTACTGTAATTCCCAATAACTGGCATGGTCATCCCTATGTACTTATGCTAATTTCATTCACCTGATAGTTCTGCCCAATCATAAATCAGCAGATGAGTTTATTACAATTACTATCAAATAGGCCATCTATGTATGAAATTTGCCAAATATATGTACAAGTAGAGTGTTCTCTAGGTGAAAAAAATGACATAAAGTACCTGAATAGGTTCCTCAGATGGATGAGGAAGAGCAAAAGGCTGGACCATCAGAGCTAAAGGCATGCCCGACGTTGTCAAGAGGTCACCTGTACAAGGTATCTGATAGCATATATATTAGCAGTGATTTATAAAGAAACAAAGTTCCCAGAGTTATGAAAAAAAGATAGACAGATACCTGACTCACAGTGCACCGCATCACACGGGGGCTACAGTTCCCAGTGTCCTTCACGATAAATTCACTAGACGCAGCCTGTAATCAACAACACTACCTCTATATAAGACAAGAATTGTTTTCCAGCTCCAATTTGAATGAGAATAGACACCCATTTACATAAATATAGCTGTATGACGTACCGGGGGAACAGTTGCTTGGCCACCTTGACGGGTCTCAAAAATGATGACTGATGTTTCAGCCATTGGCCGTGGAATTTGATTAGGATCAATTTTGGAGGGGGTTGAGACCTGGGTGCCAGCATGGGGAGAATATGGGATGATCGGGGTGGTAGGGGGAGGCACCCCTTGGCCAAGTGTGTTCGGTGGCATGCCACCGAACATGCCTGGCATTCTCATAGGAGGTTGCATAGCACCAGGCCCAGCTCCCTACAAATAATTTCATCAAGATTGTCATAAAGACGGCTTCAAAGGTTCCAAGCATCACAAGAGTTTAAGAATTCAGTTCAGTTCTTGGATTCTTGAAAACCAAAAAAGAATGTATATGAAAAAAAACATTTTTTCAAAATATCCTAGACAATATCTATGGTGTCAATTTTTTTCTCAAACATGTAATCTAGGTTGAAGTTATAGCTACAGAACCTGTCCCATGCAACAATGTACTTACGACTTTTCATCAAATGGATCACAATTGAATTATAAACCATTAGAAGATCATTTTAGTAAAAAAAGAAAAAGATCATCTTTCTAAGACAGGTATATAGGTTCAATAAATCATTGTAACTTACATGCAATCCCATGCAAAATTGCAAATTGTTCATAATTGGAACATAAACAGCTAAAATTTTCCTTACGCATACAACACTAGAAAGGCCACTAGAACATTAAGCTTCTACCCTTCCACATGCCACCCTCCCCTCACAAAAAAATCATCTTTTCGACAGAACTAGACGTAACAACTAAAGATAAAGCTTTGAGCACCTGTGGTTGCCACGACGGAGGCCCAAACGCCGGTGTATTAGCCCCCGGTGGTCCCATGAATGGTGGCTGCTGTGACGCAGGCGCCGGTTGTGCAGCAAAAGGCAACTGAGCACCCGGCCGTGGACCCCCAAATTGGGGCGGCCCACCGAACAGCGGTGCCGGCTGCTGCTGAGACCCAAAACTCGGCGGCATTGCTTGGGACAACGCTACCCCGTAGCCGAAGGTGGTCCAGAGAACGCCGGCCGCGGCCCGCCAAACAACGGTGGCGCCGGCTGAGACCCCATAGCAGGAGGCCCACCGAACGGCGGAGGCTGGGACAAAGTCCCAAGGGGGGCACCGAACGGCGGGGCCTGGGACACCGCAGCGGCAGGGCCGCCGAACGGAGAAGGCGCCTGGGACACCGCAGCAGGAGGCCCGCCGAACGGAGGCGGCGGCTGGGACACCGCCCCTGGGGGTCCACCAAACGGAGGCGGCGGCTGGGAGACTGCCCTGGAGGCCCACCGAAAGGCGGGGCTGCGACACCGCCGCCGCGGGAGGCCCACCGAAAGGCGGAGCTGGCTGCGCCGCGGACGCCGTCGGCGGCCGCACGAAAGGCAACGGCGGCGCGGGCGGGCCGCCGGGGAAGGCCCGGCGGCGGGCGGCGCCTGCGCCGGCGCGCGGATTGCCGACGGCCGGGCGGCGAAGGCGGCCGGCGGGGCCGGCTGCGGCGTGAGCCCGCGTGGCGCGCCGGGGGCGGGGCGCGCGGAGATCTGTGGGTTGGAGAACGCCGCCGGAAGGGTGCCACCCGGGCCCGGGACCGGGGCGCTAGGGTTTTGCGCGGCGAACGGCGGCGGCGACGACGACATGGGCGAGATCGGGATCTGGGTGCGATGGAAGGGAAGGTAATCGAGTGTTAGAACATCGCCGATCTCGTGCGGGTGGCCAACCTCGGGACGTGCTCCCATATCAAATCCTCGGTGCACAGTGCACCGCGCGTACCAAGCCTCTCTGTCCTCACCGGCCCCACATGTCATTGCGTGGAACTTTACGGGTGTCTTTATGGCGGGTGGGCCTGCTGTTTTCTGGGCGCGTGCAGAGCTCCGTCCGGTTGGGAGCCTGGACTGGGTGCATGGGAAGTCCATGACGTGGCGGGACACTATTGGGTGCGTTGCGTGGAGGGTCATGAGAGATCGTACGTGGCCCGTGGCCACGTGGGACGAAATATTCCCGAGCTGTACGACGTTGGTGACCTGGCAGGGTAGGCCCGCCTGTATGTGTAGAAGTAGAACGGATACCAGGTGGTAGGATTGTTTGTGGCAACCTACCATGTGGCCAGGTTGCAGCCAGCCAGACGGCCCAGTGGACCCATGGGGACCTGGGGTGCGAATCACATCACCTCGCTACCACGGTGGTTTCAAAGGTCTCGCAGTGACGAATTTTTTTTGTACGAATAATTTGTTTTTTATTTAAAATTATGGAAATATATTTGTGACAATATTTTTTTATAAAAATAGGCTTCAATCGTCCAATGGAAAGAGACTGGAGCCAATCACCCAACCGAGATGCGACAAGTGGGCAATATGGTTAGAGCTGTCCAAATGGGTAGGCCAACCGTGCTATCACTGCGGTCTGACATCATTGGCCTGCCCTCGCACGCAAGACGGCCCGATCTCTTAACATGCCGTGCTCGGGACAATGATCGCACGCCAGGTAAGCACGGCACGACCCACTAAGAAATCGGGTCGTCTTGGGCCAAGACGCAAGACATCCGACCCCAACGGTCATAAGCAGTAGCTTTTTGACCCTTGGGGTAAAATTGGAAAACTAGCAAAAAATTCAAAAAATGAAATTTTTTGATAAAAAGGGGGCATCCGACCTCCATTTTATACACCTCAAATCTCACTCTCATCTCTCTGTTTAGCTGTGAAAAATCGGAAAGTGTCTGCGCAAATTTGGTAAAATTAGTGAGAAATTCGTGCAAAATTCAAAAATCTTCAAAGAATTTTGTGAGAGCTGCAAAACAGGTAATAATGCTGTCTTATTTTAATTTTTTCTATTATTTGTTGATTCAATAGTAAGTTAATTGTTCTTTACTATTTCAACTTGCAGTTGATTCAATGGAGAACTACGATTTTCAACTCTTCGAATTCGGCCTCTCGGCGGAGGATATGCAAACCTTTCAAGAAGCATATCCGTCTATGGAAGGTCCACATCTACAACAAACTGGAGAGCCAGAAGAAACGACGGCCCCGGTGGCGCAGGGTCCAATCGATCCATCTTCTGCTGGCTCAACAAGTGCATCTACAACCCAAAGCACGGGTGCAAAAAGAACAAAAGCTAGTACATCAGGAGTTTGGAATGATTTCGACAAGGAGTTCAAGATCGATGATGATGGAAATTCGGTGAGGTACGTTTGTTTATAAAATTTGTGGTAATAATTTGTCTACAAAATCTTCATGTGGGACTGGTCACCTGCAACGGCATGCTGCAAGCTTCAAAAGAAGGCGAAGAATATAAATGCGCCAGACACAGCTGCAATATAACCTCGACGGCTCGGTACTTACTTGGGAGTATAATCCAGAGGTAGCCCGGGAATCTCTTTGTAGATTAATTGCTTCTCAAGATTTATCTTTAAATTTTGGTGAGTCTGATGCTTTTCAAAAATATATTAGGATTGCTCATAACCCTCGATTTAGTGATGTATCTAGGGAAACCACAATTGTCGTGAATAATTGAAGCAAATGTTTCATACCTGTACATACTTTATTGCTTTGACATCAGACATATGAAGTGGTAGTGCTAGAGAGGATTATATTAGTGTTGTTGTTCATTATGTTAATGATGACTGGATAATGGAAAAAAGAATTATAGGATTTAAATTAATTAATGTTTTCGCATAGTGCTGAAAATATTGTAGAAAGTATTATTAAAGTTGTAGAAGATTTTGGCCCCACGGATAAGATTTTTTCTATAATTTTAGATAATGCAGCTGCAAACACTAACACTATGGAAATTCTTACTCCTTTGTTTAATACTTATGCACTATCTTTCTTACTGCATCAATGTTGTGCTTGTCATATTATTAATCTTATTGTAAAATCTAGTTTAAAAAGATTAAATGCTTGTATTGATTCTTTTATAGATGCAATTTCATATATTAATTGTTCTAACCAACGAATAGCCGTATATAAGAGTTTTTGTGTAGCAATGAACATTCGTCCTAGAAAATTTGACTTAGACATGCCTGTTAGATGGAACTCTACTTACCTTATGGTTAAACACATATTGCCATATAAGAGCATTTTATCTGTTTTCCTTCACACCCAAGGTCATCAATCTCGTAGCTCCTCCGGTAGAACCCAAGTTACAGACCCTGAGCATACTGAGGACGATTGGGTTGTTGGCGAAGAAATATTTTCCATTTTAGAACTTTTCATAAAGCTGTACTTTTGTCTTTCTAAAGTATACTATCCAATCTCTCCTCTAATTGTTCATAAGATTCTTGAAATTGCCACTCACCTAAAGACTTTTGAAAATGGTCATATACTACGGGATGCTGTAGTTGCCATGAAAACTAAGTTTTAAAAATATTAGAGGGAAAATTCCTATTTTATATGCATTCGCCTTTATTTTGGATCCTAGGGCCAAACTCCAAGGATTTATAAATGCATTACAACTTTTAAGTGATACTACCGGTTTAGACTATTGTACATACAATAGAGTAGTTAAGGATAAATAGTTTGGATATGTGTGTTTGGAAAGACCCCCGGTAGCCCCTAGCACCTCTAGGGGGACTATGCAATAGAGCAAGATTTTTGGTTCTTCATCTAGAGATTCTCATGCAGGTGCAGGTACACATCAATCACGAGGAGGAAGGCGACAAAGCACTGGAGACCTATCAAGCTATCTCAATAGTGATAGTGTCAGCTTTGAGCAAGAGTTGAACATCCTCTCATGGTGGCAAACCTAGAAAGTAACATATCCAGTGCTATCCATATTAGCGCGGGATGTGTTGACTATTCCTGTCTCTACAATCTTCTCAGATTTAGCCTTCAGTCTATTTGGAAGAATAATCGAGGAGCAACGAACAAGTCTCTCGAACGAGATGGTCGAAGTCCTTATGACCGTCAAAGACTAGGAACAAGCTGAATCAAGACTCCAATATACTGCAGATAATAGAGATTTACAAGAATCTTTTGAGAATTTATATCTAGATAGCAATGAATAGGATTTTCAATATTTTTCTTCTCATGTAATCACTAATGAGCTTTATATGCTGTACTCTTTTTTCTTGACCAAGGTTTTCTCAAGTTGAGTTTTTACTTCGTAAAGTTTTTAATGAGGTAGCCATCCCATGTAATTTAATAAGTTAATAAAGCTCATTGTGTCATTGAAAATAATTATTTTCATGATTATCAATCTCTATAATTTTCTATAACTTTTCAGAATTTTTTCTTAAATTTCTAGATTTTTTACATTTTTTCTTAAATTTCTACATTTTTTTGAATTTTTTCTCCTCTTTTCTAGCTTATCGGGCTGGCATGGCCCGTTGTCAATAATCGTGTCTGCTTCGGCATGGCACGGCCATGGCCATGCCCGGCTCGACCGTGGCCCGCAGTGCCGCCACCAAGCACGACCCTGGTTATTAAGCATACCTTAATCGGTCAGTCTTGTCGCCGGGGCGCCGCAGCTTGGCTTGGGCCGACGACCAATTGGAAACCCGTGAATATGGTAACCAGAGGGCGAGTTATTCTTTGCCGCCCGGCGTTGGGCGATTGGAGGTCAGTCGTCCAACCGTATGGCGACGAGGGGATTAAAAAGGCGATGCGCCACCGTGCCGCCTGACCGACCCCATTCCATCCGTTCGGCGTCGAGAGAAGAAAAGAGAGGAGAAGAGAAGGGAAAGGAGGGTGAGAAGAGAAGCGAAGAGAAAGGAGGGGAAGAAGAGAAGGAGGGGAGAAGAGGAGAGGGAGAGGAGGGGAGGAGAGGAGAGGGAGGAAGGAGGAGTGGGAGGAGAGAATAGGAAGAGTCGGATCTAGGTAATTTTTGGTATATTGTATTTGTAGTAATTTTTATGAAATGTTAGTTTTAGTAAAACGTCGATGTAGAAAATTTAGTATAGAAATTTTAGTACAATTTTGAGTATAGAAATTTTAGTATAGAAAATTTGTAGTGTACAATTTGTAGTATATAAAATTTGTAGTGTACAATTTGTAGTATATAAAATTTTTAGTGTAGAAATTTTAGTACAATTTTTAGTATAGAAATTTTTAGTGCAATTTTTAGTACAATTTTAGCAGGCGTAGCAACGGAGATGAGAGGAAGAAGCAACCGTAGGTGTAGATGTAGATAGAAATAGTTAAATAGTTGTTATAAAGAATTTATTAAACATGTAGTTTTAGAAAATTAATAGTCGTGGAAGCGTGTAGTTGTGTATAATGTAGGGAACATAGTTTTAGAAAAATTAGCATCAGTAGGAAATCTGCATGCGTACTAAATTGTAGTTGTAGAAAATTCAGTCACCGTAATGTACAAATTAATCGTCCGCTGGAATTTATACTATTAAAAAATCAGTAAATATTTATGCTAGAATTTAATTAATTTGTATGTAGGAAGTTCATAGTATGAGGTTATTGTAGTGGGTTACGACATGCAAACGATCGACGAAATGTGAATTGTAGTATGTCGGTACTTTGGTATTGTGCGATGCTATTTGATATGTCGCAAATTTGAAACATATGTTCAGGCCGACATCAGCAATGGCAATAGCCACTACATTGAGAGTGCATTACGGTGCTAGAATCGTTCCTGAAGGTCCGCATGGTGTGGATTTGAGCGGTTTTCCGCAAGTCACTGTAATACATCCGGATGGTGAGAATGCTCGGATCTCAGATGTGATGTATTAGCTGACCCGGAGTTTTTTGTTGGACCCTGAGGTGTGTAGCATCGTCGTGCAAGGGCTTTGGAGCCGGTCTCCCACGGACATCAGATGAGAGTTGAGGACATTGCTGCGTGAAAGGGCTTTGTGCAAGGGCGCCGGCGGTGTGGATACGAGTGTGTCCTGCTTGTGCAACCGTGCTCATTAGAAGTTGTGCAAGGTCATGCGTCCGCCCTTACTCCGGGAGGTGCTAGCACCTCGAGCGGGCCGCATGTTGGCGAAGATGATCAAGTTGCTCATGATGAAACCGATGCGATACATGGAGTAGAGGTACAATGGTCAAGCCATAGAGAGAGAACAAGACAAGCTGATGAAGGGGAGCGTATTGGGTACATCATGCAGCAGATGGACAGTGATGACCAGAGGGCATGGGCTGAAGAGGAAGCTGTGCAGGACGACAACGTGGACAATTCGGATGAGGATGAAGCTTCTATCCCGCAGGAATGGAACCAGTTTAATGCTGAGGGTGTTTCCGCACATGAAGAGCATGAATTAGCGAGGGAGTATCATGAGACAAAGGTTCGGTTGCATTCTATGTTTGCTGACAAGACAACACTGCAGGATACCATCAAGCTGTGGGCCCTTTCAATACAGTGGACTTTTTGGGTCGTGAAATCAAGCCAAGAGCAGTACACCATGAAGTGTAAGCAGACTGATTGTCCTTGGAGGGTGCACGCACGTAGACCCAAGTATGAGACTCACTGGATTGTGTCGAAGGTGGGCCCACACTCTTGCATTCTCAACAGTGTTTTGGCGAGACATTGTAACCTAACGTCCACCTTTATAGCCAATTTCATGTACGGAGAGATAGTGGAGAAGAAAGACATGGAGGCCACGCATATCGTGGTAGCTATCGAGAAGAAATTCAAATGAAAGATTAGCTACGCGAAGGCGTGGCGTGCCAAGTAGAAAGCGTTGAAAAACGTTTCGGGTCTTTCGAGGTGGCGTACGACAATCTTCTTCGTATGCTTAAGGTGTTGCAGGACAGGAACCTGGGCACATATATCGCTGTGCAAGACAAGCCGTCCAAAAGTCCACCAGGATATGCGGTGTTGCAAAAGGACTTGTTAGCATTTGGTGCTTGCATCGAGGCATTCAGGCACATGCTGCTGGTGATCTCAGTTGATGAGACCATTCTGACAGGCAAATATAAGGAGCAGATCCTGACGACCATAGACGTTGACGGCAACAACCAAATATTGTCGCTGGCCATCGCATTCGTGGAAAGTGAGAATTATGAAAGCTGGTTGTGGTTTCTCAGACATGTCAGGGTTGGAGTTGTCGGCACTCGTTCTAGTGTGTGCGTAATATATGATCGCCACGTCGGGATTGTAAAGGCTATAAGAAAACTTCAGAAAGACCCCGAGGAGCCCTTTCCTTGGCCGGATATGAGGAATAGTGGTACATTCATCACCTAGGAGCGAGCTTTTTCAAGCAGTTTCCGAAACAACCGTTGATGAAGCTATTCAAAAGGCTGTCTACGTAGAACCAGTGGAGAAAATTTGATGCTTTGTGGACGTTGTTGGATGAGCACAGCAGGAAGCACGTCAACGAGAGGAGCAAGGGGTCAGTCATTCCTGGGGCTGCACAACCGTAATGCTTGCCAGCACTCGATGAGCCTAGCCCAGCTGGTCCATGAAGGAGGAGCTCACGAAACATCAAGTGCTTCTTGTAGTGGATCGAGGGAGAACCATTGGAGAAGTGGTCGCTGTTGCACGACATAGACGGCGCAATGTATGACATAATGATGACTAACCTTGCCGAGGTGTACAATTGGGTTCTCAGGGGCCTCCGTTCTCAGCCCCTTGTTGCTATCATGTAAGGTGTTCTTCACAGCATAATCGGCTACTTCAGGGAGAGGCACGCGAATGCCACAGTTCATGCGGCCAATCCCCAAGCCCTGTATTCGTCGAAAATTACGGCATACACGGAGACGAAGGCACAAAAGTGCCAATTGCATACAGTGCAGGTCATGGGCAACAAGGAGCATCGTTTTAACGTGGTACTCCGTGATAGAGCCGGATTTGGGACGGCTTGTTCCCTTGTTACCCACGAGGTATGCCTTGGAGATCATGCAAATGAACCTAGCTGCACGTGTAATAAGTTGAAGCTGTTACACAAGCCATGCTCTTATGTCCTCATTGCATACGGGACCGTGGGTATGGATCCTTCGAACTTCATATCGGAGTACTTATTTAAGGAGAGGGTACTGCATGCTTGGTGTGAGGAGCTCTGGGGGTTCAGGGTGGTCAAAAACTTCACCACCTTGGACATTGTAGTGAAGATCTGGATTCCAGATGTTAACATGCTAAAGGGTGGGAATAGTCGGCGACAAAGCCGGCGTATTAGAAATGATATGGACGAATCGCAAGCCGGAGCATCTTGTGCACATTGCGGGCGATGCGGTCAAAAGGGGCACACAGTTAGACGATGCAATGCATGTGTTGATAAGTAGGCAGAGCAGCATGGCGTGTACTACTAGTTGCTGTAGGCCACAAATAAATTTACATTGTAAACTGTTTTTGTTTAGTACACACTTATGATGTGCGGAATGTCATACTAATGTATCGTATATTTCATGTACCATTTGTACAACTGCTATGTTACATCCCTTTTCTGTAATATAGTTGGTGTTGTGCTGGTAGCGTAGTATTGCTCTGTTTACTTACTTACTAGTTCTATTTACTGTTAGTTTATATGCGATGTTTTTTGGTTCCTTATAAGTGCTTACTTGAACTCTTTTATAGGTATGGCTCGTGATGGTCGTGACTCGGACTGGCAGTACCCCTTTTTGGACGAGCACGTGGACCGCCTGCATCGCGCTTCCCGTCGTGTGCCGCCACCGAGGAGCGCGGATGAGCCAGCTGAGCTAGGAGTGGTCCGAACGTGCACACATCGTGTGGCCTGGAGACTCGACCCCCATTGGACAGTCAGGTTTGCACTCCGCCAGCATTTTAGTGCTGCCGTAAGAACGTTCCGTGCTGACCTTCACTTTATTTGCAGGATGCGAGATGCTAGGCTACTCCTTCTTGCCCGGATGGTGCAGGCCACGGATGAGGATGGACCCGCTGGTGGCATGAAGCGGGACGACGTTGTGGAGTGATCACGATGCTTCCCGTTTGACCGTTCCCTGCTAATGGCTTTGGTGGACCATTGGCAGCCCGAGATGCACACTTTTCACCTCCTATTTGGGGAGATGACGCCTACCCTGCAGGATGTGTCCCTACTGCTTGGCCTTTCGATCGCGGGAGCCGCTGCCTGAGGCCCCGGCCGAGTGGCGCGCTGACCTGCTCGACAGATTTGAGGGGGTCCTTCCACCGGGTGCAGCGGATGACTACCACATCTTCCCGGTGAGTCAGACACACAGGCCGTCGCTGAGGTGGCTCGCATAGTTCTAGATACGTGCTCTTTACAATCGATCGTGTCGTCGAATGTCTTATTTGTGCTATTACGTACTAATAACATCTTGTTTGCATTTAGGTGGAGCGAATGGATGCAGAGGCAGACGATTACTAGGTCTCGCACCATTTGAAGGCGTACTTGCTGTGGCTGTTTGGTTGGGTGCTCTTCACCAGCAACTACGACAACACCATCGACGTGCGCCTCATCACACATGCTAGGGCGATCACAGATGGCGAGGCCCCTCAGGTCAGCTAGGGATCGGCCGCACTTGCCACGACGTACCGTGGCCTATGTAACATGTGCTCGAGGACCAAGGCGACTTCGGTCCTCGCGGGTTGTCTCGTCACTTATACCGTGGGTCGCTTGAGCGCCACCTCGCACGACCTTTGCTAGAGGATATGACTCCGTACAGGACAGAGATGTACCTGAGAGAGACGTCGACCGACCGACGATGGGTTCTATCTAGTGTTGTCAACGGGTAAGTATTAACACAATCAGCTATTTTCTTCTTATTAACGATGGTCGTACATAACAGCTGTTCTTCCTTGCAGGTACAGTTCGTGCACGTGCAGGTCACACGGGCATATCTGCCCTTTGTGGAGCACTTCGACCACCTCACAGCCGACGACGGCGTGTCCGAGTCAGACTCACCTCTGACACTACAGACCGTGCTCTGACAGTCATCCCACTTGTCTTGACGTGACCGGGGCTTTCGGGTCGACGTCGGAAGCTTGTGTATGATACATTCGTGAGGACTATGCGCCCATGAGTGATGCGTAGCTTTGGTCCCGATCGGACCGCTGCTCCGTGAGAGTGTGCACGCGTGAGTAACCGCTTCTCATAAATTTGTACATGCTTACTACTCTATTTGCAAGTACTTACGTAATGGTCCTATAAGCAGGCACTCCAGAAATGGAGTTAAACGCGGCACGGACTGGACAGCGAAGATGCAGGGGTGGACTGCGCAGTGGGAGGGTGCGCTCGACGACCGCATAGAGGAGGACCGCCCCTACGACAGCAGGGACAACGTGGAGTATCTACGCTGGTACCAGGGGCAGACACGTACCAGGCTTGTACATGTTGTTGACCCGCCCACCACACACGTCACTGCTCCCACAGACACGTACCCCGCGCACCTCGCACGGGACGCTCACCTCGCGGTACGTTAAACGTAATTTTTATAGATTCCCTAATGGCAATGTCATTTTGATGATTAACCATTTCATGTTGTTTCATGTCTTTTCCTTAAGGCTGATGTCGGTACTTCGATGTGGAGCGAGTCTGTCACTATGCTGGAAAGGCTCGCCGCAGGTGCGGAGTTGACCCACGAGGAGAACGTGAGCGTTTGGCATCTACCGGAGGCCGGTGTAGACGATCGTAGCCCTCTTGTCTCCGCACGAGGATACCGGCGGTCTCCACGACCACGCCCGGACACAAATGGCTCGTCCATTGGTGCCGCCCGATCGGCGTGGCACTACTCCGGAACTTGTACGCGCACGCCCCACACCACCTTACCCGGACCAGGTGGGGCTCGCTGGGACGGCCTCGTCACCGCTAGGGTAGTCGCTCACGCTGCTTCTCCGCGCATCCCGGCTTCCCACGCAGGTGTGCCAGCGCCGTCGTCCTCCGCACGCGATGGCGCCAACTGAGGATACGCATCGTCGGATCTCGATTTTATCCCAATGCTTTATGTAGCAAACTAACGATATTACTATTACAGGTCTTTTCTTCCCCGAGCGAGGATATGGTGTCTCCCCAGGTCTAGACGATATGGACCAATACTTTTCAGATTGGCCCGGGGTGGCGTCGGCCTCTGCACCTCGGGGCACACCACCGGAGGTTCTCTCCGAGTGCCCTCACCGCAATCAAGGCCACACAGTAATGTGCAGCCCACTCCACTAGCTCAGCGACGGGCGCGACGATCTCCTGAGCGTCTTACGTTGTCCGGGCGTCGTCACCCATTGCAGCGGAGGACGGCCAAGCGGGACCGTATGGGAGGACGTGGACGTAGAGACGGAGTGGGCCAAGGTGGCGACGGAGGGGGTGCTGGGGATGTTGTTGGAGGACGGTAGTGCTCACTGTACACTATATGTTCATGTACTTCTTACGTTTGTTATTTACGTTGTTAACTTTTACTTGTACGGTGCCAAGCTTACTTCTACTTCTCTTTACCTTCAACGCACGAACCATTCAATTACATGCTTAACAACATTGAAAATTTTTTCGAACATGAGTGCTGAGTACACCGGTACAACCATACACATCATTGCCTATATGTGGAACGAGCCTTGTGGCACCCACATGGAGTATTGCTGAGTGGGCCGCCTCGGACGTGGCTGGCCATCGTTGTAGTGGCAAGCACATATATAACTAGGGTTCCGCAGCAGCATAAAGGGTCGTACGAACTCTCTATGTTGATGACCTCCTCGTTGCACCTCTCGCGCTCCATCTGCTAACGGAGGTCATCGTTCTGCTCTTCAAGACTCTCAATGAGTGCCTCCAATCAAAAATTTGCTCCCACAACGTATGCACGTATGCCCAAATATACTGTTCGTGGGGAGGATCGATCCATCGCATGAAGTCACATTTATCCACCTGCTACAAACGAACATTAACATCGAATATATATTAGTATTACAACAAAATAGATGAGTGCGGACTTGTAACTCGGAGTATGGGCACCGAAAGAAACGTCAATCACCATCTGCATGGCCTTCTGCCACCTGCAACACCGCGTCCTGCATATGTTTGCATTTCGGCCACACTAGCTGAGCGCGCCTACTTGGCAATAAGCGGTACGTAGGGTCGAAGTCCTCCTTCCTTTCGGGCGGAAGTCCTCCTTTGATGACCCATGTTCCAGTGGTCCCTCGGCGTCTGTCATTGTGGCTTACTCTATGACGGAGAAGATAGTTCTTCCAACCAGCACCACCTCGTCCACTCATTATATAGCCTAACTTCAGGCCATATTTGCTCTGTGACATGACATGACAACCCAGCTTTGCGCAGTAAGAAGACCGGGTGCGCCAGCTTTGTGCAGTGAGAGGACCAACTTTCTGCTACGACATGAATGCACGGGCCAGCTTTCCACAGCGACATGACCGCACGGGCCACCTTTTCTCAGTGACATGACATGACGACGCAGCTTTTCGCAGTAACAAGACAACAATGCCCAACTTTGCACAGTGAGAAGACCGAACGTGCCAGCTTTCCTCAGTGACATGACATGACGACGCAGCTTTTCGCAGTGACATGACCGTACGGGCCAGTTTTGCACAGTGAGAAGACTGAACGTGCCAGTTTTCCTCAGTGACATGACAAGACGACGTAGCTTTCCCAAGTGACATGACAGCACGGCCCAGCTTTTCGCAGTGAGAAGACCGAACGTGCCAGCTTTCCTCAGTGACATAACATGATGACACAACTTTTCACAGTGACATGACAGCATGGCCCAGCTTTGCGCAGTGACAAGACCGAACGCACCAGCTTTGCGCGGCGACATGACCGCACATGCCAGCTTTCCACAGCGACAAGACCTCACGGCCCAGCTTTACCAGCTTGGCATACTATAAAATGTGGTCCACGGGATTTCTTAGAGAATACTGCACAACCAAACCTCACACTACACCACGCTTCCGTCACCACACCGGGATGGACAAAAGGTAGAAGAAGTAATGGGACAAGATGATGAAGCAATGAGAGGAGACCCGTGACCTAGCACGGTCAGCTACTGCCCGCGATGAGAAAATAAGGGCTATTGTGGCTCGGGCAGAACAAGTCCGGCGTGCTACGAGGTCAGCTCCCCGCAATGAGGGGCCTCGTAGCAACAACCCCATCCCGAACGTTCCAACCAGCGTTCGCCGTAACTCCCACCCGAGGGGGAGACACCCCCCTTTGTTGGTGCAGGGACATATGCAAGTTCTTCAAGTCTAAGCACCGCATCAGCCTAGGTATGCGTTACTGGGGTTGCGCAAACTACTCCAGTGACTACCCCGACCGTCGTCTAGACACCGCAACCTATCGGCAGCCGGTAAGGACCAGGTGCACCATTTTTCCCTACCTTTTCTCCTTCACAGCACGCACTAACAATCTTTCCCCTGTATTTACAATCCCCAGAACCCCTATGTGGCTATCGCAAATAGATCGATCTTGAGATCCACCCTGAGGACCAATGAGCCCTCGACTTCGAGGAGTGGAATGTCGCATGGTCATCGGAGATGCGGGAGGAGGAGCGCCACACGAACGAGCAAACCCTGCGTATACAACGCGAGACGAAAGCTCATATCGAAGCGTGCACGCGTAGGGAGTGGGAGGCTCGCGAGAGGGAGCGCGAGAGAAAAAGGGAAATGGCGACTAAGGCAAAAGAGGCTGCCGAGGAGTTCAACGCCGAGCGGGCAGGAAGAGAAAATGGCCTTGGTCCACACAGCAGGTCGTACGAGTAGTTGGGTGGGTTAGTCGTACATGATGCTATATGTTATGCATGTAATCAAAAAGTACGCGGTATGTTACTTCCAACTGTATTATGAAGTTTATTTCAATTTTGACAAGGTTATTATCTCCTCTTTTCGCATTCAATGATTCACATAGCAAGTCATCTTATAATATTAACATACCGGCTTTCTCCGTAAACGAAATCTCAGTAACATTAAAATATCACTTACCATCGTATGTACCGATCGTTCTACGGTCAATCATTTCTAAAAAAATTTTTCCAAACTTTGTTACGCACCTACAACATACAATTAACATAAACTTTTATTACAACTCCAGCAGATTATTTCCTAGTTAAAAACTACAAAATTGATAATATTTACAAAATTCACGGAGGACTAAGTGCAGTCTCCCAATGGGTGGGCGACTGCACATCAAGTCGCCTAATAGGGGCGCACGGGGTCGCAAGCTGGACCTCTGTCGCCCCCCGACTGGACGATTGGCTCCAGTTGCTCCCCATTGGACGACTGGAGCCTATTTTTATAAAAAAATATTGTCACGGTATATTTCTATAATTTCAAATAAAAAATAGATTATTCCTAAAAAAAATTCGCATTTGCAGCGGAGAGAACTAGTCGATGCTTGAGTTGGGCCTTGGGCCGAAATAAAGAAGAGAGGGCCGATTCGATCGGTTATGGATTAAACGTGCGATCCATAGAAGCCCCCATCCTTTGTTCCAAACGACATCGTAGGAATTTTTCCTACAGGATCCAAATCCTTCAAAATTCCTTCACTTTTCCTTTGTTCCAAAAAAATCCGTCCCCTGTAAATATATTTAACACTAATAAACTGACGAAACAAGGAACTCATATTTCATTTCCAGGAAGAAGCTATAGCGTACTTTCTTTCTTCCTTCTTGTTTTTATAGGTACCACGAGAAGCTATGCCATGGAAATGGATTTCAACGATATAGCTTTTGCTCCTCCATCTACACTCTCCTCCTCCCTCTTCCTCACCTCCGTTGCCTCTACCCTCTCCTCCTCCCTCTTCTTCACCTCCGTTGCCTTCCTCCTCTGTTGCTGCCGCCGCGCTGGTTGCAGCTCCACACACCTCCTCTCCGCCCCTCATGTGGCCGATGACGAGTTTGCAGCCTCGCTGCACACACCTCCTCTCCGCCCCTCATGTGGCCGATGACGAGCTTGCAGCCTCGCTGCACTGCTGGCTCCCCCACCCTTGCTGGCCACCCCATTCAACCTAACATTCTCAGTCTTTATCTCACCAACCTATCCTTTGACATTACCCACCACCCTCCATTGTCACCCATCGTCGGGCCACCGCCGTCCGTACCTCCCTCTACAACCAGAGGACATGAACTCGTCCACCGTCACATAAGAGTGAGCAAGAGAGAGAATCTAAGGATAGTATACCTCTCAAATAGTATACCATTCACTAGTTTTGCTCCCTTTTTTTTCGACGATGGTGGCTTACTTTGGTGACAGAGACAAGATCAAAGTCCCATGAAGGTATTTGTTTGGGTAAACAGGGATTAGACCCAACCACTTCGGATAGGATTGGGCCTAATCCCTTCGGTATACTAGGGCAGAGGTTTGTACATCCTCTAGTTTTCAAATAGTGCAACAAATAACAAGTATTCTTTTGCTCGTGTCCTCACTCGCTGTGCAGAAAGCGACACATCCAACAGCACTGTTTAAAATGGAAGTACAACGATTCCTCTTCCATCGGGCCAAAGCTGGTGCTTTTGATGTAAAACAAAACAAGAAGCGCTATCTAGAGCTCCAATGCCTTCACAATCTCATCTACGGCCACATCTCCGAACACACCCAAATGGCCGAACAAAACACAGCACAAGAAAGTTACCAAGTAAGTTGCTTTGCGATGTGACCACATGAAGACCACATGGACAAGATCGGGGTACAGATTATGTAGGGCAGACCAGATCACTAGCTGGCTACGGTTCCCCTCAACCGGTTAGCGATGTGGAGGAGGTGATCGATGTTAGTTGGTGGGTAGTGTTGCAGCAGCTGGATATTGGCGGTGAAGTCGCCAACCAGGAGGCGCCTCCGGACTAGGATGAGCATGGCACAGCATATCCTCAGCAAGGTGTCCTGCACAAGATGTTAAAAGTATTTAGACACGGAAGTTCTGCAAGGAACATGACTGCAAATTTAGTTTGGAGGCTAGTCATGAGGTTACATACCGGAGGACCTTCCGGATCGCCCAAGATAGCATCCCATATGTTAATACACACATTGAAGCTGAACTCCATCGTCAACAATAATGTGATCCATCTAAATGCATAATACTGTGGGTACACCTGTATTTTCAAGAATCAATTATCAATTCAAAACAATGATGGTGGATGACATACTAGAGCAAATTGGCATTATCTCCACATTTATATTTAAGGAATGACAATAAAAATCAGATATTAATATATTATGCTACAAAAGCTTTTGGTGTGCTGCCTTGCCATGCATTCAACAAGCTCTGTCGCCGCCAGTTGCTAAATAACGTGCCTTTTAAAGGTAACTACACAATTACTATCCATTGCAATGCTGCATATTAAAAACAGTACTATATGAACACAGCCACTTTTATCTATACAGGACAAAATAAACCTTGTAAACTGTATTGAAAGCAAGAATACTTGCAACATTTTACTGATGACAACCTAATAAGCAGAAGTAAATAAGACGTGATGTCATGGTAGTGAGACATCCAGATTCAGTTGATGAAAACTTAGGGCTGTTTGATATGGCTGCGGCTTATAGCTTTTGGCTGAAATTTTTGAATTTTAGCTGTTTATGACAGATTATGGAGAGAGATACTCGCTTGTGATTTTGATTGATACAGATGTTGGACTTTTAACGTGTACTATAATTAACTTGTAGACCCCATCTTAAGAAAATAATCCGTTTGAAAGTTAGGTACTGTAGTAAATGCCAAAGGCCGCTTTTAGAAGTTGTTAAAGAATAGGCCCTTAAGAGGACCAATATTACAGAAATTTCTCATTGCAGTTGCAAGTGCACTTTCTCAGCATGGTATACCAGATTTTTCCACCCCGCAAACTACAGCAATGTTGTATTACTTGCCAGCAGAAAGCTAATATTGAATATTGCCTACCTTTGTAGTGACCTCCATATGACGCCATAGCTCTTCATCATGTCTCTTCAAGAGTTGGGACAATTTTGAAAGTGTAGACCGAATACCCACACGGCTGTTGTCAAGATGCTTGCAATAATTCTCTTTAAAGCCACTGAGCAATTCAACAAAGCAAAAGAAAGTGTCTGCTTCAGCTGAGGCCTGCATTTCAAATAACATGTCATTCAGTTAATGAACACCATCTGAAACCATTAATAAAATGGAACAATTATGAAGTAATATTGACAGAAATGAATATTTATCTAATATTATGGTCTCAACATCTGTTGCCATTTGCCAAAGGATACACATGGTTAATTTGTCTCAGTAGCATTTCTTTTTTCTAGTTGCCAAAATATCCTCAACAAACCTCTTGTCATTGTTGTTGCTTTAGAAGCAGAAATCATAGATATGGTGAGAGAGCGCAGGACCGATATTTGACTTTAGATTTCCCACTCAGAAGATACTAGTGTTGTCCTTATGATAGATATAAACACATCCATTTGCCCACATTCAATTTAACAGTTCTAATTTAAATCTGCGGAAAACATGATAAATAGCGAATGAAGAACCTTACTGAGTTGCTTGGGTCAGGGTCATTCTTGAATACATAAAATAGAGGTGCCAAAACTTCATTCATCCCTTGAACGTATCTTATGCTAGGGTTTAATTTTGAAAAGATAATGAGAATACCTTAGAGATTCCTGAAAGGAGTTTAAATGATTAGTTGAAATGACATATTTGTACATTACAGTAACATTGTACATGCTGAATGAACCTGGTTAGATTTGGCAGAGAAAAAGGCATTTCTGGATGTGTTCGCTACGCCTCGGTCTATCTGTTCAAGGATCTCTGATTCCTGAATTACATGCACATTCGTCAGAAGAATTATGCACAAAATAACAACAGAACCCACGAGAGTTCAAGTCATCACAGAATAACTATGTTTTGTAATTCACATGTAGGCAACAAAACTATTGGGTGGACATCAAATGTATAGGCAAAAAAAAACAACCTCAAGTAGAACATAAATGTCGACATTGATACGTCGACACGACCACATTACCGACACCGGAATTCGCTATTTTCCCAAAAACACCGATACAGCGACACAACTATATATATTTAAATAATAAATAAATTATATATATGTATTATTTTTATGTTTCCTTACGCTTGTCAAACTGAAATAATGTAAACTTGTAAAGTGTAAAATAAACTCGGAACATGCACCATATCAATTGTTTTGTTAATCATGGCGATAATTGTTGATGTGAATACCATTTTCAGAAATAAGAATTCCGTTAATTTGGGAAAAAAGTAACATGATCAGATTAGCAAGACTACAAAGGTAACATGTATATTTGATTTGCGAAGATACATATTTTTTATTGCACACGCTTACCCCCTTTTTTCGTTCATTCTTTTCTATTCTTTTCCCTCTTACTTTTCTTTTCTTTCTTCTCTTCTCTATATTTTTTTCTTTACCCGACAGGCCCTTATCTCTTTTTCCTCCCTCTCTCTCCACTACAGATCGGTCGAATGGCCTCACCTCTTCTTCCTTCAACATCCGGCTCTTTCTCTCTCTCTCAGATCCGGTCGGATGGCCTCACCCTCTCCCTCCAGTGCGCATGGACGGCTCCAAGCCGATGCTGGACTCAGCTCCGACTACTCCTCGCTTCTCCTCCGTCCCTCCCTCGGGCTCACGGCGCGGCTCAACGCCCGAGAGCCCGCCACGCTTCCCTTCGGAGTGACCCGGCTTGACCGCTGCCGGCCGGCCAGCTGGATCGATTCAATCAATTAAATAGTAATGCAAAGTTGCAAACACATAGCCAGACTAGTTGCTTAGCTCCCAGTCATATTTTGAACAAATCAACAAAGTGCTTGGTTGCTTGCAGTTCATTGCTTACCGCTGGCCCGGGCTCGGCACGAAAGGAGACGCCGACGTGGAGTTGCACGAGGCAAGAGCCGCCGGCATAGCCAAGGATCCGGCGGCACGATGGGAGGAGCCAATGGAGCGACGGGAGGATCCCTCGCACGATGGGAGGATCTAGCGACGCGAGTTGCAGGAGGCGCCGGTGCGACGGGAGGATCCTTCGGCGGGACCAAGGACCCGGCGGCACGACAGGAGGCTCCGACGTCTGGAGCCGACGCATGCGAGAGGAGGCAAGGGTGAGGTGATACTAAGGTGAGGCGTGGTCTGATGCAGGAGATCGGGATTTAGGGTTAGCCACCAAGTTAGGGTTCGCATTGCTAGGTTGTGTCTTGGGCCGTGTCGGACACGCGGTCACGCCGTGTCTGACACGTGTCAGGATTTTTTAAAATTAAAATTTGTTTTAAAAATAGCCGACACGCCACTGACACGTGTCCGCGGCGGACATGTGTGTCCATGTCAGACACGGTGTCTGACACGGATACGACATAAAAGGCAAGTGTCCGTGCTACAGAGCTCAACACGTAAGTCATACAAACCAAACTTTTGTATGTCCTTTCCTCTCTTCTTGGATTATACTTCTTTTTGAAAGAGCACATAAGCAAAAATTGGTTCAATTAAAAACATGCAACTCCAATGCTAGACACCAAATGCAACATGGGGATTTACTCTCAAGTCCCAGACTGAATGAAATCACCCCAGTGAAAAGAAGGGTAAGACCAAACTGGTGGTAAATAGTGGAGATGCACCAGTATTATGGTAGAATACCAAGAAAGTGTACATGGATCTCACACACCATGTGAGTTGTGCAAGCTGTGATTCAATCACACAGCCAGACCAGAAAAAACAATGACCACAGGAATCTGTTCCCGTCAGTCCTAGGCTGCCTTCAAGTTCCAACCAGGTAGACCTTTAGCCCTAAATCCCAAATTTAACTAGCATGGAAAGCACATCTTCTAGTGCAAATTGGGAGAAAAAACAACTTAAGATTCCTTTCACAGATTATAAGTATATTATGAGAACACACAAACTCACAAAAGGTAAACAACAAAAAAACTAAAACTAGAATCGGGAAGAATTTCTCAGGAGTCAACACACTGGTGATATTTTGGCTGATTAAGCACAATACCAGCCCTAACGGGACTATGAGGTATGTGAGGAAAATCAGCCAGTGACCACTGGTTTTCCCAACCATGTATGTTAACTCGTTTTGGTCTACATAGCACAAGTCTTGCATAATAATTCAATGATAGTATGTAATACCTGGAAGTATTGGTTCCACAAGCTAGATTTACCAAAGCTCAAAGGGTGCTCTTCATTAGTAACTTCCAATCTCGGGAGCAAGCCAATCCTCTCAGCATTTAAATCTTTCTCTCTTGACAGCTTTGATTCCTCAATTCTCCGTATTCTTTCTGACTGACCGCAGAACCACCATAAGCACATTCATAAATAGCAATTCTTACGAAAACTCCAAATAATAATATTAAAGCTGGAAAGAATTAAGTGAGTTGGTGAGAATATCCATGTAGTTTAGAAAATTCACTTTTGTTGTAATTGACATCTATGGTGAAAGCTACAGATCTGTAGCCATCACCATTGCAGCCACCAGCAACTTTTTTTTCCATTTTGGGGGTAGACTTGTGGTTTATACTGGCAGGCAAACAGCCACACAACCACTGTCTTACTCAACAAGAAAGTACGATTTTTTAAGAGCTCTAGACAGTGTCTTAATAATATACTCCCTCTCTTATTTTTTTAGATGTTGTTTTAGCTCATTTCACTTATAACTACTTAATGCTCCATCTTGTGACATATTTAACCCTGTTAACTGCAATCTTGCACCCTAATTAATGTCACCCGAAATTACTCCACAGCATCCAATCCCAATGCTAATCACCTATGTCAATGAGCCAGGCGACGTGCTCACCATGGCAAGGAGGAAGACTACCATGGCTACAGCACGTCCATGGCAGGGCTGCTGGAACTTAATATTACACATCCAAGTAATGCTTCTGATCCATCTTTAATATTCAGATCCAATACTTGATTCATCTCGTCACCTTTCTGCTCACTCTTTCTTGTTTTGTGTTTTTTGTTTTCACTCATGCTCACCGTAAAATCAAATGCTAAATGCAAAGTTATGGAGTATGTAGTATTAGTACAAGTGTGTAGAAAACGGTGAAGAATCTGATTATTTAGATGAAGGCAAATCTGTGTTAAATGATTTGGAAGCATGCAAATGCATTATAATTATGCCAACCAGTTTTTAATGGGGGTATCTTGGGAAAAAAAATACCTAGAAAACCCAAAACAGCATCTATTGAGAACAAAATCAACTTCCTAAAATATCTAAAAAAGAATGAAGGGACTGTCTATGCTTAAGTGCAGTTGTTCCCATCTTGGGTAAAAATTGTACTAACTTGTATAAAAAAATGTAACTTGGACTAATATATCTTCAAAATTGATAAATCATAACTTACGGGCTTTAGAAGAAACTCGTCTTTATATGCACTATATTGGCTCCGCTTCTTTTGTAATTCTTGAGACCATAAAGCATGATCAGTTGGCAAATATGCCAAGAGAAGCTGCACACTATAAAGATAATCAAATAAATTTCTTGTGTACAGAAATAGCTGGATAACAAAATTGAATTTTAAAATTCTTGAAATACTATCAGCAGATCCCAAGTTACATACTTAACTATGACCTATTAACCATAAAGTGGCCATTTGGCAAAATATAACCGCAAATTTATATTGATACAGAATGTGAAAGTGGGGTCAGCATCGGTGATAGCAGTTATGTGTGCTTAAACAACAGCTACCAACTTTAGAACAGCAATTTGAGCAATTTCTGGTGGACACAGATGGTTTGCATTCCACCAGAAACCCATCAGTTGATTCATAGGAGCAACTACATGGTCGACTTCCATTTCCATGTCCAATCTTTTACCTTGATATCACGGACTCTAAAGCAGAACAAACCCTTGTACATTAATGCCTAGTTTCCCCTGAACCCATACACTAACAATAACATGGTTACTACCCCCATTTGTAAGTAATCTCTTGTACCTAAATTCTCATATTAAAACCTGCAAGATCCCCTAAAACGACTCCAAGCAACAAAAATACACTAACAACAACATATTAACTTGGTAATCGTTCCTCCATTTCTTACCCTTCACATTCCTACATCCCCTCGCTAAACCCTCCAAAATCCCCACAAAACAACTCCAAACAACCAAAATTATGAGCACCAAGTGTGTGTGTATACATATATACATATATATAGATATATACATCATGGTTGTCACGGCGAAGTCGGCGACCATGGCGAGCGAGGGGCGCCTGGACACCTAGGCGACGCCGCGGCGACGCCATGGCGAGCGCCATGTCTGTTGTGTATATGGGATATGGCCATATACTCGACTCCCGTCTCCCGTTTTGCGAGCACATGTTGTACAAAAGTCTCCCGTCTCAGTCTGGACTCAATACTCCACTCCCATCTCGAATCTCTCTCGACCGACTTCCTCTCTCCCATGCCGACTCCTCTCCCCGCCACCTCCCGTCCACGCCTCCTCTCCCGGTGCCTTCTCCTCGCCTCCTCCCCCGCCTCCAACTCCCCACGGGATCTCCTAACCCTAGCCACCACCACCATCACAGATCCCCTCCTGCCCAGCTCTTCCCGCCTCCCTCCCGACGCCTGAGCTCTCCCGCCGCCTCCCCTCCATGCTTGAGATCGACGATGGCCATGGAGCAGCCAAAGATCGGCATCAACAACGGGACAAAGCGAGGCGACCACCTCGGCGTCCCCTCCTACCGGAACGACTCGTGACAACCATGATATACATACATATCTATATATAGAAGCCTCTTTTCTACTCCCAGGTGTAATTACACCTATGTCGTATTTCACAATATAGAGAGTATCTCGCGTAATGGATAATATGTATGTGTACTATACGAATATTTAAGACCATCTAAGTGGTATGAGCAATTTTTCAGATGTGGTATGTACATTTTTTAGACATACTCCTTTTTATGTGTGTATATAAAGGTATTTATAAAATATGCTAAAACTATGGACTCTTGCAATTTTTTCATGTGGTTCACACTGGGGTATCTTATATTTAATATACGAGTATACCTAAAGTGATAAAGGAGTATTTCAACTTTGTTATATATATATATATATATATATATATATATATATATATATATATATATATATATATATATATATATATATATATATATCAAACCGCAGCAAGCAGAAGAGAAGGCGAATGGGGACCTTCCAGACGAGGGGTCGGACGCCGGCGCCGCCGTCCGGCACGCCGAGGCAGGCCAGCCTCCGCAGCTCCCCATGTTCACCACCTTCTTCGACAGCTGCACCAACACACACAAAGTCAAAGACGATAAAAACCCTAACCAAACCCTACAGGAACGGAAGCCCCAAAACCAAAACCGTCACCCACCGCAGACTTGAAGTCCGCGAGCAGGTGCGCCAGAGGCCGCCCGGCGACGTCCTCCTCCTCCTCCTCCACCCCTCCAGCCTCACCCCTGGAGGAGCCCACCGCCTGCTCGTACGACGGCGGCGGGACGGGAGGAGGCGGCGGCTTGGGGGCAGGGGTGGGAGAGGTCGGCGCCGAAGGGGTCGGCGGGGGCCTGGACCGAAGGCGGGGACGACCACAGCGGGCTGTTGAGCCACTCCGGCACCGCCCTCGCCGTCTTCTTCCGCATCGTTGCTTCTCGAAGAATCTAGAGGCCGCGCCAAGAGAGGTGAGGAGGAGGGGTTGGTAGTAAACGCCGCGCCGGCCTCGTGTCGTGGGGTGGAAATTGGAAAGCTCCAGAAGAAGGGAAGGGAAGCTGCAGATCTGGCACTGCAGGTAGGCAGGCAGACCACGAGGCAACGAGCGAGCGTCTTCGGTCGCTGAGAGTAGGGACTCGGGTGAATCCTGTCCAAACGGGTGGCCCGGCACTGTCCGGCGCGAGCATGAGGCGGCATAGGCACGTTAGACACAGCCGTTTAATCTGTAAGCCCAAACAGGCTAGCCTGTGCCGACCCGTGGACTGAGGAGACGGCCTCCCACTGGACCAGCACGAGCCCGATTAGCTCGACATGCCAAGTAGCCTCAGTCTGTTTCGGTCTAAATTTTTTTTAAAAATATATAAAAAATCCTAAAAATATATATAAAAAGTAAATAAAATTATTTGTACTTATAAAATTAAATATAAAATTTAGGAAATATAAAAATAAAATTATATAAATATTAAAAATGGATAGGCCTAATGGGTCGTGCTAGGCAAGGTCATACCGTACCAGGCCCGACACTGTTCATGTCATGTGGGGCCGGCACGCTGGGCCAAGGCGGCGGCCCAAGCATGGCCCGATGCTCGGTACGATGGCTAAATAGGCTGTGTCGTGTCTGGGTTGTGCCTACAGTGGTGTGCCATGGGCCGGCCCAACAAGCACGACCCATTTGGCCACCTTTAGGTGTCACTGTGTTAGGGATAGAGATGGCAACGGGAGCATTCCCGATGGGAGCACCCTTGCCTCGAGAGAAGGAAAATCCCTCGTTTCTCGTCCTCCACCCTTGCCTTGAGTGCTACTTTCTCCCATTCCCCGCCTGCTCGGGCATCGAGGCACGCGAGGCCTGCACCCAAGACCATGTGAAAGCATGATACAACAACAAGCAAACAACACCAATAACATGACCAGATCAGCAAATAAATGAATAATAAGATGACAAATAGAAGATTTGTTGACGGAACAAATATAGCCATTGCTAATTTATTCAAATAATGTATAGATCTAAAGTCTAGATATGTAGTTCTAGTATAGATCTGCAGTTTTGTGCTTGGTAAGGAGGATAAGTTGACTTATTGGTGCAAAACGAGGATGCACATGTCAACTATTGGGGAGGAGAGGACGGAGGCCAGGTTCACCATGAGCGTTGAACGGTGCTTGGAGGTTGAGGTGGGGGCACCAATGCTTGGAGCCTGTAGAGGATAGCGGTCGACTGGGGTTGAAGATAGAGGCAAATGGAGGCCGACGCCGGGGAGTCGAGCCGTCGATGGTCGAAGGTTGAGGGCTTTAAGCTTGGAGGGTAGGGCGGCGCCACGCGAAGGAAAGGAGCTCCAAGACGAGCTGCAACTGGCAGCAACTACCGGCGAGGGATGGGCAAGTGCATGTGGGTGCGTGGACTGCGTGTGTGTGTGGGATAGGAGAGTGGCAGTAGCTGTTTGGGAGGAGAGGGTTGTGGTTTTGGAAAGGACATGATATGTAGGGTTTCTTACTTGACATATATACCATATGTTCATGGACCCACATGTCGAAGGGTTGTCGGGTCCCCACACGGGTATCTGGGATAGGGAGTGGCGGAATGGCCCTAGCCTCGCCTCCCCTTATGGGGATTACTTTCTGCCTAATAGCATTCCCGTAGGGAGAGAATTCCCCACCCCTACCCCCTAATAGAGGAATTACCAGCAGGGAACGAGGAATAAGGCCCCATTGCCACCCCTAGTCAGGGACTAACTGATGATGAGAGTGACATTCCCTGTGTAAATATCAGTCAAAACTATTTCTAATGCTCTCCCTATCATCTAGCAATAACAATATATACAATCTCCTCAATGCATAGTTTCCATTGGTGGTCCAAATAACAAATATACAATGTCCTCTCACATCCTCTCTCCCTCTCACATCTCACATCACCGTGCTCCTCGTTAACTGCAACGGCTATAAGTTCAAACTCCATTAAATTGGTTTTAGTTATTAATAACAAATCTAAATGAGAGACTATCTCTTTTGTTCTTTATGATATTTTTTAGTCTCATTTAGATGAAAATGTGAAAATCATGGGGGTATGCATTCGACGTCATATTCTTATATTTTGTTGCATTACTCAAATCTAAAATATAGGCTGAATTCCACCAAAAGTCTAACTTGAATATGTGTATATGTTTTATTACATATTTGCATATGTACATATTTAGGGGAGTTTACTCTATGTTTTATGATTTTGTTAGTACTGATCCATGTTTTTTATCCACATACATTGGGATCTCTACTTTGAAACATATCCTTTGTGTATATAAAACTTGTGTAGTTTATATATACTAGTATTGCTTTATATTCAGTTATTTACACTTGTAGTGGTTATCATCAATTATCGAAAAAGAGAAGATTAAATAATCTAGACTGACCACAATGAGTTAATGGTACACTTTGGTAATTAATGATAATCACATTGTGGGACTAATATTTTCTATGAGTTTAGATGAATAGGTTATGTTCCATGATGATGAAAACTTTGGATAGCATCATGAGTTGATTGTCATCAAGTCAAGATTTGAGATGAAGGATTGCATTACATGTTGATGAGCATCAAACCAAGATCCCAAAGAAAAGATTATCATAAGTTGATTATCGAGTCAAAAGAAGACTTATCATGTGTTGATGGAGGGCAAGTGGATGATGCATCAATGGTTGATGCATATCAAGATAAGGACATGGACTTAAACTAAAAATATCTGTCATGAAGCTTCAAGTGGATGCACAAGGTGAAGCTATAACTAGCATAGGGTAAGGATATGTTCCTAATCTTTTGCAGGTCACGGTGTTTGGTTGGGATACCATATTGATAGTATGGATTGCTGTACTATTAAAAGAGGTCTTATTTAGTAGTTTGAGTCTCATCATATGTTGATAGCTTAATCTTACTTACTCTAGCTCTCTGTGTCATAATGTTATTATTTGTGAATGTGTTTTACAAATACTTGTAGCTCATGCATCTCTCCTTGTAGCATATGAATATACTTTACAAATATGTTTTGCAAATGGTTGAAGTCTATATACCTACTCCTTGTGGCATGATCCAAGTTTGCAAATATGTTTTGCAAATTATCAGAGTTCATATGTTTTCACTTGGCATGGTATAAGATTGCTTCTTACTATTTCCTTAGACTTAGATCATGTTAGTGACTCTTTAGAGTTTTTGTACTTTTTGCATTGATCTAATATTTTTTTAAGATTATGCAAATACGTAGGTTGTGTAATCCTCTGAATAAGTTTTCCATAGAGTCTAACATCACCCAATTCTGATATCGAAGTCAAAAGTTATGACCGTTTTTTGAATGTCATCTGTGCTGAAATTAAGGGCTGGTACTACCGCCCTTTTGCCTATGGTATGACCGCCCATTCCGGTACTACTGCCATTTTGCTTGTGGTATTACTGCCTGGTAGGACTAACTAGTCCGACAGGAGTCTCCAATATGACCAAGCTTTGTATGTCAATTGTTTTTCTCCAACGAGCATATTTTTGAGCTCTTCTTATTACTTTAGACTGGTATGACCACACTTTATGTGGCGAGACTACCGCACCTTTTGTAACGACTAGTTTTGAATGTTTAATGCTAAAATTTATAGCCGTTGGCATTGTAGCACAATACTACCGCCACGTAAATTGCAGTACTATTATTGCTACTGATTTTTATTGATTCACCTCCAACGGCTAGTTTTTGTTGTGGGGGTTATAAATATCCCTGTCATAGCCCAATTGTTTATTTCAAAAAATTAGGGTAAAAATACTAAGTAGAGGATAATTTGAATTTTTGTAAAATCCTAATTCAAATTGATTATTTAGAGGTATTTGGTTTTATTTGGTTTTTCTGTGAATTCTCGGAGTTTAAAAAAATTAATTTCAAAGTAGAGAGAAGATTATTTACATCTAGCTACATATAGTTACTTAATTTAGATCGTACATATATAGTATAGTAATTAATTAATTGAATATATTATACTAAATAGTTATATGCGTAACGTAGGACCGAAACTGGATGTACGTTGGGAATCATGTGAGTGAAGAGTTCTGTGTCGATTACATGACTCAGGTCGAACCGATAGGTGTACTTCGATCTGTCATGAGGGGAGGCTCAAGGGTATCGGGACCATCGGAAGGAAAGCAATCACTCTAGATATGGATGCGTATGCTCAAGCCCATTTCACGGTCTTGTAACACATAACTGAAGTGTCCTCGTATATTGACCAGCACAAGGGTGTGCTTCGGCAACAAATCCAGAGCGGCTAGATGTTTGGAGCATAAGACAACACAATAGTCGGTTCAACCAATGGTTGAAGGAGCGACTCTCTAGGAGCTCGTCAAGTGATATGCTGACATGGTTGGCAAAAGAACCAATATTTACAGCTGTGATATGGCAAGGATATGACATAAATGAGTACACATTCTATACGCAAGCTCAGGATGTAAAGAGTACTAACCAGAATAGTGGTGTCCGTATAAATGCATTCAGTACAGATGAGTTGAGGAACTCCTACTATGGGTTCATAGAGGAGATTTAGGAGCTCGACTACGTGCTTTTCAAGATTCCCTTATTTCGGTGCCATTGGGTCCATCTCTCACAGGTGAAGGTCGACAAGTACGGTGTCACTACCGTAGACCTCAAACTTGTCGGATACAAAGACGAACCATTCGTACTCACTAACCAAGTTATTCAAGTTTTTTATGTAATCGATCAGGAAAATAAGAAGCACCACGTAGTTCTTGATGGAAAAAAAGAATTGTCGAAATTAAGAATGTAGGGGACGAGAAAGAATACAATCAATTTGATGAGTTGCCTCCTTTCAGAAACGACATAACGTAGAGGAAGATAGTGACAAAAGTAGCTACATTCGCGTCGATCATCACGAAGGGCTAATTTTTAAAGGAAATAAGTACGTGAAATGATGAATGAAATGTTTATGTGTCATATGTTCTGTTTTTTGCATTTATATATGTATATGAGAATGTGTGATATATGTGAATTTGCATATATGTATATAAGAATGTGTTATATATATATGTGTGAATTTGCATATATGTATATAAGAAAGTGCGATATAAATGTGAATTTGCATTTATGTATATGAGAATGTGTGATATATATGTGAATGTCAATAGGGAACATCACATATGGTTTAAATTAAAACCATATGTGATGTTTATTATTACAGACGGTTCGAGGTAATAACCGTCTATGATGTTTTTTATTACAGACAGTTCTAGTTATGAACCGTCTGTGATGTTTTCTTATTACAGACAATTCTAAATAAGAATTATTTGTGATAATAAATATCACAGACGGCTATTAAAAAGAATCGTCTGTGATTATTCCCTATATATTGTGCACTAGGGTTTGTCCCCATTGTACTACCTACTAACATACACCGCCGCCTCGCCCCAAGCCCGTCACCCTCCTCCTCCTTCGCCGACTCCAGTGGCACTCATCGCACGAGGCCGTCGCCCTCCTCCTCCTCCTCCATCGACTCTGGTGGCCTTCCTCCCCTAGCGCTGTCGCCACCTCCCCGAGCTCGTTGCCACCTCACCCAAGCCCGCCGCTGCCTCCCCCGAGCCTGTCACCACCTCGCCTTGATCCCATTGTCGCCTTCCCCAAGCACATCATCGCCTCGCCGCCTCCCCCAAGTATTCTGCTAGTATTCATTTATCATTGTAGGACCGAAATGGCGATAGAGGGGGTGAATGTCGTTATCTTTAAAATCGCCCCCGAGAATTCGGAAAACTAATTCTGCTAAAAACCGGAACACATGCTATACTAAAACATTCAGCATAAATCAGAGAGTAATCAGTAAAAATTTCAGCTGAAAATATTGCCGTTTGATCTGCATGCAAAATCGACAAACATCAGCAGACAAAAAGAAAAAGGAACAATGAGTACTCGGCAGAAGTAGTCCTAACCAAACACACATGAGCTGAAAGCACACTGTGAGGAGCAGCTGATCAAACAATATAGACTAAAGGAATAGAGGCAGTAGTAAAATGCCGAATGATGTTCTGACTGGAGAACACTCGGTACAGAATTGACAAAACAAGAAAAGAGAAGGCAAACAAAACAGCATGCAGACGATAGCTGATTGAGGTCTGAAATAAAGAGCCAGGACTGCTAAAGACTAGAGCACAGTCTGAATGCCGAAGCAAAATCTGCAAACTAAAGAAAAAGGAAACTAAAAGCTGAAGTTCTGAACAGAAAAGAAAAAGAAAACTGACACAAACTGCTTGTGAACAAAGACTGACCAAAAAGAAAATAAAGTCCTTTCAGCCAAAAAACAAACAAAGAAATTAAGACTGAAGCTTTTGATTCTTGATGACCTATTAATGAGAAGGCAAAGACTAAAAAGCAATAATCTGCAAAGGGAGCAAACTGGAGAAGGATAGATTGAAAAGATGAATGCAAGACAACAAAACCGAAAACACAAACTGCAGACTAGAAAACTGACTGGAAACAAAGAGACTCGGCTGAAAATCTGCAATAATTCTTCAACTGATTTCTTCAGGAAAAGACTGATAGAATGATTGAGAAGCAACGACACAGACAGTACCAGGCAGAGAAGAACCCTGAACCAGAGGCCGATTGATGTTGTTCTTCTCTGGAGAGAAAACAAGATTTAAAACAAAAGCTTGACTCAAGAAAACTGAAGAAAAAGGAATACATCAAAGACAGTCATATCAAAATGCCCAAACTACAAAGACAGAGGAGCTCAAAAGATGAAACACGCTAAATGATTGATTTTAAAGAATCTGTAGCACATACATCCAACCACACAGAAGAGAAGAAAGACAACCCCATATGCTTGGATATTAGAACAAAATGATTATAAGATTCTCAATCCATCCTCTCCCTCTCAATCCTCAAAAACACCAAGAGCTTCACATGCTTCTTGGGAGGAACACAACTCACACAAAGAACTCTCTAAAATACTTTGTGATCCTCAAGGGGGTATGCAGCCCCTCACCTCTATTTATAGCCCTTGGCTAACGGGTCTCCAACCCGTTACGCCGGCTAAACCCTAACGGAGCCATCTCCGCCAGTGCGACGCGAATTTACCGATTCGCCTCCCGCACCTTCCGGAAGCTTCCGCACCTTATCGTGTCGCCTCGCAACCACATCGAATCTCCGCCGCTTTGACACATCCGACCGTTCGACCTCGCCACCGCGCCTAGTCCGGTCCACCGTGTCTCGCCACGACTCGCCTCGACGTCCCGCAATACACGCACAAGAAACACGCCAAATAGCACCGCCGATACATGTAAGCATAATTAAATCCAAACCTGTCACATTAACATAATATGCATCCTAAACATGTTGACCAGGTTTGACCAAGTCCGCCGAGCCCGTTACACCTCGCAACGTCAGGGTCCGAACCAGCCAACTCAAACTCGACTTAACTAAACCGATGTAAATTACTCATTATACACAATGGGATGACCTCCACATGGTCTCTCAATCTCCCCCTTGATGAGTATATTGACAAACACCGAAAAAGCACAAAGTTGAGTTTGAAGAGTCTAACATGGTCCATAAGAACAAGAATGAAGCTAATGACCATGTCGACAGAAGGAGCAAAAGAAAGAACAATTTTTCCTCAAAGCTCACAAGTGGCTTTTTCTACCACTATTCTCCCCATTTTGACAATAAACGCATCAAGAATGCAAGAAGGAGAAAAAGTCATAATGATGGATGAAATGACAGTTTTGATTAATCTAAGCATTTAGAGCCATGAGAATTATCCAAAATAACTATAATGTATTACATTAAGCCATAATATACAAGTATGCTACCAAGATCATGACTATGTATGTAAAGAGAAGCTAAGCCAAATAAGGTATAATCTGAATTTTTAGTTGAAGTGCTTAGCAAGTCAAGTCAAACATGATTTTAGTCTAGCTAGAGGTATCCATGAATGATGCAGGCCATGTCAATAAGCTAAATGGAACCGAGAAGCTAGTGTTGAGTCAACTAGAGTGCTACTAGTTCAAGAATGATACAATTGTTGGAGTACATTGAACTTTTTAGCAATTGAGCACAATTGACAAACTTTGACTTTAGAAATCATATGATTGTTTCCAACCATTTTTTTGTTGTTTAGTCATGTGCTAGACCTCAAGCCTTATGCGACCACTTCAAGCAATGAGCTTAAGAAGATGATCTTGGTCATCCAAATCTCCCCTGAGTTCATGCCTTGTGCAATGGCAAGCCGCCTCATGAGAAGGAATTGGTGAGATCGGTTTTCGCACAAAGAGATCTTTTGCTTTTAATAGATTGTACTAACTTATGTGTCATTAAGAAACTAATATAGCTCAATCTATTGCTCAACAATGATTCAAGACTCAACTCAGCCTATTTGACATGGCATGAACCATAAAAAGATAACACAAAGCTGACTAATCTCAAATATGAACATGACATGAATTAGGTCAAATTTAGCATTTTAATTAACCTATCACGGCAAAGACTTGACTACACGTATAAAGTTATGATCAAATTAGCAATGGAGCACAAATCATGGCAAGATGTAATATAATGAAAACATGTCATGAGTGGATAATAATCAAGGCTCCATTAAGTTATATTACAAAACAAATGAAGAAAATCCAGCTCCCCCTTAACTTGAGATGCAACTTTTAGTTCAAGTTGAGTTATATCAATATTAAGATCTAGAAGTTCCCAAATGAACTCCCCCTGAACCAAAGCAATAAAAGAAAGAGCTGGCAAATAAATCAAGAAAGGCGGTCCTTAAAGCATAGATAAGATAAAGAATACTAATGACTCGGACTAACTCTTATCTACCCCATATGACTCTGTGACAACAAATTGCCGAGTAAAACACACACTAGAGAGCAAACACGCACTGCCTACCCGAGGGTGGCCCAACCCTCGCTAGAACCTAGAAGAAGTGAGTGAGCTCAACCTAGTGATATAAGAACCAGCTATCCTGAAAGCACAAGATAAGAGCAAGAAGTCTAAGCACTCAGCAAGAGACACACTCTAACCTATGCTGGAAGGATTAAACCCAATGCACCCGCAGATGCAATGCAACATTAAGGATACAGAAGCATAAAGAATATGATAAAGCAATAAAGCCCAAAGCTCCCTCACAACAACAGTAAGGACAAACCACCCCAAGCTCTCTCCTCGAAATGAAAACCTCGAGTCATCCGAGGCTTGGTGAAGATATCGACCACCGGTGGTCACTCACCGAATTGAAGTGCAATGTCACCCTTCTACATGGTCTCGAAGGAAGTGATATTGAATATCAATGTGCTAATGGATTGCGCAAAGGCTACGATAGCGTAAAACAAAACTTTCTACCGCCGCACACAAGAACATCATGCTTAAGGAGGATCATGGATCGTTGCCACTAGACGCCAAGCGAAGAAGAGTTGGAGAAGCCGATCCAACCACGCGTCGAGGTAGTAGTGGAAGTAGTCGATCGTCCCGAACCGATCGCTCCTCCACGCGATCAACCACACCACGAGCGTATCCAATCAGAGGTTGTTGATGCCGATCAACGCCGCAACGAGCAGCGCCCACCGTATCCACACGTCCCGGATCGAACGCCGATCGCGAGTGTACCAAAGACCATGAGCGCCTAGGGTTTGGCTCGGAGGTGGCGGCGTGGTTTAGCTCGGGATTATCGATGATTTCCTCACCGCCTCCATATATATAGACCTCACTTGGGCCTCGTGGACCGAGGCCCAATAGGAGTCTATCCGGATCTCTATCCGAATTGAGCCCATATCCGAATCACATTCGAATTAGTGTTCCAACTCGTTAAGTGTGCGACCCTGGGTTCACGTATACTTGGTCGCGACCCAGAAACACCTTTCCGGTCACCGTGTTAATAGCGGCCTCTAGTAAGACATATTAACCCCAAAGTATACGTAAAGATCATATCGGCTGAACCTGTAATGTTCTCATGTACTAATCCCTTTGCCTCACGATATAGATTAAGCTCAAGGCGAGACCGTGTCATCCTTTTAATAGCTCAATCACTCTCTCGATTCCGTGATGGATTATAAACTCGTGATTGACTCCTCAATCACCTTGGCATGGCCATGCACTTTCATAATCCATTACATCGAGGGGCCCAGAGATATCTCTCCCATAAGGAGGGCAAATTCTATCTTGATTATTCACATCCCACTACATGTTTCATGGCAAACCCAAAGACTACTTTTATGACTACCCGCCACGGAGTAGTGTTTAGTAGTCCCAAAGTAAGCTACTACGCATGCTGGGAACCATGATGATCTCAAGTCTAAGGATTCCACATAAACACTACTTGAGACCAACTGATGACACATGGAATCTCTCAGTGTCTCATGGCGGGTCTATCCAACATATGTTCACTAACACATGTCCATATTATTGATTTGGTATCTCCATACCATGATCCATGAGACATGATCATCAATCAATACATATGTCGATCTTTGAATCATATTTGTTCCTCATATGAAATATAATCGTGGATCATTTAGAAATAGCAACATTTTGGCATTAAGAGTCTCATGAATAAGTCACATACTCATTGATCAATAATGATAATGTCTATTTCAAGGAACAAAGCAATGTATCATAAACATAGTATGTGATATATTCAACATCTCTTTGTTGCCTCTAGGGCATATCACCAACATGTGCTTGGTCCGAGAATACTGCACTGGGTTCTTAGCAATGCTAATCGCAGACGTGTTATCGCAAAAGAGCGGAACACGATCGATAGCTAACCCAAAGTCCCTCAAAGTCGAGATCATCCAAAGTACTTGGCTACAAGAACTAGTCAAAGAACGCACTCGACCTCGGTGGTGGATCGCAACACCTGACCGCTTCTCAAGACCAAGAAACGAGAGAAGTGCCAATGAACTAGCAGTGCGAAGTGCTCTTCCTATCTATCCTACTGACCAAGAAAGTCTCGCATCCAAAAGGCTCTAAGAGATAGACAGAGGAGGAAGAGTACCGATACCATAGTCAATGGTAGCTCGAAGGTGCCGAAAGATGCGCTTCACCGCCTGGCGGTGAGACACGCGAGGAGAAGCCTGAAACCGAGCACAAAGACACACGGAGAAGTTTATGTCCGGTCTCGAGGCAGTGAGGTACAAGAGAGAGCCAATCATGCTTCTGAATTCCTTTTGATCGACTGGCTCGCCGTCCTCATCCGGGTCAAGTGTGGTAGAGAAGCCATCGGAGTTGACACCGCTTTCCATCACTCACGCCGAAACGTCTCAGAGGTCACGGTGTACTTGCCTTGATGCAAGAAGGTACCCTCCCGAGTCTGCTTGATTTGAAAGCCAAGGAAGAAAGTCAACTCACCCATCATGCTCATCTCAAACTCGGTGCTCATGACATCCGAGAACTGTGAAACGAGAGCATGGGAAGAGCCGCCAAAGATGATGTCATCGACATAAATTTGGATGAGCAGAAGGTCACTGCCGAGCCGGCGTGTGAACAAGGTCTTGTCGACTTTACCCATCTCGAAATCATGTCTCAATAGATAGGACTTAAGCCTCTCATACCAAGCTCTAGGGTCTTGCTTAAGTCCATACAACGCTTTGGAAATCTTGAAGACATGACTAGGGTATTTGGGGTTCTCGAAACCTGGAGGCTGTCTGACATAGACTTCTTCCTCAATGAAGCCATTGAGAAAGGCACTCTTGACGTCTATCTGGTAAAGCTTGAAGCCCTTAGATGCTGCAAAGGCAAGCATAATTCTAATGGCCTCAAGACACGCTACAGGGGCAAAGGTCTCCTCGAAGTCTAGACCCTCAACCTGGGAGTACCCCCGAGCAACCGCCTAGCCTTGTTTCAATGACTACCCCATCCTCGCCTCGCTTGTTCTTGAACACCTATTTGGTCCCAATGATATTGTGACCTCGAGGGGGCTCAACAAGCGTCCAGACCTTGTTTCTTTCGAAACTCTCGAGCTCCTCATGCATGGCATTGATCCAAGACTCGTCAGATAAAGCATGACAAATGTCTTTAGGCTCAAAGGAAGCTACGAAGGCAGAGTGGAGACAGAAGAGTGACATGCCAGACTTGGAGCGTGTGACTCGTTCAAAGAGGTCTCCAATCATCTGCTCTGAAGGATGAGATTTTTGGATATGTCTTGGAGGTCCAGGATGAGATGAAGAAGTGGCCTCTACCTCGTGACCTGACGGGTAGGAACAAAGCCACTAGCTCCAGAGGAAACTGTAGGCATGGGCTGATCACCTTGAGATGCGATAGAAGAAGGCACCTCAAGGGTGGATGAGGATTGATCGGTAGACGACCCTCGTCTCCATCATCCTCATCATCCACAAAGATGGTCTCGGACCGCTCTAGAGAACTCGAGATATCGGGCCTAGTCCCTGACCGCCTCATCGAAAGTCACCTCACGTGTTTCTACCATTTTGCTAGACTCAGCCTGCACCCTATAGGTTCGTGAAGAAGTCGAGTAGCCTAGAAAGATCCCATCACAAGAACGTGACTCGAACTTATCTAGGTTCCCGGACTTCAGAATAAAGCACTTGCAACCAAACACACGAAAATGAGAAACACTGGGCTTTCGCCGATATCTCAACTCGTAAGAGGTGCGATGCAAGTGTGCCCCGAGAAAACTCGTTCAAACATGGCACGCGGTGGCTATAGCCTCACCCAAAACTTCCGCGGTGTAGAGTATTCATCGAGCATCGTCCGGTCATCTCGACCAAGGTACGGTTCTTCCTCTCACGACGCCATTCTGTTGTGGGACGTGCGGAGAAGAGAATTGGTGCTCTAGACCTGTCTCACCACATAACCTCTCGAAGTAGGAATTCTTGAACTCCGTGCCATTGTCACTGCGGATCGCTCGTAAGGCATCTGGAAGCTCAACAGAAATCCTACTGAAAAGACCTCAAAAATGTGAAAACGTCTCATCCTTCGAGGCTAAGAAAAACACCCAAGAGTACCTCGAATAGTCATCGACCACAACAAGAACGTACCACTTCCTCTTCTTGATCGACTCAAATTGGTCCAACTGTGTCCATGTGGAGCAATGTGTCCGTGCATCGGTCATAGTAATCGTGACCGGAGGATGAGAAGCGGCAACCATCTTGCCGCGCTTCAAGATGGAGCGCAAATAAGATCTTTGACCATCTTGAGTTTCGGCAGACCACGAATGAGATCGTGGCGGTAACTCGGGTCAAATGGTCAAATCCAATATGACCAAGTCTCCTATGCCAGAAGGAAAGGTCGCGGGACTCAGAAGCAAGCAAACAACGGAGAGAATCGTGAGAAGACTCGGAAAAATCAGCACGAAAGATCCTCCCAAAACGAGAAATCCATAAACCGGACTCACCCAAGAATCAAGAATTTTGCAGTTGTTCTTCTTAAAGCTCACCTCGAAATCGTCATCGGTAAGTCGAGAGACCGAAAGCAAATTGTCTGCGACTTACTAACCAAAGCAACATCTTTCAAAATAAATGAATCATTAATGCGACAAGACCTTTGGCGATGACGCCCAGATGAAGCGTCTCCAAGGTGATCATCTCATCACCGAGCACGGCAAGGAAGAAAACCAACGGAATCTTCGGTCATGTGTCGTGAACACCCGAGTCTACAAGCCAAACCTTTCCTTCCTCGCCGGCGAACCCGAGTCAAACAGAGAGTAAAGTCTCAAGATCGGGATAAATCAAGAGTGATTTTGGCACCCAATCTTGAGTAACACGTCAGCGGATGAAGTAGTCAAGCACGGTGACCTCTATCTACCCCACGCCTCGTCACTCAAAGAAGCGGAAGGTCCGTGTGCGGACACGGAAGGCATTCTTGGGTCCGACCGCTACGGAAGAGCGAGTCGGTGCACCGCAAGAAGAAGTCGATCACGCCGCTGCACGCATCTCGATGGGAAGCGAGATCTACCCTCGAGCGGCGGAAGTCACGACCGGAGGGAGCATAAGGACTAAAAACGAAAACTCGGAAGAACCAAGTCCTCGATGCAGCCCAAAGCTACCAACAGTAGCAAACCTAGACCTCGTGTTGGTCTTAGGTGCACTCAAGGTCCGGGTCGACCACGAATCGCCTAAGAGACTCAACACGGTCTCTTCGAGCAATCTTGGCGCTTGAAGCGTTGGTCAATCAAATGTCCATCCTTCGACGGAAGGTGCAATGATACCGGCCGAGGGGTCAAGCTGCAGTGAAGTCACCTTGCCGCCGAAATCCTTTGGACAAATCCTGCTGATTTAAATTGAACATTCTTGTTCTTGGGTTTGACCTCAATCACACCTGCGGCTACGGGTCTGAGCACGACAGGTGGATGCTTCCTCACATCCTCATGGAAATCATATCCTAGACCCTGATTAAACTTGCAAATCTTTGACTGGTCTAAAATAAGATTAAGCTTTTTCTTGCCTCCTACAAATTTCTCGAGAGTGTTCGTAAGATACTGACCCTCCCGAAAAAGAGAGGTGCAAGAAGAGCAAGGAGAAGAACAAGAGACAGCAGGAGGAGAGGAAGGAGAAGAACCAATAGCGAAGAGCGAATAGCACGTGCATATTTCTCCTTATGCACGGCCACCTCAACCTTGAGGGCTTCGCGAGACACAGGGGCAGCCCTAATCCTAGCCATTTGGTTCTCGTAACTCTTCCTAAACGCCTCTACCATGTTCTTATCCTTTTCCAACACTTCACCTGAAAGCACAAGAAGGATGTGATTTTCTAGAAGGTCCTTAGTTAGCTTCACACATTTTTCATCCAATATAATCAATTCAGATTTTAGTTTATTACAACTATTGCATGGTGAGCTAACAGGATCCTTAGTAGCAAATTGAGCCATTTTCTTGTTATGATCAACCATATCTTGAAATTGCTTAGAAACCGATTCAAGCTCAAAGGTTAATTTAGGACAGTTGGTACAAGAAACAATAGGCACTAACAGGGAAGCACGCAATTCAGCAATTTTGTGATCTGCCCTTTTTAAGTTCATCTTCAAATTATTACAACTTTCACAAGTCTCGGGCAGATCGAGAAGCATAGTGTAAAGACCTCTAAAAGCATTGTCCTTATCCTCACATGAGGTGCAAGAAGTAATGGAATGCGCGAAGGCTACGATAGCAGAAAACAAAACTTTTCTACCGCGCACACAAGAACATCATGCTTAGGAGGGATCATGGATCGTTACCACTAGACGCCAGCAGCAATGAAGAAGAGTTGGAGAAGCCGATCCAACCACGCGTCGAGGTAGTAGTGGAAGTAGTCGATCGTCCCAACCGATCGCTCTCCACGCGATCAACCGCACCACGAGCGATCCGATCTGTAGGTTGTTGATGCCGATCAACGCCGCAACCGCAGCGTCTCCACCGGTATCCACACGTCCGGGTGGGAACGCCGATCGCGAGTGTACCAAAGACTCGCGAGCGGCTAGGGTTTGGCCTCGAGGTGGCGGCGTGGTTTAGCTCGGGATTATCGATGTTCCTCACCTCGCCTCCATATATATAGACCTCCTCACTTGGGCCTCGTGGACCGAGGCCCAATAGGAGTCTATCCGGATCTCTATCCGAATTGAGCCCATATCCAATCACATTCGAATTAGTGTTCCAACCCGTTAAGTGTGCGACCAGAGGTTCACGTATACTTGGTCGCGACCGAAACACCTTTCCCGTCACCGTGTT
The DNA here is from genome assembly GCA_036346245.1 of Bonia amplexicaulis. Taxonomy (NCBI): domain Eukaryota; kingdom Viridiplantae; phylum Streptophyta; class Magnoliopsida; order Poales; family Poaceae; genus Bonia; species Bonia amplexicaulis. The sequence goes on along the minus strand of JAYGGG010000461.1, from coordinate 70,579 downwards.
AATAGCGGCCTCTAGTAAGACATATTAACCCCAAAGTATACGTGAAGATCATATCTACCGAACTCGTAATGTTCTCATGTACTAATCCTTTGCCTCACGATATAGATTAAGCTCAAGGCGAGACCCGTGTCATCCTCTTAATAGCTCAATCACTCTCTCGATTCCGTGATGGATTATAAACTCGTGATTGACTCCTCAATCACCTTGGCATGGCCATGCACTTTCATAATCCATTACATCGAGGGGCCCGAGATATCTCTCCCATAAGGAGGGCAAATTCTATCTTGATCATTCACATCCCACTACATGTTTCATGGCAAACCCAAAGACTACTTTTATGACTACCCGCCACGGAGTAGTGTTTAGTAGTCCCAAAGTAAGCTACTACGCATCTTGGGAACCATGATGATCTCAAGTCTAAGGATTCCACATAAACACTACTTGAGACCAACCGATGACATATGGAATCTCTGCGGTGTCTCATGGCGGGTCTATCCAACATATGTTCACTAACACATGTCCATATTATTGATTTGGTATCTCCATACCATGATCCATGAGACATGATCATCAATCAATACATATGTCGATCTTTGAATCATATTTGTTCCTCATATGAAATATAATCGGGGATCATTTAGAAATAGCAACATTTTGGCATTAAGAGTCTCATGAATAAGTCACATACTCATTGATCAATAATGATAATGTCTATTTCAAGGAACAAAGCAATGTATCATAAACATAGTATGTGATATATTCAACATCTCCATGTTGCCTCTAGGGCATATCACCAACAGCCTCCCACTTGCACTAGAGTCAACCATGTAGGTATCTAATACCCATTGCCCTAGTGTGAGCCTCATGCTTTGGTCGAAGCGGCTTTGTCAACGGATCCGCAATGTTCAAACTGTGTGTACTTTGCATATCTTAACATCGCCTCTCCACAATCTCGCGGATGAGATGAAATCGCCAGAGAATGTGCTTGGACTTCAGTGCGATCTAGGCTCCTTGGTTTATGAATGGCTCCACCGTTGTCACAAGAGAGGTCCATTGGGTGGAGGCACTAGCCATCACACCAAGCTCGAAACAAATTTCTTGATCCAAACAACCTCTTTAGCGACTTGGCCGCTATGTACTCGGCTTTGTAGAATCAAGAACTGCCTCCTGCTTGGAACTCTTCCACCACCGCACCGCCATTCGTGCGTAACACAAATCCCGATTATGATCTAAAATCATCTTTGTCGGTTTGAAGCTAGCATCGGTGTAACCATTTACAACGAGCTCTTCCTCACCCCATAGACGAGGAACACATCTTTAGTTCTTCTCAAGTACTTTAAGATGTTCTTTACTGTAATCCAAAGACTTTCACCGATCTCGATCGTATCTACCGTAGCACTTAAAGCATACGAGACATCCGGACGTGTACAAAGCATGGCATACATAATGGATCCAATAGTCAAGCATATGGAATCGCATTCATTTTATCCCGCTCATCGTGTGTACTAGGACACCGATTCTTGCTAAGATTTATACCATGTGACATAGGTAGGAAGCCTTTCTTGAATCCTGCATGTTGAACATTTTCAACACCTTGTCAATGTACGATCTTGGCTTAATCCAATCACCTTTTTGATCTATCTCTATAGATCTTGATGCCCAGAATATATGTCACCTCTCCTAAGTCTTTCATAGAGAAACTACTTTTCAATGAAGACTTAATGATTCGAGCATAGGAATGTCATTTCCGATCAATAATATGTCATCCACATATAAGACCGTAAACACGAAAAGCGCCCCACTAGCCTTTTGTAAACACAAGGCTCTTCTTCGTTCTTGATGAAACCAAACCCTTTGATTACTTCATCAAACGAATGTTCCAACTCCGAGATGCTCGCTTTAATCCATAAATGGATCTTTGCGCTTGCATATCTTTCTAGTCGATTGGGATCGACAAAACCTGTGGTCGTGTCATGTACACATCCTCACTCGATTTCCATTAAGGAAAGCTGTTTTGACATCCATTTGCCATATTTCATAGTCGAAATAAGCAAGAATCGCTAGAATGATCCGAATAGACTTTAGCATTGCGACGGCTAAAAGTTTCATCATAATCAACACCTTGAATTTGTTTGAAACCTTGGCCACCAATCGCGCTTTATAGATGTGAACATTTCCATCTATGTCTATCTTTTCTTGAAAACCCATTTGCACTCAATGGTTTTAACACCATCGGTGGATCAACCAAGTTCCAAACTTGATTACCGTGCATGGATTCAATTTCGGATCTCATGGCTTCAAGCCATTTCTCGTAGTCTGGTCCCACCATCGCTTCTTCATAGGTCTTAGGTTCATCGTTGTTCAACAACAATATATCCCGTTGTTGAGTAGTCAAGAACATGTACCTCTCGTGTACACGACGTGACCTCTCGACCTACGTGGTGCCTGGTGTGTCCACAAGGTTCTTCAACAGCTTGTTCATCCTGTTGTGGTTCTCAGAGAGCGAAACGCTTTCGTGTGTTTCTAATTTCTTCAAGTTGCACCATGCTCCCACTATCCCTTCTTGAGAGAAACTCTTTCTAAGAAGACACCATGCCAAGCGACAAACACTTTGCCTTCTTCTTGATTATAGAAGTAATATCCTTTTGTTTCCTTAGGATACCCGATAAAGAAGCATTTATCGATTTAGGATTGAGCTTATCAGATTGTAAACGTTTTACATAAGTCTCACATCCCCAAATCTTGAGAAAAGACAAGCTAGGACGTTGTCCTGTCCACATCTCATATGGTGTCTTTTCTACTGATTTTGATGGAACTCTATTTAGTGTGAAAGCGGTACTGTTTCAAGAGCGCACTTCAAAAAGACAACGGAAGATCACTGTGGCTCATCATGGAGCGCACCATATCTAATAAGGTGCGATTTCTCGCTCGATACCCCATTCCATTGAGGTGTTCCATGAGTCAATTGTGGAACAATTCCACAATCCTTCAGATGATTACCAAACTCATGGCTCAAATACTCGCCTCCACGATCAGATCGTAGAAACTTGATTGTCTTGCCTAAATGATTTTGCACTTCATTTTGGAATTCTTTGAACTTTTCAAAGGATTCAGACTTATGCTTCATCAGGTAGATATATCCATATCTACTAAAGTCATCAGTAAAAGTTATGAAGTACTGAAAACCACCTCTGGCTGTTGAGCTCATTGGTCCACATACATCAGAATGTACGAGTGCCAATAAGTCACTTGCCCGCTCACCTTGACCGGTGAAAGGTGCTTTGTCATCTTGCCAAGTAAACAAGATTCGCATGTCTCAAATGATTCAAAATCAAATGAGTGCGAATACCATCTCTATGGAGCTTCTCCATGCTTTCTCATTTATGTGACCTAAGCGACAAGTGCCAAATAAACGTGGATTCAAATCATTCGATCGTTGCCTCTTTGTATTAATGTTATAGACCGATGACTCTTCAAGAGTAAGAACATATAACCCATTCACCAATGGAGTATGACAATAGAACATATCTTTGAAATAAAGAGAACAACCATTGTTCACAGATCTAAAGTCATAACCTTCGCTTGTAAACATGAAGCGTAAATAATGTTCTTGGAAAGAGATGGAACACAATAACAATTATTCAATTCCAAAACTAATCCTCAAGGTAAAGACAATGGCATGGTGCCAACACCACCGCAAAGAACTTTGCTCCATTGCCAACGCCAAGATCCACTTCGCTCCTCCTCAAACTTCTACTTCTTCTTAGCCCCGCAACGATTTGCAAATGTGAGCAACCGATCCGGTATCAAATACCCAAGAATCGTAGATGAAGTAGCAAGATTGATTTCTATAACATTTATACCGGAGCGAAGTCGATTTCCTTCTTTTCTCAAGATCCTCCAAGTACTTTGGGCGCCTTTTCCAATGTCCCGATTGCTTACGTAGTAGCAATCGCATCGAGAGCAGGCCCTTCTTGACTTGCTTGGCCTTAGAACCGCCGCGATCTCATCGAGCTAACTTTCTTTGACCGCGCATTTCTTTACATAGGGCTTGCCTTGCCTTTCTCGCATCATCATCACATGATGGTCGCTTTTCTTAATGCTTTCCTCGGTGATTTTAGCATCCCATGCAACTCACCCAAGGTCTTGTCCATGTTGTTCATGTGATAGTTCGAATGAATGGCTCAAAGCTCGAGGGGAGCGATCAAGAATCACATCGAGAGCCAACTCTTGGCTAAGGGAAAACCAAGCTTTCCGGACTCTCAATGTAGCCAATCATCTTAATCACATGAGGGTCGACGGATTCCCTTCTGCAAGCTCGCACGCAAACAAGGACTTTGAAGTGTTGAACCTCTCACCCTTTCTTGGTTCTCAAACATACCACGCAACCCCACAATGATATTGTAGGCATCTGTGTTCTCATATTGCTTCAAGCTCAGAGGACATTGTGGCAAGCATGAGACGACTCACATCAAGGTAATCATTCGCTTGCTTCTCATAAGCTTTCCGTGCACCACGGAGCATTATCGTGCAAGTCATCGTGATAAGGAGACTCAAGGACATGCTCCTTGCGCCTTGCTTGAGAACAATTCTCAAGTTGCGATACCAATCCAAAAAGTTCGTTCCATTGAGTTTTCTTTCTCAAGAATAGATCGCAAATTAAAAGAACTGGATGCGCATTAGTTGACATGATCTACAACAAAGAATACGCAAAGTTTAGCACTATGTTTATGTTCATCTTTTATTAAACTATTTAACAAAAGACTCCCACTATGTGTTTTGCAACAAAACTCCCTCTAAGTTACATAGTGGGTCAAGATCCTCATTTCATTAGTTCCTAGTGAGCTTTGGCATCACGGCTAGAAGACTAGTGACATGGGTAAGCAACACCTTGCTAATCACATCCCTATGTGACTCTTGCTTGTTGGGTGACATCAATATGTCACGGCCCCAACCTATGCCCCAAGGTCCAAAACTGCTTTGATAACCTTGTTAAGTAAACCAATACTATGCATGTGGATGTCGGACATCCACCCTATTAGATCAAGATAGTTGATGGTACTCGCTTTGGCACCTACCAAACAATGATCATGATTCTTATAGGCGCAAAGAATTGGAAGGGCATCAAAACAAATTCTTAATTTTTCTTGAGAGAAACTATTCTATCATGAAAACTAACCCTTAGTTGGTATGGCATGAAAGAATAGTATGACAAGAAATAAACATCACATGCATATAATCACATTATACCGTGAATGGTATGGCATTTTGTATCGTAGTGGTCGCCATCGCCATGGTTCCACGGTGATATTCTTCGCCACACTTCTTGTCCTCTTTGTCATCATGCTTGAAGCCTCCATAGCAAAGAACTAAACTATTACAACTAATAGGTAGCAAATGAATTACATGAGGAGCTCAAGCATCACAAGTCGACACGCAGTGTCGTTATACAATTAAAGAACGACCTCAACCCTACTGTGATTAATACGACACACGTGCCGCCAAAACACACATGCATCACATATGCATCTATGCCATACCATTCACATCATTCCCCGCAAAAACAAGTTAGCGTAGAACATATTCTACCGCCACGACATGAATGTGTTTCCATAACAATCTATGCGTATGCATACGGCGGTCCATGGGTTTCGTGGCGTCACCGAAAACCTCACGGAATTACATAGATCGCATCTATGAAATCGCTATGAAAATCTCATCGGCCGATCAAATCAACCCAAACCGAGCCATTCAAAATGTCTCAATTTTCATTAGATCAATCACATCAATCATCGCGATCGGTATGCTTAAGGAGACCGCAACACAAGACCTCGATCCGTTGGCTCAATCTCATCGACGTGCGCGCAGCTAGCCCCGATGGTGTTACCAAAGGTAGGGGCAAGTCGCGCGACATCAAAGAAGGAACACGAACTAATCTTTTGGCCACATGATGCTATCAACTCATACATATTCCAACCCCTTATGACCGATTGATCTAGTCCGTAATAGATCCAATCTATTACAACCGCATATCAACATATGCACCGATCCGATCGCAAACTAAGCAAGATGGCTCGATACCACTAATGGAATGCGCGAAGGCTACGATAGCGTAAAACAAAACTTTTCTACCGCGCACACAAGAACATCATGCTTAAGGAGGATCATGGATCGTTACCACTAGACGCAGCAGCAATGGAAGAAGAGTTGGAGAAGCCGATCCAACCACGCGCGTCGAGGTAGTAGTGGAAGTAGTCGATCGTCCCGAACCGATCGCTCCTCCACGCGATCAACCGCACCACGCAGCGCATCCGATCCGTAGGTTGTTGATGCCGATCAACGCCGCAACCAGCAGCGCCTCCACCGGTATCCACACGTCCGGGTGGAACGCCGATCGCGAGTGTACCAAAGACTCATGAGCGGCTAGGGTTTGGCTCGAGGTGGCGGCTGTGGTTTAGCTCGGGATTATCGGATCGTTCCCTCACCCCGCCTCCATATATAGACCTCTCACTTGGGCCTCGTGGACCGAGGCCCAATAGGAGTCTATCCGGATCTCTATCCGAATTGAGCCCATATCCGAATCACATTCGAATTAGTGTTCCAACCCGCTTAAGTGTGCGACCACAGAGGTTCACGTATACTTGGTCGCGACCCGAAACACCTTTCCGGTCACCGTGTTAATAGCGGCCTCTAGTAAGACATATTAACCCCAAAGTATACGTAAAGATCATATCACGAACTCGTAATGTTCTCATGTACTAATCCTTTGCCTCACGATATAGATTAAGCTCAAGGCGAGACCGTGTCATCCTCTTAATAGCTCAATCACTCTCTCGATTCCGTGATGGATTATAAACTCGTGATTGACTCCTCAATCACCTTGGCATGGCCATGCACTTTCATAATCCATTACATCGAGGGCCCAGATATCTCTCCCATAAGGAGGGGCAAATTCTATCTTGATCATTCACATCCCACTACATGTTTCATGGCAAACCCAAAGACTACTTTTATGACTACCCGCCACGGAGTAGTGTTTAGTAGTCCCAAAGTAGCTACTACGCATGTTGGGAACCATGATGATCTCAAGTCTAAGGATTCCACATAAACACTACTTGAGACCAACCGATGACATATGAAATCTCTGCGGTGTCTCATGGCGGGTCTATCCAACATATGTTCACTAACACATGTCCATATTATTGATTTGGTATCTCCATACCATGATCCATGAGACATGATCATCAATCAATACATATGCTGATCTTTGAATCATATTTGTTCCTCATATGAAATATAATCGTGGATCATTTAGAAATAGCAACATTTTGGCATTAAGAGTCTCATGAATAAGTCACATACTCATTGATCAATAATGATAATGTCTATTTCAAGGAACAAAGCAATGTATCATAAACATAGTATGTGATATATTCAACATCTCCATGTTGCCTCTAGGGCATATCACCAACAAGAAGTAGTCTCAATAGTAGATGAAGGAACAACAATCCTAGTCATTTCTAGTTCAAAGCGCGCACTAACATTCTCCACCTTAAGAATATCTAGCTCGAGGTCACACTGTCATAAGAAGTCCTTAACTTCTCCATATCACCAATAAAGGCAGGGCATGTATCACAGTCGTCACGGGAGGGAGCAGATATAAGTGAAGTAAGCTCCCGTGACAATCTATCTACTTCCTTCTCCAACTCGCTACATCTAGCTCTAGATCTAGCATGAAATCCTCCTAACTTAAGAAAGGCATCATTAAGCTGGTCGTAAGATGTGTATACCTCGTCGGAGTCGGAGTAGAGCTCGTTGTCGCTCAGTTCGCCTTCGAGGGCCATGAAGCACATGCCGGAGAAGTCATCGCCATCTTTGGGTTCTTGATCACCCGTCCGTCGTCGTCGCTCCATCCCTCCACCTCGCCGAGGTCGAGGTCGTCGAAGGCGGCGAGGACGCGGTGGAAGAGCTTGGCCTTCCCAAAGTCGCGAACTTCTTCTTGCCTTGAACAGTGCCGAGGGCTTCGTGTTGCGGTTCTTGTTGATGTAGTCGTTTGCCGAACCGCGATGTCGGTTTGCCCTTCCCGCTTGGGACGGTTTGCTCGGATGTGGTTGGGGCCACCACACTCAAGCAAATCACAAGACCTCCTCTTTACCATCCCTCCTCCTCTTGTAGGCATGAGAAAATCTACGCTAGGAGGGCTAGCTGTCGTCTCGCAAGTTACTCTAATCGATCATCGCTATGTCACGAGAGCGCAAGGAGAATCCACATATCGGCTCGCAGAAGAAGATCCGAGCGGGATCGGTGACTAATGCCATCGACAGACTTCGACCGACGAGAGACTATGTCAATCTCGTGAGTCTTGAGGCACGAGTAAAGCGCATCAAGAGTCGTGGTCGAGAGGTCCGTGGTATCCTTGATGGTAGTCACCTTCATCTCCCAAACCCAAGATCGAGTGCTGAAGCATTTGTCGAGCGTTATCCGAGTCGGAGTATGTGAGACCGACGGCTCGGAGGTTGCTCAAAATCTTGTGAAAGTGAGAAAAGCACTCGTCAAGGGACTCGCCAGCAAGCATCTCGAATTTGTCAGATTCGCTTGAACCGGTCCTGTCGCACCGCCTTTATTTGGGTGGTGCCTCATGGTAAGCATCGAGGGTCGCCCAAATATCGAAGGCGCACGACGGTGAGAGATGCGATCAAACCGCTCGCTCAATCCTCGAATGATGATGTTCCTTGCCCTTGCGTTTGCCTCAACATCGCCATATTCCGGCATTGATGTTCTCATCGGCAGGAACAACAAACTGAACCTTCACCTTCCTCCAGATGGCATACCCCTGAGCCTGGATGTATGTTTCCATTCGGCGCTTCCAGAAGGGGTAATCCAAGCCATCAAAGACCAGAGGCTTGGTGGAATACTTGTCCGTCGCTATGGCTCTTGAGACCGATTAAAGATCTATCGAGAAGAGCTAACCGGCTCTGATACCAATTGTAGGACCGAAATGGCGACAGAGGGGGGTGAATGTCGTTCTCTTTAAAATCGCCCCCGAGAATTCGGAAAACTAATTCTGCTAAAAACTGGAACGCATGCTATACGAAAAATTTCAGCATAAATCAGAGAGTAATTAGTAAAAATTTCAGCTGAAAATATTGCCGTTTGATCTGCATGCAAAATCGACAAACATCAGCAGACAAAAAGAAAAAAGGAACAATGAGTACTCGACAGAAGTAGTCCTAACCAAACACACATGAGCTGAAAGCACATTGTGAGGAGCAGCTGATCAAACAATATAGACTAAAGGAATAGAGGCAGTAGTAAAATGCCGAATGATGTTCTGACTGGAGAACACTCGGTACAGAATTGACAAAACAAGAAAAGAGAAGGCAAACAAAACAGCATGCAGACGATAGCTGATTGAGGTCTGAAATAAAGAGCCAGGACTGCTAAAGACTAGAGCACAGTCTGAATGCCGAAGCAAAATCTGCAAACTAAAGAAAAAGGAAACTGAAAGCTGAAGTTCTGAACAGAAAAGAAAAAGAAAACTGACACAAACTGCTTGTGAACAAAGACTGACCAAAAAGAAAATAAAGTCCTTTCGGCCAAAAAGCAAACAAAGAAATTAAGACTGAAGCTTTTGATTCTTGATGGCCTATTAATGAGAAGGCAAAGACTAAAAAGCAATAATCTGCAAAGGGAGCAAACTGGAGAAGGATAGATTGAAAAGATGAACGCAAGACAACAAAACCGAAAACACAAACTGCAGACTAGAAAACTGACTGGAAACAAAGAGACTCGGCTGAAAATCTGCAATAATTCTTCAACTGATTTCTTCAGGAAAAGACTGATAGAATGATTGAGAAGCAACGACACAGAGAGTACCAGGCAGAGAAGAACCCTGAACCAGAGGCCGATTGATGTTGTTCTTCTCTGGAGAGAAAACAAGATTTAAAACAGAAGCTTGACTCAAGAAAACTGAAGAAAAAGGAATACATCGAAGACAGTCATATCAAAATGCCCAAACTACAAAGACAGAGGAGCTCAAAAGATGAAACACGCTAAATGATTGATTTTAAAGAATCTGTAGCACATACATCCAACCACACAGAAGAGAAGAAAGACAACCCCATATGCTTGGATATTAGAACAAAATGATTATAAGATTCTCAATCCATCCTCTCCCTCTCAATCCTCAAAAACACCAAGAGCCTCACATGCTTCTTGGGAGGAACACAACTCACACAAAGAACTCTCTAAAATACTTTGTGATCCTCAAGGGGGTATGCAGCCACTCACCTCTATTTATAGCCCTTGGCTAACGGGTCTCCAACCCGTTACGGCTAAAATCCTAACGGAGCCATCTCCGCTTGTGCAGCCGCGACTTACCGATTCGCCTCCCCGCACCTTCCGGAAGCTTCGCGCTCCTTGTCGTACGCCCGCAACCACATCGAATCTCCGCCGCTCTTTGACACATCCGACTGCTCGACCTCGCCACCGCGCCTAGTCCGGTCCACCGTGTCTCGCCACGACCGCCTCGACGTCCCGCAATCACACGCACAAGAAACACGCCAAATAGCACCGCCGATACATGTAAGATAATTAAATCCAAACTGTCACATTAACGTAATATGCATCCTAAACATGTTGACCGTGTTTGACCAAGTCCGACCGAGCCCGTTACACCTCGCAACGTCAGGGTCCGAACCAACCAACTCAAACTCGACTTAACTAAACCGATGTCAATTACTCATCATACACAACGGGATGACCTCCACATGGTCTCTCAATCATTACTTGTTTCTTACATCAGTTAAGTATAAATCACTACTGTTCTTTACTGAATATTATTAGATTCAGTTATTACTGCTATGTTATTATCACGTCTTTTGATATATGCGCTTGGTTTTCTGAATTATTGCAATATCTTCCAGTGCTACAACTAAGCAAATTAATTGAAATTTCAGCTAGCACAACATTATGCAAAGATAAAGCAGAAATGAAACATTGCGATACGAATGCGATTTACTTGAATTAAATAATTTTGATATCTGTCTCTAGTTCATTGTTAAGTTTACTGTTGCTTGTTTTCAGATATTTGGTAAGGTACTTTAATCTTCAATAATACCAGATTTGTAAGACAAGATTCTACAAGTTAATACGTCAATCTTCATCTATTTCTTTTTACATATTTCAACAATTTAGCATGGTGAAAGATAGATGAATCTAGCAATTGAACATGCTCATAAAGTATCTAAAATAAAGACAGATTAAAGGTTAATATTACCAAGACAATATTCCAACACCTCCTTACTTAATCATTCTAAATGGTCAGATTAATTACTAAAGACAATAGTACTTCAATTCACCCAGCATGATAGAAATTTAATCAATCATAATAATCATTGCAATTCTTTTGCACACTCCTCAATAACTCCATGAGTTCTAATCATAAATAGACAAATTCTTAATCATAGTTCTTCAAGAAACTATTACAAGGCAATATCAAATTAATAAACTACACCTCCGAGGATGCTAATTAAAATTAATTATGCACCACACTAACATCTCAACATGATAATTCATACCTTATAAATTAATTTATATGATTACCACTTTCCACTTAAGCATAGCAATACACCATGAAGGGTTTTAACACTCTCCCTCAGAGAGGAGTGAAAATAAACTTCAACACTCGAAATAATCTAAAAGAAATATATAGATCCAATGTTTTAACATATTAATGAGTTTGCAACATAAATCCTTCTTTAATAAAAATACCAAGCGAACCAAAGAGTCACAATTCACAACAAGACAAAACTTCTGAAGGGAACATCCTTACAAATCAACAATATTCACAAGGAGCAAAAGTGTCTCAAAGGTTCCGAAAAGAAACAATAATTGTTTCAAAGAACAGGTAGAGACCAATTGCAAAACAACAGCTGCAATGAACCACAAACTCAAGAGAAATTTATTACTGCAATAGGCCAAGAATTGGCCAGAATCAACTTAAGGAAGATAACAATATTTCTAAAGAAACTCACTCACAACATCTGCAATTAAGTTTCCTGAGATAACTTCATCGCTAATCCCCATGCTACAAACAAGGGTATAACTCGCAAATGCCAAGGCAAAAAAAACAATCTCTACATAATATCATTAACAATTCTCACTCATAACAGTCATAGGAGCAAATCATAATCATACAAGATCATCTCATAACATAAATCATTATTGCAACATGTCAAAAGCATAAATGCAATGCTTGACACATCCCATCCTACTGTGCAAGTGTGTCAATTTAATAGTTTAATTACCACGGACCTAAAGCCCGCTCTGATACCAACTGTAACACCCCAGGACCCACAATGCCCTGGAATGCCACTAATACTACTCTACAGCTAGTCAATTTATAAAAATAAAATAAACTAGCAACAGTACTAAGCAAGATAGTATAAGCGGAAGCGTAAACAACTAATAAAAATAAAATAAACTAGCAACAGTACCAAAGGGACGGTTCCAAATTAACATTAATAAGTTGAAACATACATCAATATGATAACTAAGCAAAAGACTAGAATTCTTCCAACTTTATTTCAGCATTAAGTTTATAATACAAGTGCATCGAGTCGGTGCCGCTCTACCCTTCCCAATGCATGCTCAAAGTCCACCGTTGGGAGGGGAAGCAAGAGTGAGATAAAATCTCAAGAAGCAAACTGCTTAACAAGTTATTCAAACTACAAGTAATTTAAACATCATCATTATAATTCCATAGATCCACAATTACAATTTATATTCATAATTATTAAACCACCATAAACTTTCATGAATCATACCTCTTAAGTTTCAGATTTAATTAGCATATGAATGCAATCATTTTATCCCGTATTAAATACAAAAGAAACATTTATTACTCCACAAACCCCAAAAGATTAATCAACAACATTTAATATTCTATAATTAACAACGTATACATTCTCGACCTCAATTCACTACCAATGACGGTATAACATTGACAATCTGTTCATGATTGACTACTTTAAATCCTCAACCACTACCACTACCAAAGGCAATAAAACATATGTATGACATATTTCAATACTATATTACTTCTCATATCCACAATTACTATAAACAAGTAAAGTAAGAGAAAGGAGTTTATGCCACCAGCACAATCACACAAGGGACGAACCACATTTCAAGACCACGACCACAACCTTCATTCCATCAATAGCTCACAAGAGCCAATTCCACACTACGACTATGGAGTTGTACATTTCACAAAATAACTTCACCACATTATATTGCATATGTATGCAAATGATCATTCCACAATGCAATGCAATGCATATGAATGCTCATGCTATGCTCCACATTACTCTTGCCGTATGAAAAGTGCGATGCATCGTATTTCAAGCAATATACGAATGCTTCCAGCGGGCGAAGAGGTGCGTCAGACACGGCAATATACGACGCAGACTGCACGCGTCGCGGCTATAAGCGGCGACATCCACATACAAAAGACATGGTATGACATGAGTGATATGAATGATATGGTAGTTCATTATTCACATTAATTCATCTGCAAGGAGCCTTATCATGCTCACAAACATATCCACGTCCACCACATGCTAATTTCATGATCAATATTTTAACATTAAGCAAGAATTACCCAATTAAAATATCATGCAATCATGGCAATTGTATCGGATTACGATAGTAATGTAAACTGAATGTAATAAGAACAACAGGTTAAACGGTAGCAACCACCGCCACGCTTACTTGCCTCAATCCGATGAAGTGAAGATCAACAAAATTCAAGAGCGCTGGGACATAACCACCTGTCCATAAGACACCTCTCAGCACTCAACCACAGCATACAAACATGATATAAAAATATAAAACATCGCTAGAGACCCGAACCCGCGAAAACTCCTCTCCGCTCCACAATTCAACATTTTAATCTCTGCAGCAGCGCTGCTTCTTAATTTTGTATCTTTAAAAATATAGATCAAAAAATATTAAATAATACCTCTCTGGATTCATGACTTAAAAACCTACAATTTTCATGGAGAACACCTATTTTTATTTTAACTACAACTAGGAGTAATTTAATGCCCAAAACAGAGAAAGAACTCTGCTCTGGCAGATTGGGCAGCCGCGTTCAAACGCGTGCCCACGACAGCACAGAGGCCTAAAAATTCCCAAATTTATACATAAGCTAGATATCTAAATTATCTACAACTTTCCCAACTACGGTCAAGGCCAGAAAAGTTTTTTACTATTTTTAAACCCCGGATTACAGTCGGACTGTACCAATCCGTCCGCCTGCCGGACAGCGATATTGTCGACCCCGTATCTCCCAGATACCTTTTAGAAAAATGTGAAAAAAATACAAGAGATAGATCTGGAAGTCCTCTACAATTTTTATTTTAGGGAAATCTGCAGGAAAATTCGTTTTCTAGATCAAAACTGCGAGACAAATCGCGCTGCGCGAATAGATCTAAAACCAATCCGCGACAAAATTCTAATCGGGCAATTGATCTAATATCTACCATCAAATTCTATGCCAAGAACCTTAATTAATCCTATAAACAGAGGGTTTGAGATGAGATAAAATTACCAATCTGAAGAAATTCCCCAAAATTTTCCTCCTCTTCTTCTTCTCCTTCGTTCTTCTCCTTCTCCTTCTTTTCCTTCTCCTTCTTCTCCTTCTCCAAGGGCAGCAACTTGTGGGAGGGTGATGGAGGGGAGAGGGCTGCGCCAGGGGGTGGAGGCAGGATGTGGTGGCTGCAAAAGGGGTGGGAGAGGGCCCTAGGGTTAAAGGGGTGGGGTGCGGTTGGGGGGTGGGAGGCGCACCCCCTTGGGCCTTGGCCCAAGGGCGGTCGGCCCACTCCCCTCGCAGCCTAAACTGAAATTAAAAATATAATTTTTATTATATTTTATTCATTTTATAATGTTCTACAATTCATATTTTTCCCTTCCCGCGATTTACCGAAAAACTGGTGATTCCGCGATTGTTTAAAAACTTACGCCGTAACGACGTTCGGGATATTACAGAAGGTGACCAAAGAACCGTGTCTTCACGGTGACATTCGACGACTTATTCCTTCTCTTCACACTCGACACCCTCGATGCCTCACTCATTCGATGCTGGACGCTGTAAGTGTATACAATCACGGTTTACGTTTATGTAATGCTAATAAATATCATATATAACTTATTGCTTTTATGTGTGTGTATACATGGTGACTAAAGCCAGATTATCGAAATCACCGGTTGAATTTTTTGACCCACGCTTGGTCTCCATGGATACTATCGAGGAGGACGCATCCTTCGTTGAGAATTACATGACGAAGGCATTGGAGGCTTACCGCGATAAAGAATTCATACTTATGCGCTACAATTAGGGGTAAGTGCTACACTAGTGGATATATTTATTGATTTGTACTTTATAAGCAATAAAAACTTAGGTTTAATGACCATGACATACCTGTGTAGGTTGCACTGGATTCTAATTGTAATTATACCAAAATAGAACAGGGTAATATACATTGATTCCCTAAATAGGAACAAAACTGACAACACAGCTGTCCAACAAGTAATCGACATGTAAACACATTTTCTCCATAGATAATTGTATTGTAGTCTTTCCTTTCTTCCCAATTGCTAAGGCTAACTATTTGGAATCATGTAGGTCATTCGCGATATATGTTGCAAATGTACGAAAATCAAAGGGAGGGATCAATACCTTGCGACACATTCTAGATTTCTCGGTATTCGCTAGTACACATTAATCCTATATAACACTTCGTAATAATACACCTCGAACTAATAAATTATATTTTCGAAGTGCCACTAGCAATCGCTAGGCAACAACACCTGTGGATTCTATGTTTGCCATAATATGCAACTACTCGTCAGTTCTGCGAAGAACAATCCTGAGGTTTGTCAATCTTGCGATAATTATTTTATACTTATCAATTTATATATACACAACAATGATCTTCCTACCGACATGTTCTATCCATCACTACAACTTCGTTGAAACAAGTCGACCTCAAACATATTCGAGGACAGTGTGCATACTTCTTAATGTCTAAAGTCATAAAAGAAGATGGAGAGTTCCATAGTGTAGAATGAATTTTACTGGGATAAGATTGAGCTTAATTTTTCATGTGTGTGTTTGTTCATGGATGGATAATTTATTTTATTTCTGTTAATTGATTTGTGAAATGGATGTTCTTGTTTCTGAAATGAATGAATGTGAATTGGATGTATATATACTGTGTTGATCTGCTAGCTTGTTTTAGTGGGCATGGCTAGCATTTTCTGAGGCTAGCCTACAAACAGAAATAGATTTAGGAATAGAAAAGAATATTACAAACGGTTATTAACTCGTAACCGTCTATGATTGTTTACTATTACGAACGGTTTGTGGTTGAAACCGTTTGTGATAATCAATATATCATAGACGGTTTCTAATAAAAACCGTGTGTGATATTAATATATCACAGACGATTTGTAGTTGAAACCATCTGTGATAATCAATATATCATAGAGGTTTTTATTAAAAACCATCTGTGATAATCTTCATCACAAACGGTTCGAAAGTCGTCTGTGATGGCCTCATATTATTACTGACCCATAAACTCAGACAGCTCACGAAATTGTCTGTGATGATGTTTTTAAACCATCTGTGATAACCTTTTGTGTAGTAGTAGTAGTAGTGGAAGTAGTCGATCTCTATAAACCAATCATCTCCTCACGATCATCGCAATCAGCGCTGCAGTCACAACAACACCTCTATCGAAACCCACATGTCCAGGGAGGAATGTCGTACGTCGGTGTGCTAGCACCAGCGCGCACGACAAGGCCTATGAGAGGTGGAGGCTAGTGTTTTGATGAGTGTGTACATGATCCCTCCCTCATCTCACGCTATCTTAAAATGGTCCCTTAGTGGAACCTTATGTCAGAGGCCTAACAAGGTGCAAAGCCAACTTCGCCCATTACTAACAGATCCAATTCGAACTAATGTGTTTCCACCTATTAAGTGTGTGATCCTCTATGTTCATATTAGTCAGCCGTGGACCGAGAACACCTTTTCGGCCAACAAAATCAGTAGCGGTCCCTAGAAGGACATAGTGACTAAAATATGCATAAAGATCAAATCAAACAAATCTATATAGTACTCATGTACTGATCCCTTTGCCTTATGATACAAATCAATCTCCATGCGAGAAATGTGTCATCCTATGATAACTTGATCCTTTGAACCTGTAGTAGATTAGTCTGTTGCGATTGACTCCTCAACTACATTCGGCATAGTCATGCACTTTCTTAATCCAACCACGTCGAGGGGCCAGAGATACCTCTCCTCTTACATAGGAAAAGTAAATTTCATCTTAATTATTTTTATTTCTCCATATATTTCATAGTAAACTTGAAAGCCACATTTCTTACCATTAGTTACGGAGTAGTGTTTGACAACTCCCAAGTAAACTATTACACATGTAGGAAATGATGATCTCAAATCTAAGGATCCTATATATACTATGCATGAGACTAACTAGTGATATCTAAGAATATAACAATTTCGGCAGTGTCTCATGGTAGATTAATCCAACACTATGTTTTCTAACATGTGTTCACGTGATTGATTTGATATCCTTATATCCATGATCTATGAAATATGGTCATCAATCATACATGTGTTGATTTATATATGATAATTGTCCTACATAATTATATAAGATCAGAGATAATTTAAAAGAACATCAAAACATATATAAAGAGTTCACGAACAAGATCCATATTTGTTGATCAATACAAGAGATATTTATTCAAATAATAAAATAATATATTATTTTAAAAAAATATAAATATATAAATAGTTTAATTATTTTTATAATTGCCTACATGGTATATCATTGGCACCATATTTGGCCGGATCTGAGCTGGTGGCTTCGGATCTGACGCGTGGAGCAAGGTAGCGACGCGCGCGAGACGGCGTGGAGCGAGGTAGTGGCTCTAGGCTCCCAACGCGAGGCTACGACGTGGCGGCCCAGGCCCACCTTCTTCGACTCTATCAGGTCACCTGCCATAGGTGCGCCCATGGTTTTAAGGCAATGGGACCCACGAAAACTGTGGAGGAGAAACAACCCATGCCCCAATGCTATGTCTTATCGCATCTTCACTTGGTACTTGGGAGTTCTAGTTTCTTCTTGTACCTCCGCAGAGAAACGACTTCCTTCTCTCCCTTCTCCCTCCCTCTCCGCCACACCTTCTCTTCTCATACTACGAGTAATATCTCTACTACACTTTCAACTTTATGTTGATCAGTTTGAGCATGTTCAGTAAGCTAAAATTTGACGTGGATAGCTATAGATACAATTCGGGATGGAGCATTCGGGAGTGCTTAGAAATTTTGCTACGACAAAAGAGAGATGATGTCATGAGTTCAGGGGCGGAATCAGGTCTCGGACTAGATGGGCTATAGCCCGAGGCTTCGAAACTAAAGCCCATAGAGAATAGTGACTTGGTTGTGAAAGATTAGAAATGAAAGTCCATATCAGCCCAAAATCAACTGTCCAGCTCAGAGCTTGGGCTGAGCCTGATTCCACCCCTGCATGAGTTGGTCACGATCATCCACATATCTACTACCTTCATTACCGTTTACTTAGACATTTTTAATCAAGCTTTTCTTTCACAAATATTTGGCACAGTGCTATTCTCAATATAAATTTTTACTCGTGTGCTTATATAGATAGCAAAAAAAAAATACATAGCTTTAATACTTTTTGTGGTTACTGTTCATCGAAGTAGTTAGTTCCTGTAGCATTTTCACTATAATATAAACAAAAAATAATTGCTTAAATATGTATGTCCGATTAAAAATACCAAGTAATGGAAAACGGATGGAGTATCTGTGAAGGGCTGGACAACTAACTACAGTTTTATTCCCTTTCGAGGAGACCTGTGCTAGTGGCTCGAGAACAACCTGCCAAATGAGATCATTCGCTTTTGTGCACCAAATTGGTGAAACAGAGGTAGTACTACGTATACGCACTGTCGCTTCGTGGAACATTGGCCCCAATTGTAAACGAGAGTAGCAAGTAGTTTTGTTCGACGGGAAGAAACTGAACACCTGCCGTTCCGATCGCTGGCAACTCTCTCGTTCGACAGGAAGAAAATCCGTAACTATTTTGGCAATCGCACGTGTCCCCTCGCCATTAATCGTTTCAGGAACAGGAAACGACCCATGCACGGTCACGACCATCTCTAAAGCTCCGTGGTTGAAACAAGGCCCTGCTCATCTAAGTTTAGGTTTTTAGCTTTCAGTTTATTTTTTACTATTTTTAAATTTTATCTTTTTCTAATTTTTCGGTTTATTTTGAGCTTTTTTTGTCGGTTTTGTTTTTTCTGTATTCATTTACATTATACGTGATGTGTTAATCTGTTTTTTTATTTTAATTTTTTCTAAATTTAATTATGTTAAATAAATCATCATTAATTATAACATAATTATAAGCAATTACAGTAAAAATTTAGTTATAAACCATTAAAACTCAACTGTCCACCGAAATCTTATTGGATCTGAACTCCTGAAGTCTTCTCACAGGTGCACATGCGTTGCCCACGAGTCGACGACAGGTAGGGCCGTTGCCTTTTTGAGGGAGGCTGGAACGAATAAATAAAAAAAAAAACTAGCTGCCTTTGGTTCTGTCCGTAGATAATAATAAAAGCTTCGTGTCACGTGACCGGGCGGCCATACGAATATACAATACAACGCTCAACTAGCAAAGCTGCCAATACTGTGTTCTGTAACGTGGGTAAACGGCTCGTGCTGCAGGCCGATCCTGGCGAATCTTTCTCGTAACTTCCTTCCAATGTTTGTCACGCGCAACGGTACTGAGCGCGCATCAGTGGCCCTGGCTTTTGTTTTTAGCTTTTTTTTAGTTTTTGATTTTAGATTCCCTAAAAATTAAAACGCATAGAGCAGTTTTTTAAAATAATTTCTCCAAACAGCTTCTGTAACAGCTTTCTAAACATAAAATTATACACACTATCTATACCGACGTCTCTACTATCCGTCGTCGTCTCAAAAACATAGTAAAAAACCATCAGATATATTCTCAAAGAAGAGGGCATTGTATATAGTAGCAAGTTACGGTGCCGTGGCCTATGGCAATGGTTACCAAGGTCTTTCGTCAACCAAGTTATCTTGAAACATCAATTGGTTTTTGCGGATGATGTCAATTTCGTGTTAGTCCATAGTAACCCATCCTATGTATGTATATGGTTGTTGTAAGCATTATGGTCAAACAAGAACAATAAACTATAGCCCGTTCATAATGATTTTTGGCTGCGCCTCCCCTCCTTAGCTCAGATCAGGCCGATCTACCTCTCCTCTGGTTGCTACTCACCAAATCTATGGCTACCGTCGCCTCTCCTCATCGGATCTAGTGGGTGCTCGCTAGATCTAATGGGCTGCTTGGTGGTTCGGTCGACCCAACGCACTCGCCAAGCTCCCTGGCTACTCCGACCTACCGGTTTTCTCAGCTATTTGGTCTACTCGACTGCTCCGGCCTCCAGCAACTTGGCTACTTGGCGGCTCCCTGTAAGTTCAAGCTCCATTAAGTTTATTTTGATGATAATGACAAATACAATTGTTAGATTAATATGTTTATTGATTATGATATTGCGTAGTCTCATTTGGATGAAAAGGTAAAAAAACATAAGAGGTATGCATTCAATATCACATTCTTATCTTATTGCATTTCTCGGATCCAAAATATAGAATGAACTTCACCAAATAAGTCAAACTTGAATATGTGCATATGCTTTCACAACACATTCTTGTATGCATACATTTAGTGGAGTTCACTCTATGTTTTGTAGTGTCATTAGTATTGATACATGTTCCATTTTCACATATTAAATATCTTTACTTTGAAACATATCACTTGAGTATATATCGCTTATGCAGTTCATATATACTCATAACAGGTTGTTATCTAGTTTCTCTATTATGTGTTGATGGTTGGATAGTTAATGACAACCGGATGAGTAAGCTTTGCTTTGAAAGCTTATTCTAGAGTATATAATTGTTGCGTATATGTTGTATACTTGCAATTCAATTTCTATCTCATTATTTATTAAGATTGTCATGAATTACCAAAAAAGAAAGATTGTAGAATCTAGTCACTTCATTATGTGTTAATAGTGAAGTTTGATAATTGATGACGATTATTTTGTGGACTAACATTTTTTATTTGTTGGATGAATAGGTTAGGTTCCACAACTAAGAAAAAATTGGAATGACTTCATGTGTTGAAGATCATCAAGTCAAGTGGTGGATGCATCATGAGTTGATACATTCCAAGAGTAGATGATCATGTGTTGATCATAAGTCAAGTGAAGACCCATCATATATTGATGGAGTTGAAGTAATGGATGTGTCATGAGTTGATGCATGTCAAGACTATTACTCAAAGCAAAGGTATGGCTAACTAGGGCTAAGGATGTGTTCATAGTATTTTATCGTTCTTATTTGGTTAGAAGACCGAGTTGCTAGTATAGGTTACCGTACTATTAAGAGGGGTCATGTCTAGTAGCTTGAGTCTCATCATGTGTTGATAGCTCAACCTCACTTGCTCAAGCTCTCCTTGCCACGAGGCTTGTATTTGCAAATGTGTTTTTGCAAATGTTGAACCTTATGTGTTGAATCCTTATAACATGGGGCTATACATTGTGAATGTGTTTTGCAAATGTTTGAAGTCCATATTTCCATTCTTTGTAGTATGAGGCTTATATTTGCAAATGTGTTTTGCAAATGGTTGAAACTTATATATATCATCCTTATGTCATGATTCTAAAAGTGTGCAAATGTGTTTTTCAACTTGTTGGGAATTATGGATATTCCTTGTGTGCATGATACTGTAGTTTACAAATATGTTTTGCAAAATCTGTTGAAGTATATGCATATCATGGACTCTTAATTAGTATTAAACTCCTCATAATATCTCCTTTCATGGCTTAACTTGTATTCTTCCCATGCTTAACTTTTACAATAATCAATGCTATTTTGTGATAATTGCCTCTCCTTTTTGATGCTTAATGCCAAATGGGGGAGAAATTTGTGATAATAGCTTTCATTTCTTTGAGAACTTTGTGATAATGTCAAATGGGGGAGATTAATAGCCTTGTATACTAGAATAATAGAAATGCTAATGCCATGTGGGAGAAATGTGATAATATATTTCTTGAGTAGAAATTAAAAATTTTAATTCTATATGATGAATAATGCTTTCACCTTCTCTTATGCACTTAATTGCCTATCATTTATTCATTTTCACCAATGTGCTATTATCATAAATGGATTTGTCATCGACCACCAAAAAGGGGGAGATTGAAAGATCAAGCTCCGTTTAAATTTGTTTTGGTGTTAATGACAAATGACATTATGAGATTTTGATGTTAATGACAAATACGTTTATAATATTTTGGTGACAATGACAAATGCATATATGAGACTAATATGTTTGTTGAAGTTTATTTATGATTAGTCTCATTTGATGGAAAGGTGAAATCAAAGAGGTATGCATTCGAAATTATTCTCTTATATATTAGTGCATTCCTTAAATCCAAAATATAGATTGAACTCCACAAATTTGTTCAAAATGAATATGTGCATATGTATTCAATATACATACTTGTATGCATACATTTAGGGGGAGCTATCTATATATTTTGGAGTTTCATGAGTATTGATCCATGCTTCTTTCAATATGCATATTTGGGATCTTTACTTTGAAATACATTGTTGGGTATATATATAACTTGTGTAGTTCATATATACTCAAGTATAATCAGGTTGTCAACTAACTTCTCCATTATATGTTAATGGTTGAATAGTCAAATGACAACCGGATAAGTAAGCTTTGTGTTTAGCCTAAGAGTATACAAATTGTTGTGTACACGTTGTATATTCCATAAATCAATCTTTATATCATGATTTATGGAGATTGTCACGAATTACCAAAAAGGGAAGATTGTTGAATCTTGTCCCTCCATTGCGTGTTAATGGTGAAGTTTGGTAATTGATGACAATTGTTTTGTGGACTAACGGTTTCCATGAGTTGGATGAATAGGTTAAGTTCCACAAATGAGCATGACTTGGGATGACTTCATCAAGTCAAGACGCGAGAAGAAGATAGATTCATGAGTTGAATGCTATCAAGAAGATGAAGGCTTCACGTGTTGAAGGCCATCAAGGTGATCATGTGTTGATCAAGCAAAGACCATCATGTGTTGATAGAGTTGATGTGAAAGATGCATTATTTGTTAATGCATATCAAGATGATGACCCAAGGCAAATGTATGACTAGCTAGGGCTAAGAATGTGTTCCTAGTCTTTTACCGGTCTTGGTGTTTGGTTGGAAGACCGGATTGCTAGTATAGGTTGCCGTACTATTAAGAAGGGTCATGTCTAGTAGTTTGAGTCTCATCATGTGTTGATGGCTCATCCTCACCTCGCTAGCTCAAATTGACATGAGGCTTGTATTTGTGAATGTGTTTTGCAAATAGTTGAAGCTCATGTGTTGAACATCTTTGTAACATGGGACTATGCATTGTAAATGTGTTTTGCAAGTGCTTGAAGTCCATGTTTCTATTCTTTGTAATCTGAGGCTTAGGCTTACAAATGTGTTTTGCAAATGGTTAAAGCTCATATTTAATCTTTGCGTCATGACTTCAAAGTTGTGCAAATGTGTTTTGCAACTAGTTGGATATCATGTGTGATCCTTGTGTGCATGATATCGTAGTTTGCAAATGTGTTTTGCAAAATCATTGAGATATCTCTGACCGCTTAGGAAAATCGAAGTACCGGTTACGTGAGCGGTACTACCGGTGAGCGGAAGTACCGGCATGTGTTGAGCGGTACTACCGGCTCCCGGAAGCTCCGAATCCCGAGCGGAACCTTTTTCCGAGAGCCGAGTTTGGGCTCGACTCGAGCGGAAGTACTGCACCGACTTTGCGGTACTACCCATGAGCTAAGTACCAAAATGAACGACGGTACTACCGCTCGACCGTGTAACGGCTAGTTCGAGGCTCGACATAGCCGTTATAAAGCGTCGTAACCGAGCGGTACTACCGGCCGTTGGCGGTAGACTACCGCTCGTCCTGAATTTTTCAGGACTTTGCTCCAACGGCTAGTTTTTTGGTGTGGGGGTATTTATAACCCCTTGAGGCCGGTTGGAGAACATGCCAGAGCATTCATTTGTGAACCCTTGAGTTAGTTTGAGGTTCTCCACTCAATTGTGCATGTGTTGCACTTTGTGAGAAGAGAGAAGAGGACTAGAGTACATGTGTTGCCTCTAGGTGAGGACTTTGTGTCCAGCGAGCTTCTGCATCCGTTGCACGTGGTGAGAGTCAAGCGAGGGGCTTGGCTTATTACTCTTGGAGTTTGCCGACTCCTAGACGGCGTTGGAGGCGTCGTGCGCGGTGATCTTCTCAAGAAGCTTGTGAGAAGGCCCGATGAAGTTGTGAAGGTCGGAGCTCACCTACCCGGAGCGGGAAAGAGCTACCACTAGTGGATTGAGGTGTTTCTGCTTAATTCGTGGAGCCGATCCGATTAGTTCGGGCTAACCTCAACGTGGATTAGGGGAGAGCGGCAACTCTCCGAACACCACAGTAAAAAGGGACCGTGTCAAATTGTGTTTTGTTTCCTTGTTCCTTATTTACATTCAAGCAATATACATTCATAGAATTAAATTGATTGCTTGTATACCTAGGATTGCAAACCTTGACCTAGGATAGAATTTGGTGCACTTAGGCGATATTCTTGTTGTAGGCGCTATTTAAGCTAAACCAAATTGATTTACCCTTCCGCTTTATTTACTTGGTTTAGGCAAATAGAAAAGCTCTTAAATTGTTAGCATTAATTTGTAGAGAGTTCATTTAAGACCGTCTATTCATCCCCCTCTAGTCGGCCAACTCGATCTTACACATAGTCAGGGACCAGTGTAGTCGACGATCATTATTTTCGACTAGCTCTGTGTGAGTGGTCCGATCGGCTCTATGTGAGTGACCCGATCAACGAGTGGTACTACCGGCTCTGTGTGAGTGGTAATTCCGATTTGCGGAACGTCTGTCTTGTGTAGCGGTACGTTTTTTTCCATAGAAACACCTGTGTAAAGTCTTCTCGTCCCCGAGGAAATCGGTAGTTCTGCATGAGTACTACGGTACTTCTGATAATCGGTAGCACCGGACTTTGCGCGACGAAACTATTGGATTTGCTTACAACAGCTAGTTTTCTGACCGTTAGCCAAATAGAAATTAATAATTAATTGGAGAAGAAATTTTTTAGACCGTTTATTCACCCCCTTTAGTCGGTCTCCTCGATCTAACACTCCCTCAACCTACTTCCACCCTCATGGAGGATGTCGTCGGCTGGGGGTTGGTCCTATGGTGGTCTCGGTTCTTGGCTGATGGTTGTGGCCGAGGTGGTCCTATGGCTCGGCTTCCTCTCCTTGCCGGTTCTAGATTCTTCCCTATCCTTTCCAAGTTCATGCATCTTGATTTAGTTATTATTTTTGTTATGCTTGTATCATTTTACCACACCTGGTTTTGGGGATTCTAGTGGTCATGTTGTCGAGACTCGGTCATGGGCGTCTCACGCCCGAGAGTGGTCTCCCATGCTCGAGGGCACTCATGGCTCTAGGATGTGCTACCGATTGCTATGGTAGCCACCGGTTGGGCTGGGTGGCTTCTTCCTCCCTCTCAGCTACCTGGCTCAACCAGCCAAGCCGAGGTGGAGTGCGTACCGAGCATTTTTGTGTGCCTCTCTTGGATAAAATTGAAAAAGAGAGGGAAAAAGAATGGTGGGAGGGAAAAGTGGGCCTGCTTGTCCTTACGCGGATGCGAACATGGACGAAGGTGTGGCCGAGACTTCCTTGTCGCTGTCGGGAACATTGTCTTGTGGTGGTCGTCTCCTTGTGGTGGTACACCCGGTCGGCCTCCTGGTCCCGTGGTCCACACTCTCCTTTGTCTTCCTCTACTTTCTATCTCCCCTTCTCCAACACTTCTCTCTTCTCATCCGGTGGGCTGTTGGCTTTTGTGGATGATAGTTCTCTGGCCTTCAACCAAGAGAGCAATGTTGAGGCTTTCTTGGCTTGCTTTGATGCTCTGGGAGTGTTCTCGGTTGGCCTTGTCTGGATAGGGCTATGGTGCTCTCGGTTGGCTTTGGAAATACAGTGGGCTCTTGGCTGGCTTTGGTTGCTCTTAGTGGTTTTGTCGCTCTTGGGTGGCTTTGTGCTCTCGGTGGTTTTGTAAATGCAATGGGCGGTGGCAGGATGAAGTGGGGGCTTAAGTATTTGGGGGAGGCTTCGTCTTCCTCTCTCTCTCTGTCTTGGCTGCTCATAGCTGGGAGGTTCTCTCCTTATCCTTATTTGTGTCTTGGTTCCCTATGGACTCGATGGACTGAAGGTCCAAAATGTGGGTTGTATAGTGCTCTTGGGATTCTTTGTGGCTAAGGTAAGTTGGCAAAAATGTGGGCATTGGATTTCTAAAAGCCGAATGATGAGGCCCACTTCTGGGGACAGGCGCCGACCAGCTCGAGATGGTTTGGGAACCTCGATGAACGCCATTCTATATGGATCTAGGAGTCAAAGGGTACTGACGGCGATTTCCTTCCCTTTTTCTTTTTATTCTTCCTTGGATTGTTATTTTATTTGCTTTCCGATTTCAAAATAAAATAGAGGGGTCAGCTAGGGTGAGGCCGGTTTGGGGTGCTAACGTCGGCAACACACGGACACAAGGCAAGGAATGCATTGCAACATTTATTTTAGTTTTTTACTCTATTGCAATTTTATTTAGAAAGAAGTTTTTCATATTTATTTTAGTTTTTTCATATGGTGTGGTCGGATTTTACCCTTACTTGCTTTGCAATACTCGAACTCTTTATATTTGGCAAGTCTCGCGCGTCTCTCCGGACAGCTCGTACAACATCCAATGAAATTGTCATAACTTTGTGTGGGAAGCTCCAAATCAAGTGCTGTTTGATTCGTTGAAAAATAGACTTCATTAGCTTTCCAAATATGTATTTTGTGCGCATTAGAAATATCAAAATTGGCATTCAAAGCTTCTTGAACATTATGCATAGAACTGCAAGCACTAACCAAAGTTGTAGTGCTACTTGGTGCCACATCACACCCCATCGCTCAAAGCACTCGGTAGGGAACATTTTACAGACCAAAAACTGGTTTTACCGGTGACCTCCGATTAAATCTCAAATCGGTTCTGAAAATTTTGATTTGCATGAATTTTTGTTAAATTTAGAAGAAATTTTGCAAAAATTGTTTTCAAAATTTTCAGCCAACATTTTCAACCGAAGTTCGGCCAATTTGTGTTTGAAATTCAAATTTTATTTGAATTTTTCATCCCAAATTTCACCGAAAATTTCCGATTTTTGGCCAAACCGGTCCTACTGGCCCCCTTCGGTTAAAAAAAACGGTAAAAAAACCCTAACGCTCGGCGGGGACATCAAGATCATGCACAAAGATAACATGGAACGTGTTCTCATCGTATCCTGATAAGATGGAAGGTTATCTCATTGTATCAATGGAAGGTTATCTCATCAATTCTCCTTTGAATAGAATGCTTAGCTTCAAAAAAAAAGGCAAAGATCGCGAAATCAAATCGTGTGCCGATCCCCGAGATTGTGTGGCACCGCGTTGTCAATCCTTCATTTTGAGAGAAAAAACCCACAATAATAATCCCAAAAAAGAAAAACTTCTAATTCCCCCATTAATTTAGATGAAAAGAAGTAACACGGCATTGTCAATATTTCGTTTTGAGGGCAAGAAAATACTACAATAATCTTAAAAAAGAAAAACTTTGAATTCTCTCGTTAATCGAGAGAACAAAAATGTATCTACGGCACTTATTTTGGTAGTATTATATTACATCAGTGTAGATTCATAATATATAGATATTAAAGTTGTATAAAAAATACAGTTATAATTTTAATTATATATATATTAGAATTGTATAGTAAAAAAAATTGTATTATAATATTTAACCATGCAATTACACGGGAGCTTCCACTAGTTCCTCATAACAATACATGTTTTTGCACATTTATATGTGGATCCTTCTAAATGTTTGCTGTGATTATAGATTTTGCGTCTGATATGGAACGGGAAGATGTGTGCGCTCGTATGTCTTTCCTGTAGTCGTACAAAAAATCCAGAGAGTGTGGTTGAGTGTGGTTGCATGGGACCAAGGGGACACTAGTCAGTGTGTTGCAGTGAGTCTTAAATTGAAGGGAATCGTGTAATAACTAGGACGCTATCAATCAATGAATTGTATTATGAAATTTCCCATTTGCCTTCTCTAGTTCCACGTCCCCTTCTCTACATTTGACCCCACTTTTCCTAATTTTTTAACCCTATTCCCTACCACGGATATATATACCGATACATATGGTTTTAGGATGCGTGCAATTGTAACTTTAGAAAATTTGTCAATCGATATATTTTTAAATATTTAGATTGGATACATAAAAATTCTATGTATAGATTTGCCTTAAAATATATTATCATAATATTATTATGTTTTGTAAATATATAATATAAATTAGTAGTTAAAATTACGTTTTAAAACTGGATGATGTCTTAAACGGCACGTATTTATGATAAGAGGCATTAAATCTTTACTCCTTAAAAGGAGTCGGTGATTGGTGCGCCCTCCCATCCCTCTCTACAAAAAAACTGCACTGACATGTGGACCCCTCTAACCCTCCTCACAAAAACCGTGGCCTCTCTCCTCCCCACCGAATCCCGTGCGCCTCTTCTCCCACCGAAGCCCACCGAGTCTTCCGCCCTCGCCTCCTCCCCACAGATTCTCCGCAGCTCCTTCCCACTAAGGCTTCCGCCGCTTCGCCCTCGCCTATGCAGCTCCCTCCTCCGCCGCTCCGGCCTCACCTCCTCCTCTCCACCCCGCGTCGCCGTCGCCTCCTCCTCCCTCCACTCCTTCGCCACTCCGGCCTCGCCTCTTCTCCACCCCGCACTACCGCCGCCTCCTCCCCCCCTCCTCCGCCTCCGCCGCCTCCTACCCCGCCTCCACCCGCCTCCTCCCTCCTCCTCATGCAACCGCCGCACCCACACGCGCCTCCTCCTCGCAACCGCTGCCCCCACCTCTTCCCGCAACCTCTACTCGCATTGACCACATCGCATCAACCAACTTACCATCATCTCCGGAGTCATGGCCAGGTAAGAAACCACTCCTCGGCTTCTTCAGAATTTTCCTTCTTTATTTTTTTCTTTGCCTTGTTCGTTCTGTTGTTCTATTCCCCCTCCAAGAACCGATCTCGGAGTCCTCCCATCCGATCTTCCCCGTGCATGCGTGCGGTGTTGTTTCTTGGTGATCAGTGCTGTAGTGGGATCCAGCCAGGAGTAGCTGCGATGATGAAGGATAGCGTGTACGACAACATCTTGGAGGTCAGCACTGACACCTCCGCGGCCGATATCAAGAAGACATATTACCTCAAGGTGCGTAACCCTTCCACGATCAAACGCTGATGGTATTTTTGTGCAATGTGCTCTCATTCCTTAATTCAACCGTGCTGGCGATGTTTGGGTTTCTATAGGCCAAGGTGGTGCACCCAGACAAGAATCCCAGGAACCTGATGCCGCGCAGAACCCTTGAGTAGGGCCTCTCAAGTGGATTGAGTGTGGTTGCATGGGACCAAGGGGGCACTAGTCAGTGTCTTGCAGTGAGTCTTAAATTGAAGGGAATCATGTAATAACTAGGACGCTATCAATCAATGAATTGTATTATGAAATTTCCCATTTGCCTTCTCTAGTTCCACGTCCCCATCAGAGCATGCACGAACGAAATCAAAGGTTACAAGCTTAGTATCTGTAATACGTGTGCGCTCGTATGTCTTTCCTGTAGTCGTACAAAAAATCCAGAGTAGGGCCTCTCAAGTGGATTGAGTGTGGTTGCAGTGAGTCTTAAATTGAAGGGAATCATGTAATAACTAGGACGATATCAATCAATGAATTGTATTATGAACTTTCCCATTTGCCTTCTCTAGTACCACTTCCCCTTCTCTACATTTGACCCCACTTTTCCTAATTTTTTCTACCAATTCCCTACCACGGATACATATACCCATACATAAGGTTTTAGGATGCGTTACATTGTAACTTTAGAAAATTTGTCGATCGATATATTTTTAAATATTTAGATTAAATACATAAAAATTCTATGTATAGATTTGTCTTAAATGATATTATTAAGTTACATGCACAAACCAGTTCACCCAAAAGCTTAAGCTGATGAGAAAAGATGGACAATTTACTTATACTTTAACATATATTATCATAATATTATTATGTTTTGTAAATATATAATATAAATTAGTAGTTAAAATTACGTTTTAAAACTGGATCGATGCCTTAAAACGGCACGTATTTATGATCAGAGGCATTAAATATTTGTAGGATTTCGGTCCCTACGCATCTCGCTTGCTATTGGGTCGTCACAACAAGCTTAGTATCTGTAATTCGACCATCAACTACAAATTCACTCCATCCGAGCATGAACGAACGAAAGCAAAGGTTACAGGGTGACCATTTTTCTATGGCACTTCGACCGCAAGGGGCCCAAGAACCTGGGTATCATTGATACAAAAGTTCACAGCTAACAGGAAAATACCTCACAAGATGAAAAATTACATTTTGGTCCTTGCGACCATGCAACAGGTGCTCTGGAGGAAGCATCAGCGCATGAAAAAATTGTTATTCCGTCAAATAAAAATGGGAAAAACTGTTATTTTGTCACAGACAAAGGAATAAGCAATAAGCGGAAAAAAAAGGAAAGGCAAAAAATCTGAAAAACCCCTCAAAAGCCAAAATAAGTCGGAATTAGAAATCGACACCATCCAAGCTTTTAGCTCAAATAATCTAAAAAGCAAAATAAGCTAAAAGCTAAAATCATTTAGAACGGAGCCCTAAGTGGCTGCAAATAAGCAGCTCGGGATTATTTTGTCCAAGATGGCCGAGGTTCATAATTGGCCAGATGCCTTGTATCCATGGCCTTTTGGATTTTTGTCAGTAGGCTGTTTTCACAAAGCTATGTATACTGAACCTCTGTATTGTTGTACCTTCTGTACGTATACTATAATTAACCACAGCTATGATGGAGCCAGCTATGTATACTGAACCTCCGTATTGTTGTACTTTCTGTACGTATCTTTACTATTATAAAAGAAGGAGATGATGGTTGATTCGATCTCTTCCACCCCTTCTCACAAAAGGCAGCGTTGATATGTGGCCCCAAAAGACCTGCACCGAATCTTTCCACCTTCCCATCAAAATACCTTTCTTTCCATGATTTAGTGGTCAAGGTGGATTTCATCTAGACTGCATTGTAGAGTACATGTTGTATTTTTCATCCAGTGCTTAATCTTGTACTAGCTGAATGCTCGTTGCTACGGATTTTAAAATTTTATCATACTATATATTCTGAAACTAACGGGTAGTAAAAAATTTTAGAACATGCATACAAATATGTTCTAAAATTTTTTAAAATCCATAGCAACGTACGGGCATTCATCTAGTATAGTATAATTAACCACAGCTATGATGGATCCTCTGTAGCATTGTACCTTCTGTACGTATACTGTTGCAGAGAACCTGACTTTTTAGCATATACAACATTGTTTACATCCATAATTACAAAAATATCTATATACGTTCTATATTAGCAAAAATAGTATTTTTGCCATCCATCCAGCCATCGGTCGGCGATGTAAGAGGATTGACAAGTCTCACGACAGGCAACCACCGAGCGGCCAAGGTTTGCCACCCCGCCACCAGGAGGTAGGTAATTAAGCCAGCTAGCCTTAATTATTTTTTGTATACTAATTTGTTCTAATTTTTACATATAGCAAATGAGCTCGAAAAATTACAAAATACTATGTGCAGCCCAACACAATGTACATATTGAGTAATTTTTTGATAATTTTATCCACTATAATTGTTGCTCAAAAATTCGTACAATTATCATGTAATTATTTTGTTATATATTGTTTGTTTGAATTTTTAAATATAGAAAATAAGCTCAAAAAATTACGAAATTTTATGTGCAACCTAGTATTTAATGGTATAGTTTTTTAATAATTTTATCCGTTATAAATATTGCTCAAAAATTTATACAATTAGCAAGTGATTAAATACCAATTTAAGCGCATTGTAATGGCCTACCACCTGGCCACTAGGCGGCACACTTTGAAGCCACCAGGCAGAACGCTTTGAAGTTAGTGGCAACCGTTGGTACTGTGGTAGTGCCTTGTCTTCACTTGCATTATTAGGCATGTGAGTGAATAAAGTGGGCCGAAGGCTATTTGTCTGGTATAAAAAATGAGTGTTCATGCATACGCAACGAGGGAACAGACCACCAAAAGTGTCACTTGCGTCGCGCATGTCTCCTCGTGCGCAATTCACTCCCATCATTATCGGCGCGCCGTTAGCGCACGTTTCGCTATCACTCTTGCTCTAGCTATAAATTTCAAACTACGCACAATCACACTTTTGCAGTCTCTTCGCTGACACTTCTCGCCTCGCAGTATCCATTAGTACTAATATGCATTTGTGAGGCAAAAAGTGGTGCAACAAGCTGTATAGCATAAAAAGCTAGAGTTTATTATCACATTACCTTTGAACTATTCTTTATGGACACAACCATCATCCATGCTTGTACTACTCTTTTATGATAGCATATCATGTTATTTAGTCTATAAGACCAATGTAGGGTACGATATGACAGAAGCCTATATATATACTGAGATAGAGAAAAGTAAATGACCAAATATATAGTAAAACAAAATTATATTGACAAACATTATGACAAATAGCATCAAGTGCAAAAGCTAGTTGGCCCATATATTTTTCTTGACCAGATTATGAGCATGTGTTTATATGCACCATTTATTTTGATCAGTACGCATTTGCAGTGTTTATTCTAGTCCTAAGTGTACATTACTTTATACTATTTTTTCATCGTAAATTTTAATTTATAGTATTTTACTATTATTATCAATCTTCGCACTAATATTTAGTTTATCCTATTTGTTGAAATGTATGTCTTTACTGGAGCTTCTCGAATAGTTATCAATGAGAACCACTGATGCCACTCATGAATGATGGGTGACGCAACTAGCCCTCCGCCCTTCAAGCTGCGAGGAGAGAGGGATCATTGGGAGCACGACAATCGCTACGTCCCAATCCCGCGGGCTACGAGTTTGTTGCTTTTTAAGAGACTGGTTTCCATCAGATGCTAGTTTAGCCTCGATGGTAGATTGCTCGTGGCACTGGTGGACAGGTAGAGGTCCGAGACGCACATATTCTACTTTCAATGAAGTGAGATGACGGTCACTCTGCAAGACGTCTCGTTCTTAACCAGTCCCCCTCTCCAGGGTGACACAAGAAGAGGCTGACGTATCGCTTTGGCCTAGCTCTTCCGAAGGGTACTCGTGACGTCCCTCACAAGTGGCTGAAGAATTTTATTGTTTGCCCGCAGGATGCACCGATGCAGCCCTGAGTTCATCTGCCTCACCGAGTCTTTAGATGACGCGGAGGTTGCGGCGAGAGCGATAGCGAAGCGCGCGCTAACGACACGCTGATAATGACGGGAGTGAACCGCATACGGGGAGACAGATGTAAGTGACACTTTCAGTGGTCTGTTCCCTCGTCACATATACACAAGCACTCATTTTTCATACTATACAAATGACCTTCGACCCACTACATTCACTCCCATGCCTAATAATAATGCAAGTAAAGACAAGGCAATACCACATGCCAATGCCTACCACTAGCTTCAAAAAGTACTGCTTGGTGACTTCAAAGCATGCCGCACGGTGACTAGATGGCAAGTCATTACAATGCGCCTAGACGGGTATTAATCACCTGTTAATTGTATAAAATTTTTAGCAACATTCATAGTAGATAAAATTGTCAAAAGATTACACAATCAAATACATTGTGTCAGGAGACTGCACATAAATATTCATAATTTTTCGAGCCCATTTACTATATTTAAAAATTCGAACAAACCGTATACAACAAAATAATTAAATGCTAATTGTATGAATTTTTAAGCAACATTCATAACGAATAAAATTATCACAAAAAATACACAATCAAGTACATTATGTTGAGAGGCTACACATAAAATTTTGTAATTTTTCAAGCTCATTTGTTTTATCTAAAAATTCAAACAAATCAATACACAAAAAATAGTTAAGGCAAGTAATTAAGCCATAACCAGCTTAATTACCTGCCTCCCGTTGGAGGGGCGATAGGTGTGGCGGGTAGCAGGCCTTAGCCGTCCGGTGGCCGAGCAGCAAGTTGCCTGCCATGAGACGTGTCAGCTCTACGACATCATCATCTGGTGGCCAGGCAGTAAAAATACTATCTTTGATAATACGAGACGTATACAAATATTTTTATAATTACGGATGCAAACAGTTCCATATAGTCCAGAGAATCCTCATAGTGCGTTCGATGACAAAGTACATTTATTATTCAGTGTGGCCGTAGCATACAATGCTTCATTTCAATCCAAACCAAGTACCATATGTTTAGCCCTTCCATAATTTATGTTTGGCCCTCCCATAATTTTTTTACAATGATTAATGACGATATATGCAATGTGGAAATATTGCTCTTTAGGACATTCAATCCCGATCCGGTGTTATCGCTAAACATATCGCAATGGTGCTACTAAGTGATTGTTCACAAAGTTGTAAATTCACAATGTTTGTCGTACAAGCCGATTAGTTGGGAAAAGATTCCAATTCACTGCCCATTGCCCTCTAAACTTAAGTTCAATTATGAGATATTAAATGAGAAGAATCAACTTCCTATAGTATATTCTACTAGAGCTCCGCTTATTTCGGCTTAAACTTCCAACTTATTTTTTATTATTCATATATTTTATCTTTTTTCTGACTTTTTACCTTTCTTCAAGCTTTTTTTTGCCGATTCTTTTTTTTCCGTATTTGCATGCATTGTCCGTGATGAGTTAACATGTTTTTTTTTCTATTTTTTAATTTTTTAAAATTTAGTTACACCAAATAAACCACCATCAGCTACAAAATAATTTTAGTCAGCTGTAATACAATTTCTGTCATAAACCAGCTTATTCAGCCCAACAAGCGGCTAATATATTCTGCCCCTTAAATTATGAGTTAGTAAATGCCGGCTATTACACCTGATCTAATTATGAGTTAGTACATGAGGAAATCACAAACCACGTGAACTTCGATAAAAAGCCTGGTTAACTCCAACTTAAATTGCTATAGTGTATTATACCCCTTATATTGCCCAAGCCTCTTAATACCATCAACTTCATATGGTGTATCTACACTCAATAACACTATCACGTGATATACGGGTAAGAGGCATTTTCCTGTAGTTCAGGAAATTATGTGAACATTTCCCACATTGCTATTTCAGTATTGCATCTCCCTTTTACCTTAGTATGTCAGCATACCAACAAACAGTTTAATGGAAGTCTACCCAAGATTTATAAGCACTTTAGTGATTACATATCTTGCACATACTTCTATTAAATGTCCATTAGTACATAGCGTGCTAAATTAACCAATAACAAACATTTATCTAGTAATCAAATCTTGGAATCGTTAAAAGCAGATCCATACGGAAGCAAAACATAGTCTGAACTTCTAAAATTAAGTTGAACTTATAAATTTAATTGCATACTTCTGTGCGCTTTACAAGGCCATCGGTTTGGGAAAGGTCGGGAAAAGATATGCCTATGTAAGGATGAATTTCATTCAAGAAAGGAAGGATTACGAACAAGGTAGAAATTCTGACCTTCTGGGATTTCATGGCAGGTAGGATGTTCTAGTCAAGCATACACACAATTCCGCTACAGTAGTGAATTTGGCAAAATCAGTGTCACGAGAGATTTCATAAGATGGATCTTCAACCCTACATCAAAGTTACTAGGAAAATGTCCAGAAACTATAATCAGATACACTGTATAAAGTTGATGGTATTAAGAGGACTCTTTCCTGGAGTTCAGGAAATAATGTGAACGTTTCCCATGTTGCTATTTCAGTATGCATTTCTGTTTTAGCTTTGAGTAAGTCGCATACTAACAAACAGTTTAATGGAAGTCTACCCAAGATTTATAAGCACCTTAGTGACTACAAATCTGGCACACACTTCTATTAAATGTCCATTAGTACACGGTATGCTAAATTAACCAATAACAAACATTGATCTAGCAGTCAAATCTTGGAATCGTTAAAAGCAAGAGATCCATACAGAAGCAAAATAGTCTAAACTTCCAAAATTAAGTGCATACTTCTGTGCGCGTTACAAGGCCATCGGTTTGGGAAAGATCGTAGTCGATTTCACAAAATACATTTTATACCTGTGTAAGGATGAATTTCACTCTATACAAGAAAGGATGGATTACGAACATGGTAGAAATTATGATCTTTTGGGATTTCATGGCAGGTTAGGTGTTCTAGTCAAATATAACACACAATTCCGCTACTGTAGTGATTTGGCAAAATCACAATTTCACAGGAGATTTCACGAGATGGATCTTCAACCCTACATCAAAGTCACTAGGAAAATGTCCAGAAAACCACCTAAACTTCGGTAAAAAATTCCAATCTTTTGGGATTTCATGGCAGGCAGGGTGTTCTAGTAAAAACACACACAATTCCACTACTACAATGATTGTTGGCAAAGTCACAATGTCACCAGATGGATCTTCATCCTTACATCCTCAAGTTACTACAAAAATGTCCAGAAACCACCTGAACTTTGATAAAAAGTTCTCTTAACGCTATCAACTTCATGCAATGTATCTACCCCCCAAATGCAAGAAAGATATCTGATTTTAGGTTTTGGCGTGTTAAGAGGCTTTTTCTTGAAGTTCAAGATGTGTACCTCATTTCTATTTTTGTATGCATCTCTCTTTTAGCTTTGATTAAATCATACTCAGCAACTTAATGGAAATCTACACAACATTTATAAGCTCCTTCGTGACTACAAATCGGACACATACTTCTATTAAATGTCCATGAGTACATAGCGTGCTAAATTAACCAACAACAAACATTGATATAGCAATCAAATCTTGGAATCGCTAAAGCAAGAGGTCCAGACATAAGCAAAACATAGTCTGAACTACTAATCTTAAGTGCATACTTTCTTGTATAGAGGCCAATTCATCCTCATATAGACTTATGGAAAAAAAACATTTACAAACATGGTGGAAATAATGATCTTTTAGGATTTCTGTAACACTCCAGGAGCCGCATTACCCTGGGATGCTACTAAACCACGCTACAAACTAGCCAATTAACTTTACATGATAACATAAACTATCAACAATTTCTAAATCATGTTAACCTAAGCGGAAGCATACTAAAACAAAAGTAAAGGAACACTGATAATTAAAGAACAATCGCTAATAACTTTAACCAATTAAAGCGAATCACAACCTAACTTTAATAATTAAAAGTGATAAGCAATAAGAGTTAAAAAATAAGTATTTAGAGACCACATTTATTACAGTATGAAACATGATATGGTGTATGATAGTGATGTGCTACTTTATCCGTCCCATGCATGCTTAAGAATCACTTGGAAGGGGGGAAACAAGAGTGAGATAAAAATCTCAACAAACAAACTATTTAACAGGCTAATTAAACTACAACAGTTTAATCATCAACATTTATTTTCCACAATAACCACGTTTATATCCTCAACCTCAAATCACCACCAACGACGGTAAAACATTAGCAAATAAATCTTGTTTGACTACTTTAAAACCCCAACCACTACTAAAGACAATAAAGCATATTTATGTTTTACCTCACAACTTTATTATTTCTAACATCCACAACTGCTATCAACAATTACTACAAGAGAAAAGAATCACATCCCACAATCACAACTCCTACCATACCACAAGGGACGAGTCACATTCCACGACTACAGCCACATTCCTCATACCACAAGTAACTCACATAAACCAATTCCACATTACAACTATAAAATTGCATTTGACTGCAAAATAACTTCACCACAATACATTGTATAGGTATGCAAATGATCTTTCCACAATGCAATGCATATGAATACGTATGATTCACTGCACCCTTACCCAACAAGGTAAGAGTATGCATTATACTACGGCAATGTACAATGCTGTACCGGTACGATCGCGACTAAATGCGACGACATTCATAATGCAAATATCATGACATGTTATGATAATCATAAACTACAAGAATTTAACCACGAAGGTCAACAACCTAATCATCATTAATACTTCCTCGTAACCCACATGTGTCTTGTTAAGCACAATACCAATGTTTCATAAGATCATCACCACATAACCCACATTCGGTTCACCAAGATCATAATCCATTAATCTATAGCGAATTCTACCACATAGACGACAACATAATCATTAAAAATGGTACCACCACAACCACAAATATTCACTAAGAATACTACCACCTAGACCACGATTGCTCGTAAAGTATTGTACCCCACAACTATATTGGTTCATTAAGAACAATTCCGCATATCCAAAATTAAACCATCAAAATCATAAACAATTGAATTCTTAAAATACTACCACATGAACCACATTAAGTAAACATGTAACAATGACATAGCACATCAAATTAAGAGAATTAATTAACGTGAATGTAGAATAATTAACAAGTTAAACAGTAGCACAACCGCTACGTTTACTTGCCTCTACCATTGAAGCGAAGCAATTACGTTCGTTCAGGAGCAAAACCACCTGTCCAAAAATATCTCTTAGCACAATACAACAGCAATAAAAACGCATCTTAAGAAGTAAAGATATCGCTAAATCCCCACAATAACCCTCTCCACTTAACGGTTCTACACTATACCCGCTACACCAAAAACTAAAGGCAGATATCTTACCCCTGTGTAACGTTCTAGTGCAATTGAGGGGTAGGTACACTGTATGAAGTTGATGGCATGAAGATGACTTTTCACTGAAGCTTAGGTGGTTTTCTGGACATTCTCCTAGTATGTCCTATTACCTTGCAAGATGCAAGGCTGTAGATACATCTAGTGAAATTGTGACTTTGCCAACAATCACTTTAGTAGCACAATTTTGTATCTACTTGACTAGAAGATCTGACCTGCCACGAAATCCAAAAACATCAAAATTTCCAATATGTTTGTAATCTCTCTTTTCTTGTATAGATGCTCATTTATCCTTGCATAGGCATATAAAAAAAAGTGCTGTGGCAAGTCGACTATGATCTTCCCCCAACTGACGGCCTTGTAAAGTAAACAGAAGTATGCACTTTTAGAAGATGAACATCTCTTGCTTGTTATTGTTTAATTTAGTACTAAAGTACATTCAATACAAGTGTGCATAAGATATGTATTCACTAATGTGCTTATAAATCTTGCATAAACTGCCATTAAGTTGTGCATTAGTATGTGCCTTACTGAAGCTACAAGAGATGCATATGGAAACAGAAATGTGGGAAACGTCCACATAATTGCTTGTGCCCTTACTGAAGCTACAAGAGATGCATATGGAAACAGAAATGTGGGAAACGTCCACATAATTGCTTGAACTTCAGGGAAAAGCCTTTTAACACGCCAAAAACTAAAGCTGAATGTCTTACACCTATGTCACGTGCTAGTGCAATTGAGGGGTAGATACACTGTATGGAGTTGATGGCATTAAGATACTTTTTACCGAAGTTTACGTGGTTTTCCGGATATTTTTGGACATTTTACTAGTAATTTTGAAGATGTAAGGGTGAAGATCCATCTATTGAAATTATGACTTTGCCAACAGTTACTTTAGTAGCCAAATTGTGTTTATGTTTCACTAGAACAACCAACTTGTTATGAAATTGTAACACCCCAAGAGCCGTATTACCCTGTGATGCTATTAAACCACGCTACAAGCTAGCCAATTTAATTTACAAGTTAACATAGATTAGCAATAATTTTTAAATCATGTTAACTTAAGCGAAAGCATACTAAAACAAAGTTAAAGTAACACTGCTAATTAAAAAACAATTGTTAATAACTTTAAGCAATTAAAGCGAACTACAACCTAACTTTAATAGTTAAAAGTGATCATCAATAAGAGTTAAAAATAAGTATTTGAAGACCGTACTTATTTATTACAGTACAAAATATGATATGGTGTGTGACAGTAATGTGCTGCTCTGTCCGTCTCATGCATGCTTGAGAATCACCTGTGAGGAGGAAAACAAGAGTCAGATAAAAATCTCAACAAATAAACTGTTTAACAGACTAATTAAACTACAAAATTTTAAACATCAACATTTATTTTTCACAATAATCACGTTTATATCCTCAACCTCAAATCACCACCAATGACGGTAAAATATTAGCAAATAAATCTTTATTTACTTTAAAATTTCAACCACTATTAAAGACAATGAAACATATTTATGTTTTTGAGAGATCATGTGGAGATGATCCCATGTTTGTGATGAGTATTTGACCCTTGGTTGAAAGAAAATTGAGTTTGTTTTGGGCTCTTTATGCGAAGTCTTAGCCCTGGCCGATGTCCAAGTCATGTACGATTTTCTCCTGGACCGTACGACCATGTTTGAAGCGGTCGGAACGAGATTGAAGGCGACGACCACCGCGGCTCTCTCGGCAAATTTGGGCGTGGTCGGAAGTCGGCGAGAGGTCTCGACCACGTTGAAGCCCGTGACGACCACATTGGGCGTGATCGAAGTCGCCGGACGGCGCATTTACCACGCTGTGGCGTCCCCGGCGAATTTGAACGTGATCGGAAGTCTATCGGGTAGCGTCCGACCACGTTGCTGGGTATCGAGTTGCGGTCGAGCGGCGTACGAGTGAATCGGAAGCTTATTCTACCACGTTGCAGAGCCCTCGGAAGATTTGACCGTGGTCGGCAGTAGGCGGTCGGGCGTTCGACCACGTTGTACTGGTCGGAGTATCGACCACGTTGCACGCTAGGGCTTTCGACCATGTTGTGTGGTCAGTGTGTCCGACCACGTTAGCGCGGGTTTGAACGTGGTCGGCGATGGGCTTGGTCCACGACCACGTTGTATCGCCTGGCGTTCGACCACGTGTTACGCTCGGTCGCTCGACCACGTTGTGGCGATCGGATTTGTCGGGACCCGGAGCAACAACTCCGAAACCCTCTGTGTTAATCGCACTATCCCAGGAAAGCTTAGTGCACACAGCAGAACAAAGACAAATATCATGCATAATGATAAATTTTATTTAACTAAATATGAGCCCGACGGCCAAAGTTTACAATAGCAGCGGAAGATAACAGCGGAAGAAAATACAAAGCAGTGGCAGCCCATCCAGCCTT
Organism: Bonia amplexicaulis; assembly: GCA_036346245.1. NCBI lineage: Eukaryota > Viridiplantae > Streptophyta > Magnoliopsida > Poales > Poaceae > Bonia > Bonia amplexicaulis. Next base: position 29,137 of record JAYGGG010000461.1, on the reverse strand, counting down.
CCCACAAGGCGAATGACTGTAAGACGTGGCCTAGTCGTAATCCTCACCGAAGTCGTCAAAGGCTTCCTTTGAAAAGAGTTAGATATAGCAACATGAGTACAAACGTACTCCACAAGTTACACCAGCAGTTTTAATAGAGTGGATGCATGCATATGAATATCAAAGGAAGGCATATATGGTTAGTTTGCATACAAGACAGCATTGAAGTAAATATCATAACGTAAGTGCGAAAGCTGAATTTGATACAATAAGTAAAACAATATTGTAATCAACATAAGTAACGTTAGTGCAGGCTCCAACCAAACACTAACCTATTCACGGGCATCTCACCTGGACCAACTTTTCAAAACCAACTCGTACGGATTCCATCCATCCATACAGTTTTTCCAAGAACTCTCATGGATTCCATTCATCCACAAGGTTTTCCAAAAATCTCTCATGGATTCCATCCATCCATAAGGTTTCATAAAACATTTTAAAAAAAATCAAAGTCTAATCCGTGAAAAACTTTACTCAGCTTGCCCATGACCGTGGGCACGGCTATCCAGGATAGGTTATACACTCTGCAGAGGTTGTACAGCTTTACCCACAAGACATGATCATCCCATATTGCCACCGGATAAACACACTTCCTTTGGTGTGCGGCGAGGAGATCATGACAAAGCCTTTACAATGATTCATTGCCAACATAATCACGCCGCCACTAAGGTTTCACCACAGCATGAATCCACATGCTGGAGCCCCCTCTTGTGCCATGTGAGACTTCTCACGGGCTACGCCGCGCCCACATTCAGCCTTTAGCGAGATTAAGTTGGAACTTCACAAATTAGTTGGCTAGGTCCGTCCCATACCGGACTTGTGGTAGTACGAAAAGGGCTTTGCAATAGTAGCTCACAAACCGGTCCTTTATTGACTTAGGCACTAACCACAAACCCCTTGTGTCGAGCAATCAACATTGCGTCACCAAACGACAATGCATGCCAACAAGCACCCACCACTCTAACCATTTGCCTAAGTCTAAACCAAGTTTTTTTACTTTGTTTGGAAATAAGTTTGTAAACCTTTTTGATTTTCCAAAGTCAAGATATCCAGAAAAGAGTTTATCATTTTATGCGAAGAAAGTATCATTTTATGTGAAGAAAGTTCCCAAATCATAATATTCTCAGCATGGCTAAGCAAGTTTATGAAATTTCTAGTTAATACTAATGTACTAACTAGGTTTTGACTATGTTTGACAAGGTATAATTGCATGAAATATCAAATTTGGCTGTCCAAAGGGATTTGGGTATAACTATAGTTCAAACTGAATTTAAACTAGTCTTGATTAAAAGTAAGCATGCATATTAATTTAAAACAATATAAATAACTTTAAATATTGGGAGCAATATGATCAAAGGTGTAACTTGCCTGGATTGGAGACTGGGTTCTGATCGCAGAAGTCGTTCTCTCCGAGATTGCTGAAATCTAAACGCAAAGAACCAAAATTCAAATAAAATTCAAAAATTCAAAATAAGTACATATTTGAATAGTTTAGGATTTTAGAAAAATTTAGAAATTTGAACGGCTCAAATCGGAGTTAAAATGAACGTTTTCGGGCTTTAGGAAGTTTCAAAATGAAGGAAAAAGAAAAAGACGAATTTCCAGATTTATTTTTATATTGGAAATCTGGAATTATGACATCATCACAGAGAATAAAAATAAAAGAAAAGAAGAAATGACGTGGCGCCACGTGGCTGCCACTGGGCTGCCACGTGTGCCACATGGCGGTGACGTGGCCGGAGGTGGCCGACGGCAGGCCACGGGGCGGCGCGCTGCTTGAGCTGCGCCCGCTGGCTGACGGCCGGCGAGGGGTGGAGGACGAGAGGAGAGGATGGGAGTCCATCCCACCGGCGGCGAGTGACGGTGGCGGAGGTGGCGGCGGAAAGAAGCGGCGGCTCTCCCAAGGCGGGGAGGAGGAAGGTGGGGAAGAGGGAGGCGAGTGGTGCGATGCCGAGGGAGTGCTCGAGAGGAGCTTTATATAGGAGAGGAGCGACGGTTGAGCTCACCGGAGAAAACGGGAAGAAGCCGGTTTGGGGCGGTGTGAACGCATGCGGGGCGCCATTAATGGCCGGGGAGGTGGCCGAGGTGGAGGGGAAGCTGAGGCGACAATTTTTGGGAAGTTGTGACGTCGACCGAGCTCGGCGTCGGTTTGAATGCTTGCGCGACGAGGGCGGTTTGGCTGCGTGGCGGCATGAGGGTCCCGGCGGCCAGTAGGGGCGGCGGCGTGGGGTGGCCGGGGCGACGCGGGAGGCGGGGGCGGCGGATGAAGGAGGCGGCGCAAATTTTCACCGAAAGAGAGGAGAGAGAGGGTAGAAATGGAGAAGATGAAGAGGTAGGAGAAGAAGCTGACATGTGGGCCCCATTTGCAAGAGAGAGAGGGAGGTGAAGGGGTATCGGCCGCTTAGATGCTTGACACGTGTCCAAGGTTTGATCACAGCCGTCCGGTGCATTAAGTGAGGGTGAATGGATATGATTAAATCAAGAAAATTAGATTCAACCAGATCGCGACACGTGTCAACGCGAGGGGATTTTGGATTTAAAATCGGATTTAGATTTTCGAAAATAGGAGGAAACTTTATAAATACTTTTAAAATAGCAAATAATATTTAAAAATTCCAGAAAATTTATAGAAAATCCCTGGAGATATTTTTCACTTAGGAAAAATATATTTAATTCATTTTGGCCTTTCTAAAATTCTATAAAATATCTTTTTAAATCCAAAAATTGATTTTTAATTCCAAAAAATTCTCAAAAATCCTATTAAATATTTTTAGACTTTCTAAAAATATTTTCAACTCAAATTTGCTCTTTTAATTTTTACAAAAATACCCTTTGACTTTAAAATTGATTTTGAGATCTCAGAAATTAATATTAAATTTTGGGAAGCTTGAAAAAGGTTAAATGAAATCTTTTAGCTTTTAAGAAAATATAAAAATATATTTTCTTGCTTTTAGGCTTTGAAACAAAATCCAGATAACTCCAAATAAATTCCAGAAGATCACAGAAAAACTAAATAAAAGCCAAATGCTTTTAAATACTTAATTTGAAATAGTTTCTTTTATGAAACTTTACCAATACCTTTTATTTGACAATAGTTTTATGTTTTTAGTAAAATTACTTTTAGCGAAAAACTTTTGAAAAGGCTGAAAACAGGCAAACACAAACTCTCAGATTCAAGCAACTAAAGAACACTCGTTTTATTTTAAATTGAATAAATTTTAATTATTATATTTATTATTTTATTTTTTAATTTTTATTTTTATTATTTTTTATGAAATTTTGTAAATAATAATTGGTCACATAAACTACCCTTTAAAAGAATCTCGTCCCCGAGATTCGCACGGGCTAGCAAAGAAATAGGTGTGGATCTTACTCTGATTGGCTTGAGCGGAGATCTGATTAAGACGTCCTTTTTGCGGCATTCTTCTTGCTGTTCGAAGGGTGTTGGCAGTCGAGGTTCCCGATGTACCATTCCTTACTGCCTGCTGCTTCTTAGGACAATTGTTCCCGATGTACCATTCCAAGAGGACGTGTCGCGCGGTGGTCTCGGCGGTTGGACAACAAGGCAAGTGGAGGAAGCTTCCTGGAAGGCAGTGGAGGGGCATTTTGGAGAAATACCAAAGTCTGGGGAAGCTGTGCCCACCGGGAAAGCACTGCGCCTTTGGAGAGTTGGTGGTGCAAGCGGGCAAAGCAAAGGAGCCGTTGCACTGGGTAATGGGCAAAGCACTAGAGGCTCAGAAACACTGGAGTTCTCTGTAATGGGTTGTCTGTGGAGACCCGTTAGCGTGAGACTATAAATAGAGAGGTTAGGTCTCAGGAGCAAAGGGAGGTTGACCCCTGAGTTGCCCTGAGCTTCATAGCTATTGGAGAAGAAAGAGCTCATAGCTCTTTAGCTATTGGAGAAGAAAGAGTCTCTTTTCTTAAGTCTTGTTTCTTTGACTTCATAGCTCTTTAGCTATTGGAGAAGAAAGAGGCTGAATATTTGGGGAAGAATTTTAAGGCACCATTCACCCCCCCTCTGTTGCCATTTCGGTCCTTCAATTGGTATCAGAGCCAGGTTAGCTCTTTTCATAGATCTTAACCGGTCTCAAAGAGCCATGGCAACAGATAAGTATTCCACCAAGTCGCCCATCTTTGATGGCTGATTACTTCTTCCGAAGAGCCGAATGGAAACATACATCCAGGCTCAGGGGTATGCCATCTGGCGGAAGGTGAAGGTCAGATTCGCTGTTCCTGCCGATGAAAACATCAATGTGGCGAACATGCCCGATGTTGAGGCCAATGCAAAGGCAAGGAACATCATAATACATGGTTTGAGCAGAAGCGAATTTGATTGCATCTCTCACCTGTCGTCCGCTCACGACATCTGGATGACCCTCGATGCATACCATGAGGGCATCAGCCAGATTAAGACGGTTCGACAGACCAGCCAAGCGAATACAGAAATTCAAGATGCTTGTCGGTGAATCCTCGACGAGTGCTTTTCTCGGTTTCACAAGATTTTGAGCAACCTCCGAGCCATCGGTCTCACATACTCCGACTCGGATAACGCTAGATGATGCTTTCAGACTCGATCTTCGGGTTTGGGAGATGAAGGTGACTACCATCAAGGATACCATGACCTCTCGACCGACTCTTGATGCGCTTTATTCGCGCCTCAAGACTCACGAGATTGACATAGTCTCTCGTCGGTCGAAGTCACAATCGATGGCTCTAGTCACCGATCCCACTTCGGCTTCTGGTTCTTCTGCCGATTCTCTTTGTGGGTTCTCCCTAGCTGCTCTTTGTGACGTGGCGATGATCGGTTAGAGCGCTAGAGGATGAACAACCGCCCTCCTAGCTCGGAAGTTCTCACATGCTTACAAGAGAAGGAGGGACGGAAAAGAAGAGGACCATGATTTGCTTTGAGTGTGGTGGCCCCAACCACATTCGGACAAACCGCCCAAGGCGGAGAAGGGCAAGAACGATTCTGGTTCAGAAAGATCGACTACACCGACAAGAACCGCAACAAGAAGCCTCCGGCCAGACGCAAGGCAAGAAGAAGTTCCGCAACTTCGGAAAGGCGAAGAAGCTCTTCCACCGCGTTCTCACCGCCTTCGACGACCCCGACCTCAGTGAGGTAGAGGGATGGAGCGACGACGACGGACGGGGACCAAGAGCCCAAGGATGGTGGCAACGACTTCTCGGCATGTGCTTCATGGCCCTTGAGGGCGAGATCGTGACAATGAGCTCTACTCCGACTCGGACGAGGTATGTCCCACCTACGATCAGCTCAATCATGCTTTTCTTAAGCTAGGTGGTTTTCATGCTAGAGCTAAGTCTAGGTGTACCGAGTTAGAGAAGGAAGTAGATAAACTGTCACGGGAGCTTACCTCACTTATATCTGCTCCTTCCCGTAACGACTGTGATACATGCATTGCCTTGCTTGGAGATATGGAGAAGTTAAGGACTTCTCATGATAGTGTGACCTCTGAGCTTGATATACTTAAGGTGGAGAATGTTAGTCTTCTTGCTGAACTTGAGATGAGTAGGATAGTTCTGTTTCATCTACTCATGTTGAGACTACTTCTTGCACCTCATGTGAGGATAAGGACAACGCTTTTAGAGGTCTTTATACCATGTTGCTCGATCTGTCCGAGACTTGTGAAAATTGCAATAACTTGAAATTGAACCTAAAACGGGCAGATCATAAAATTGCTGAGTTGCATGCTTCTTTACTTGAGCCTTGTCGGGACCGGATTTCCAAATCCAAATTTCTCCGTATATTACAAAGACACAGTCCCGGATCAAAGCTAGTGCACACAGTTAAACAAAGGATGATTACATTGCCAACAACGAAATTACATTAATAAAGAGAGTACATGTCGAAAGACCTTTATTACAACGAGGTTATAAGACCTCGCACTCACACAAAAGATAAAGCACAGCGGAAGCAAAAGAAAATCCAGCGGAGAAGACCCTATCAAATCGCCACAGGCAATTGATGGGAAGCGCGACCTAGAACTCCTGAAAGCCTTCGTCGAATCCATAAGCTCCGTAGTCGAACGTTCCATCTTGAGCTTCATACTCTTACGGTATTATTTTAAGTGTAGTATGTGAGTACATAAAGTACTCATAAGTCATGGGAAAATGCAATAGATGCGGGGTTTAATCAAAGGAGGGTTATATGGTTCTTTTGCACAAAGCAAGATTTTATTTCAAATACCATTATTTATCTTTAAAGGCATGTATTTAGCAAAGTGTTTGTTTCCACAAAATCTATCAAGATAAAAAGTGAAGGTTACAACCACCCACACTTGAAGTAATCGCTAATCGCCAAAGTTCAAAACCACGGTTACACCACCCACATCGGCTATAATCGCCGACAACCCCGAAGTTCCATCCACTTCGGTTCTCAAATCTTTATTTTAAAACCAAAACAATGATCTACCATGTGTATGCATTCCTTGCCGCCCTTGACCGTAAGCACGGCTATTCGAATAGTTTACACTCTGCAGAGGTTGTACAGACTTTACCCACAAGAGATAAGTCATCTTAATAGTCAACACGCTTCCTTTGGCATGAGACCCGGATAAATTATCACAAAGCTTTTACCTTACTCTAGTCTAGCTGCACCACCACCGAGGTTTCACCGTCAAGGGTTAAACCACCCGACAAAGCCCCTCTTGCGCCGTATGAGTACAAGAAACCACGCCCTCACCGTGAATAACCAAGACACCACGGCATCCACTTTCCACTGGTGGCACCTAGACTAAACTATCATAAGTTAGTCAGCTAGGTCGTACCCATATAGACATGTGGTTGTACGGTAGTGCTCAGTCTGGACAAACACAAGCGTCGGTCCTTAATTGACTAGGGCGGAACATACACTTTACAAGTTCTCGTGCTAACTGCACCAAACCAAACTTACCATCCGCCCCAGTCTAACCAATCTCACATTTTATTTTATTTTAAAGATCAGTGGCAACATCAATCGCCACTAAATTTCTAAACAAAAGTCTAAATCAAAGTCATAATATTTTCCCAGTCCAAGATTACAAAAGTTTATGCCGCAAGACTAAGCTTTCTACTACCGATACAATATTTACCAAAGTTATTTAATAATCTCATTATTGAGACAAAGGAAACCTAGGGTGTCAAAGGTACACGGCATTCAACGTCAAATGAGGGTATAATCAATAGTTGGATTAACTAGCATTTCTTAAACAAGAATTATCATTTTATGTAACATAGCATGCACTAATTTAAAATAATTAAAACATTTCTTAAACATAGGTTCAAGATGTTCAAAGGAGACTTGCCTTCGTGTGTGAGCTCTTGATTATCTTCTGCAGGTCGGCAAAGTCTTGGCTGACGTCGGGTTCTCTGTGCGGAAAAGACAAGGCAACAAAGCAAATAAATACACATAAAATCAAATAAAATTCAAAATTGAAAAGAATGTATATTTAGATAGATTATGATTTTAGAAAAATTTAGAAATTTGAACGGGTGAAATCGGAGTTAAAACGAAAAGATATGACCTCGGAAGATTTAATTGAAAGAAAAAGAAAAGGGCCGATTTTCCCGAATTATTTTTATACTGAAAAATAGCATTTATGACGTCATCATTTTTCGAATTTTCTTGGAGGGAAAAATTATTTGAATGACGGGTGGGTCGGTCTCCGTGGACCGGATCCACGGACCACGGCCTTGCCGACGTGGCGCACCGGCCACATGGCGCCATGCGGGCGCGGGTGGCGCCACGTGGACAAAGTCGGCCGACGTGGAGGCCACGCGAGCGCATGGGCAGCCCGGCGAGGCGGCGGCGGCGGGCGGTCGGCGATGGCGGCGGGGCAGGGGCGGCGACGGACTCACCGGCGGCGGTGGGGCCGGGTGGCGGCGGTGAGAGACTCACTCACGGTGGAGCTCAGGCGACGGCGAGAAGAGCCCAAGAGCGGCCGTGCGTGGGGAAAGGTAGGGGAAGAGATGCGGTGCGAAAAGAGTGTCGGGGGGGGGCTTTTATAGGAGGAAGGAGATGGAAGGCGGCAAGGGGAGTAAAGAGGAGGCGAAAATTTCTACCGTGAGTGGGGATTAAATTGGGAAAACTACGGCATTAGGGAGGGTTGATTGGGGTCTTAATGCACTAATTACCCGGAGTTTAAGCGAGCTAAACGGCAATCAATGCTTTTATTTTCGGCAACAATGGAGGAGAGAGAGAGATGGAGGTAGAAGAAGGTGAGGTTGAAGATGACAAGTGGGGCCCTCTTGTCGGTGAGAGAGAAGAGATGAAGAGTGCGGCCGTTGGATGGATGCCACGTGGCAAGTGAACATATCGCTACCGTTGGATTTAAATGAAAGGGAATGGCTTGGATTAAATCCAACGAAGGGGTATCGGCCGTCGGATGAGCGACACGTGGCGGCCTGAGATTTAATTGATTTTATTTTTGGATTAGAATTTCAGAAAATACTAGAAACCATATATTTGCTTGGAAAAATAATAAATAATATCTAAAATTCCAGAAAATTATAGAATATTCCTGGAAACATTTTAGACTTATTAAAAATATTTATATTTTCAGATTTGCTTTTAATAATTTTATAAAATTCCTTTTATCTTTTAAAATTAATTTTAATTCCGAAAATTCTCAAAATTTATTTAAAAATTCTGGGAGGTTAGGAAAAATAAAATAAACACTTTTGGCTTTTATAAAATATTTAAAATACATTTTCTTGATTTAAAGCTTTGAAATAAACTCCAGAAAAGCCCAGAAAAATCCAAATAAAAGCCAATTACTTTAAAATAATTAATTTGAAATTTAAATTTTTCCAAACTCAAAATTTGGGATGTTACAAACCTACCCCCCTTAGAAAGAATCTCGACCCCAAGATTCGGACGAATCGGGAAAAAGAGCAGGAACTCGCTCTTAGGTCTTCTTCACGCCCCAAGTTGCTTCGACTCAGATGATTACTCCACCGCACTTTACAGAATTTGATGCTCTTGTTTCTTGTACGTCGTTCTGCTTCATCCAAAATTTTGACTGGATACTCTGGATAGGATAGGTCCTCCTTCAAAGATACTTCCTCTAAAGGCATTTGCTCTTCTGGCACTCTGAGGCACTTTCTTAACTGGGACACATGGAAGACGTTGTGCACACTTGACAACTGAGGTGGAAGTTCCAACTGATAAGCAACTTCTCCCCTTTTTGCTACCACAGGAAATGGTCCAACGAATCTTGGAGCAAGCTTCCCGGTAACGTGGAAACGACGCATCCCTTTGAGAGGTGAAACCTTCAGATACACATGATCTCCGGGTACAAATTCTAATACTCTTCGGCGATTGTCCGCATAACTTTTCTGTCTTGTTTGTGCTGTTTTTAATCTGTCATGAATTAGACGGACTTGTTCTTCTGCTTGTCTTAACACATTTGGTCCAAAGACTAGTCCTTCCCCAGTTTCTTTCCAATACAACGGTGTCCTGCATTTTCTGCCATACAAAGCTTCAAACGGAGACATCTGAAGACTGGATTGATAACTATTGTTATAAGAAAATTCGCATAGGGTAAACTTTGATCCCAACTTGATTTATTTGCCAAGGCACGGCTCTCAACATATCTTCCAAGATTTGATTTACTCTTTCCGTTTGACCATCCGTCTGGGATGGTATGTCAGATCGAAATTTAGATTAGTGCCCAAAATTTCATGAAGCTTCTGCCAGAATCTTGAGGTGAATTGAGATCCTCGATCTAACACAATCTTCTTTGGAACTCCATGCAAGCACACGATTCTTGACATATATAACTCTGCAAGTCTATCTCCAGAATAAGTGGTCTTTACCGGAATGAAATGTGCGACCTTTGTCAGTCGGTCCACAATAACCCAAATTGAGTCATACCCTGATTTAGTTCTTGGAAATCCAGTTATAAAATCCATTCCAATTTCTTCCCATTTCCACTCTGTATCTCGCAATGGTTGCAAGAGTCCAACAGTCTCGATGTTCGCTTTAACTCACGGCATACATCACACAAGGCTACATATTCAGCAATTTCTCTCTTCATACTGGTCCACATATACCTTTCTTTAAGATCTTGATACATCTTTGTACTTCCAGGGTGAATTGAATATCCGGATTCATGAGCTTCCTTCGTAATTAACTCTTTTATTTCCTTCTTTTCGCACAAGAATTCTTTTCCAAACCAAAGGATACCTTCTTCATCTTCCGAAATCTCGGTGCTCTTCCTTTCTTCATATTTTCTTTGATATCCTTAACATAATTATCCTCTTTTTGAGCTGCCTTGATTTGATCTTGTAAGGTTGGCTGAATCTCCAAAGTAGCTAGGAATCCTTCTTCCACTACTTCTAGATTGAGCCGTTGAAACTCTTCATGAAGTGCGGGCTGCTGAACTTGAATCATCGAGTTATTACAATGACTTTTTCTGCTCAAAGCATCAGCTACAACATTAGCCTTTCCTGGATGATAGTGGATTCCAACATCATAATCCTTTATCAACTCAAGCCATCTGCTACTGCCTTAGATTAAGGTCGTTGAGTGAAAATATACTTCAAACTCTTGTGATCCGTGTAAATCTCACAATTCATCGATCAAGTAATGCCTCCAAATTTTTAGAGCATGCACAACAGCAGCTAGCTCTAAATCATGAGTCGGATAGTTCTGCTCATGCGGTCGCAATTGCCTTGAAGCATAGGCTACGACCTTTCCTTCTTGCATTAAAACACAGCCCAATCCTTGTCTTGAAGCATCACAGAATACCTCAAAATCCTTTCTAATATCTGGAAGTGTTAACACTGGTGCAGATGTTAATCTCTTTTTCAGTTCTTGAAAACTGTCCTCGCAAGATTTACTCCATTCGAACTTCTTCTCCTTCTTTAGTAACTGAGTGAGAGGTCTTGCGAGTTTGGAAAATCCTTTTATAAAACGACGATAATATCCTGCTAAACCCAGAAAACTTCTGATCTCTGTTACTGACTTTGGTTGTGTCCAATTGAGTACGTCTGTTACCTTTGCTGGATCTACAGACACTCCTCCTGCAGAAATCACATGACCCAAGAAAGCTACTTTCTTCAACCAAAACTCACATTTGCTAAACTTGGCATACAGCTGATGTTCTCTGAGTTTTTCCAAAACTATCCTCAGATGTTCTGCATGTTCTTCCTCATTCTGGGAGTAGATCAGAATGTCATCAATAAATACGACAACAAACTTATCCAAATACTCCATGAATACTTTATTCATCGATTCATAAAGTATGCAGGGAGCATTGGTCAATCCAAAAGACATTCATCAGAACTCATACAATCCATATCGAGTGGAAAATGTCTTTGGTATATCTTCCGGTCTAATCTTCATTTGATGATATCCTGACCGGAGATCAATCTTGGAGAAGACACATGATCCTTTTAACTGATCAAACAGATCATCAATCCTGGGCAATGGATACTTGTTCTTAACTGTTGCATCATTCAGGGATCTGTAATCCACACACATACGAAGACTGCCATCCTTCTTCTTCACTAGAAGTACTGGTGCACCCCAAGGCGAAGAACTTGGTCTTATAAAACCTCTTTCTTGCAGTTCCTCAATCTGCTTTTTAACTTCAGCCAAGTCATTTGCGGACATCCCAGAAGGTCTCTTGAAATCGGAGCTGTTCAGTGCCGATTAATGACAAATTCGACTTCTATCTCGGCGGCATTCTGGCAAATTTTCCGAAACACATCCGGATATTCCTTACTATATGCACCTTTTCCAAGTGTTATTCCTTCAAACTGTTCAATCCACAATTATTCTGAGAAGAAAGCTTTGACTTGCACCTTACTTGAATTCCTTCAGAATTGGTAAGAGTGATGGCACGATTGGCACAATCTATCTGCCCTTTATACTTGGTTAACCAATCCATACCAAGTATTACATCTAGGCTCTTGGAGTCTATTATAATTAAATTCGCTAGGAATTTTACTCCATTTATATCTATGGTTGCTCTAGGGCAAACCGTACTAGTCTTCATTTCATTTCCAGGTGATTGGACTAGCATAGGGTTCTTTAGCAATCGAACATCCCAATTATATCTTTCCACAAAATCTTTTGACACAAAAGAATGCGAAGCTCCAGAATCAAATAATGCTGATGGAGGTACTGAGTTGACAAGAAACTTACCGTAACGACGCCCGTGCATCCTGAGTCGCTTCAAGAAGTGACATGATTAACATGCCCTCTGCTCACCGCTTGTGGTGTCCTTGGAGTCCGAGGTGCTCCACGGCCTTGTCCCGCAAGTGGGGCTCGGTGGTGTAGTCCCAGTTGAAACGAGCAGAGTCACACTGGCGCTTTGTGGACAATTATTGGCATAATGTCCCATGTTCTTGCGTTATAACACCGCACTCCAACCATTGAAGTCTTGTTCACGAGGCGAACCGCATTATTTGGTCGAGGAACTTGGGGAATCGGGCGAGGTCCACTGAATGGTGTCCTCGGCACAATTGGCACTGAGGGCCTGTTGAAGTGAGGTGGATTAGAGCGGTGCCGAGAACTGCTTGCACCCTGCTGAGCTTGAAACTTCCTCTTCCGGACCTCATACAGCTGACGCTGAGCTTCCTCTTGTATTATGGCCTTGTTCACCATATGCTGGAAAGTTGGAAAATCATTTGGCACCAACTGCACCTTGAGGTTAGGTTCAAGTCCCCGCATGAACCGCCGGATCTTTGCCGCATCGGTTGCAACATCTTGAAGCATACCGATAGTTGAGTGAACCTATTCGTATTCTCATAACACCGAGGTTTCCTTGTCTGCAGTTTATGAAATTCCATTCTTTTCATTTCCATGACTCCGGTAGGAACATGAGCAGTGCGGAAAGCTTCCTCAAATTCAGCCCAAGTGATAGTCTGCACATTCTGATGGGCGGCGCAGTAATTTTCCCACCAAGTCGCTATGCGATTCCTTTTAGTCGATGAGCAAAGATAAAGCACTTTCTCGTTATCATTGCACCGGGCTAAAATCGCTTCCTCTCACGCCCTGATCCAATCATTTGCTTCCATTGGATCTACCGCACCGTAAAAGGTTGGCGATCCGGTTCTCATGAACTCTCCCGGCTTGGACCGGGTGCACGAAAGGGAGCTCATGAGCTTGTCGCACTTGGTTCTCGGGCGTGGCTTGTAGCAATTGCGCTTGCATGGCCATCATCCGCTCCATGCTAGGAGCTTGAGCAGGGGTGGCGGCATATTATTCTCCTACCGAGCATTGGCACCACGGCACCGTCACCGGCATTGCTCCTTGTGTTCACCATCCAAGCGGCAACCAAAGAAAAGATAAGAGGAGATAGCATGTAAGAAGCAAGGCAAACTAAATAACATCCCAAACCAACACACAAGAGAGAACACAACAACAACTTGGAAGAAACTTTATCTTTGAAATTAATATATTTTGAGAATGGTTGTACCACAAGTGCACAAGGCATTGGTACAATCCATCTAGCATACCAACATAATATAAAACGTTCTAAGGAAGGTAAACAATTTATTTGGGTACTCACTGTCTCGCAACTACTTGTCCTCCTCGAAGACAAGCTCCTCCGGTCCTTCTCTCGATCCTCCTCTAAGATACCCACGGCGCGCACTACAACCACACTTGGGGCGGTTGCAAGAGGCCCGGAGTGAAGATGGTCGCTCATCACTGGAGGCGCCGACGGAGAGCGTGAACGGAACGAGAGAGACTGCGTCTCTGCCGGAGTCTCCGATGTCGGCAACGGACTAGGACGCCGCACACTCTTGCGCTACCGTGATTATGATACGGGTCCCGTGGCCGAGGCGGTGCTTGGGTTGTCGGGACGGCACTGTGCAGTGAAGATGGCGTAGTCCTCTGGAGACGGTGCTCGCTCAAGACGCCTCACTCGAACTCGCCTCCCGGCTCGGATAAGCCGAGCACGGAGAGTCTCGAGTGTCGGTAGGCGGAAGTGAGGAGCGTCCGGTCGTCCAATCTCCAAGGCGCCGGCGTAAGTAGTCGACATCGCCTGGTAAGCCGCACCGATGTGACAGACGAGGATCATCCAAGGTAATCTTGAAGGGTTCGGATATCTCGCCCGCTCGGTGGTTGGAAAGAAAGTAGAAGGCGTCGCCGCAGGATATCCTTATGAATCCGGACAAGTCGCCTAGTGCCAAACGAGCCGCATCCTCGATGGCGCTCGAACGATCCGTCCGAGGATGTTCGATAGGGTATGTGGGAGTTGAATTCTCCTTCCGTGCATACAGAATACCTCCATCGACCAAGAATCTCGGTCCATGATCTTAACTTTCCGCCCCAGATAGGCGGTTGGGGATACTTCGACATCGCATAAGGCGACGAAGAGGCCAACAAATGCTCCAATGTTCTCGCCATGAGTGAAGTAGTCCAAAGAGTCATCTGAGGATGAACCGCCATCTACAATTTTGGAAATAATAGAGAAGATCAAGAAAGACATTTTAAACAAGTGAATATCGATCAAGAATGGAGCGTAGTAAAGAGATATAGAAAATTTTCACATATATTTTTAATAAATATAGGTCCTTAAGGTTTTACCATTCTAATCTAGGTCACGCCCCATAATAAATTGGCTCGATACCATCTCTGTTGGGACCGGATTTCCAAATCCAAATTTCTCCGTATTACAAACACCATCCCGATCAAAGCTAGTGCACACAGCTAAACAAAGATGATTACATTGCCAACAACGAAATTACATTAATAAAGAGAGTACATGTCGAAGACCTTTATTACAACGAGGTTATAAGACCTCGACTCACACAAAAGATAAAGCACAATGAAGCAAAGAAAATCCAACAGAGAAGACCCTATCAAATCGCCACGAGCAATTGATGGGAAGCGCGACCTAGAACTCCTGAAAGCCTTCGTCGAATCCATAAGCTCCGTAGTCGAACGTTCCATCTTGAGCTTCATACTCTTCCGGGTATTATTTTAAGTGTAGTATGTGAGTACATAAAGTACTCATAAGTCTTGGAAAAATGCAATAGATGCGTGGTTTAATCAAAGGAGGGTTATATGGTTCTTTTGCACAGCAAAGATTTTATTTCAAATACCATTATTTATCTTTAAAGGCATGTATTTAGCAAAGTGTTTGTTTCCACAAAATCTATCAAGATAAAAAGTGAAGGTTACAACCACCCACACTTGAAGTACTGGCTAACTGCCAAAGTTCAAAACCACGGGTTACACCACCCACACTGGCTATAACTGCCAGGACAACCCCGGAAGTTCCATCCACTTCCGGTTCTCAAATCTTTTATTTTTAAAACCAAAACAATGATCTACCATGTGTATGCATTCCTTGCCCCCTTGACCGTGGGCACGGCTATTCAATAGTTTTACACTCTGCAGAGGTTGTGCGACTTTACCCACAAGAGATAAGTCATCTTAATAGTCAACACGCTTCCTTTGGCATGAGACCCGGATAAATTATCACAAAGCTTTTACCTTACTCTAGTCTAGCTGCTACCACCACCGAGGTTTCACCGTGAAGGTTAAACCACCAGACGTAAGCCCCTCTCTTGCTCGTATGAGTACAAGAACCCATCCCTCACTTGTGAATAACCAAGACACCACGGCATCCACTTTCCATCGGTGGCACCTAGACTAAACTATCATAAGTTAGTCGCCTAGGTCGCACCCATATAGACATGTGGTTGTACGGTGGTGCTCGGTCCGACAAACACAAGCGTCGGTCCTTAATTGACTAGGCGGAACATACACTTTACAAGTTCTCGTGCTAATCGCACCAAACCAAACTTACCATCCGCCTAGCCTAACCAATCTCACATTTTATTTTATTTTAAAGATCGTTGGCAACATCAATCGCCACTAAATTTCTAAACAAAAGTCTAAATCAAAGTCATAATATTTTCCCAATCAAGGTTACAAAAGTTTATCTTTGCAAGACTAAGCTTTCTACTACCGATACAATATTTACCAAAGTTATTTAATAATCTCATTATTGAGATAAAGGAAATCCTAGGGTGTCAAAGGTACACGGCATTCAACGTCAAATGAGGGTATAATCAATAGTTGGATTAACTAGCATTTCTTAAACAAGAATTATCATTTTATGTAACATAGCATGCACTAATTTAAAATAATTAAAACATTTCTTAAACATAGGTTCAAGATGTTCAAAGGAGACTTGCCTTCGTGTGTGAGCTCTTGATTATCTTGCTGCAGGTCGGCAAAGTCTTCTGACGACGGGTTCTCCCACGCATGGAAAAGACAAGGCAACAAAGCAAATAAATACACATAAAATCAAATAAAATTCAAAATTGAAAAATAATGTATATTTAGATAGATTATGATTTTAGAAAATTTAGAAATTTGAACGGGTGAAATTGGAGTTAAAACGAAAAAGATATGACCTCGGGAAGATTTAATTGAAAGAAAAAGAAAAGGGCCGATTTTCCCGAATTATTTTTATACTGAAAAATAGCATTTATGACGTCATCATTTTTCGAATTTTCTTGGAGGGAAAAATTATTTGAATGACGGGTGGGTCCGGTCTACCGTGGACCGGATCCACGGACCACGGGCCTTGCCGACGTGGCGCACCGGCCACATGGCGCCATGCGGGCGCGAGGTGGCGGCCACGTGGACAAAGTCGGCCGGCGGTGAGACTCACACGGCGGTGGAGCTCACGATGACGGCGAGGAAGAGCCCAAGAGCGGCACCGTGGGGAAAGGTAGGGAAGAGATGCGGTCTTAGAAAAGAGTGTCGGGGCTTTATAGGAGGAAGGAGATGGAAGGCCACAAGAAGGGAGTAAAGAGGAGGCGAAAATTTCTACCGTGAGTGGGATTAAATTGGGAAAACTACGGCATTAGGGAGGGTTGATTGGGGTCTTAATGCACTAATTACCCGGAGTTTGCGAGCGAAACCACGCAATCAATGCTTTTATTTTCGGCAACAATGGAGGAGAGAGAGAGAGGGATGGAGGTAGAAGAAGGTGAGGTTGAAGATGACAAGTGGGGCCCTCTTGTCGGTGAGAGAGAAGAGATGAAGGGTGCAGTACGGGCCGTTGGATGGATGCCACGTGGCAAGTGAACATATCGCGGCCGTTGGATTTAAATGAAAGGAATGGCTTGGATTAAATCCAACGAAGGGTATCGGCCGTCGGATGAGCGACACGTGGCGGCCGAGATTTAATTGATTTTATTTTGGATTAGAATTTGAAAATACTAGAAACCATATATTTGCTTGGAAAAATAATAAATAATATCTAAAAATTCCAGAAAATTATAGAATATTCCTGGAAACATTTTACACTTATTAAAAATATTTATATTTTCAGATTTGCTTTAATAATTTTATAAAATTCCTTTTATCTTTAAAATTAATTTTAATTCCGAAAATTCTCAAAATTTATTTAAAAATTCTGGGAGGTTAGGAAAATAAAATAAACACTTTTTGGCTTTTATAAAATATTTAAAATACATTTTCTTGATTTAAAGCTTTGAAATAAACTCCGAAAAGCCCGTAAAAATTCAAATAAAAGCCAATTACTTTAAAATAATTAATTTGAAATTTAAATTTTTCCAAACTCAAAATTTGGGATGTTACAAGCCTATTGTTTCTTGCACAAACCGTCCTAAGTTAATCAATAACTTGAATCGTCTCAAAAAGCCAAGAAATGATTGACTACAATAAGAAAATGGCTCAAGATGCTTCTAGGGCTCTGTTAGCTCACCATGCAAAGATTGTGATAAACTAAAATCTGAATTGATTGCATTGGATGAAAATGTGAAGCTAACTAAGGACCTTCTAGAAAAATCACATCCTTCTTGTGCTTTCTGTGCTGAAGTGTTGGAAAAGGATAAGGACATGGTAGAGACGTTTAGGAAGAGTTACGAAGACCAAATGGCTAGGATTAGGACTGCCCCCTGTGTGTCCTGCGAAGCCCTCAAGGTTGAGGTGGCTGCATAAGGAGAAATATGCACGTGATATTCGCTCTTCGCTATTGGTTCTTCTCCTTCCTCTCCTCCTCGCTTTGTCTCTTCTTCTTCTCCTTGCTCCTCTTGCACCTCTCTTTCTGGAGTGTCGGTACCTTATGAACACTCTCGAGAAATTTGTAGGAGGCAAGAAGAAACTCAATCTTATTCTAGACCAATCAAAGATTTGCAAGTTCAAACAGGTCTAGGATATGATCTCCGTGAGGATGTGAGGAAGCATCCACCGTCGTGCTCGCACCGTGGCAGCAGGTGTGATTGAGGTCAAGCCAAGAACAAGAATGTTCAATTTAAATCGGTGGGCTTTGTTCAAAGGATTTCGACGACAGAAGGTGACTTCACCGCGACCGCCTCTCGGGCGGCCATCTCATACTACTTGACCCTCGTATGCGGTATCATTGCACCTTCATCGGAAGGATGGGCATTTGATTGACCATTGCTTCAAGCGCGCCAAGATCGCGCCAAGAGACCGTGTTGAGTTTCTTAGGCGTATCGTGGTCGCCCGCACCTTGAGTGCACCTAAGACCGACATGAGGTCTAGGCTTGCTCTTGTTGGTAGCTTTGGGCGATCGAGGACTTGGTTTTTCCGAGTCTTCTTTTTCGTCCTCATGCTCCCTCAGTCGTGACTTCCGTCGTTCTCGTGGTAGATCTCGCTTTCTCGTCGAGATGGCTACCCGCCGAGATCGGCGTGTTGCCGGTGCTCACTCGCCTCCCATAGCGCCGGATCCAAAGAATGCCTTCAGTGTCTATTCACGACCTTCCGCTTCTTTGAGCGATGGAGAGCGTAGGGTAGTTAGAGGTCAGTCGTGTATGGCTACTTCTTCTGCTCGACGTGTGACTCAAGATTGGGTTCCAAAATCTATTTTGATTTATCCCAAGATCGAGACTTTGCTCTTGTTGACTCGGGCTCACGTAGTGGAAGAGAAAGGTTTGGCTTGTTGACTCGGTGTTCACGACACATGACCGAGATTCCGCTGGTTTTCTTCCCTTGCCCGTGCTCCGGTGATGAGACGATCACCTTTGGAGATGCTTCATCCGGGCGTCATCGCCAAAGGCACTTGCGCATTAATGATTCATTTATTTTGAAAGATGTTGCCTTGGTTAGTAAGCTGCAGATAATTTGCTTTCTGCTTCTCGACCACCGATGACGACTTTGAGGTGAGCTTTAAGAAAAACAACTGCAAAATTCTTGATTCTTCGGGTAGTCTGGTTTATGGATTTCTCGTTATGGGAGGATCTTTCGTGCTGATTTTTCCGAGTCTTCCGTGATCCTCTCGGTGTTTGGTTGCTTCGAGTCCCGTGATCTTTCTTTTCGGCATAGGAGACTTGGTCATATTGGCTTTGATCATTTGACCCGAGTTAGCGGTCACGATCTAATTCGTGGTCTCGCCGAACTCAAGATGGTCAAAGATCTTGTTTGCGCCCATGCCGCACGGCAAGATGGTTGACGCTTCTCACCTCCCACACAAGTGACTATGACCGATGACCGGACACCGCTCCACATGGACATAGTCGGACCACTCGAGTGCGGTCCCGCAGAGGGAAGTGGTATGTTCTTGTCGTGGTCGATGACTTCGAGGTACTCTTGGGTGTTTTTCTTAGCCTCAAGGATGAGACGCCACACATTTCCGAGGTCTTTTCAAGAGGCTTTCGTTGAGCTTCCGGTGCCTTACGAGCGATCCGTAGTGACAATGGCACGGAGTTCAAGAATTTCTACTTGAGAGGTTCGTGGTGAGACAGTGTAGAGCACCGCCTTCTCTCTCCGCACGTCCACACGCCAGAATGGCGTCGTGGAGAAGAAGAACCGCACCTTGGTCGAGATGGCGGGACGATGCTCGATGAATACTCTACACCGCGGAAGTTTTGGGTGAGGCTATAGCCACCGCGTGCCATATTTCGAACAGAGTTTTCTCGGGCACACTTGCACCGCACTTATGAGTTGAGATATGGGCGAAACCCAATGTTTCTCATTTTCGTGTGTTTGGTTGCAAGTGCTTTATTCTGAAGTCTGGAAACCTAGATAAGTTCGAATCACGTTCTTGTGATGGGATCTTTCTAGGCTACTCAACTTCTTCGCGGGCTTATAGGGTCTGGAACTGCGAGTCTAGTAAAATGGTAGAAACCTGTGAGGTGACTTTCGATGAGGCCAGTCCGGGGACTAAGCCCGATATCTCGTGTTCTTTAGAGCACCCGAGACCATCTTCGTGGATGATGAGGACGATGGAGACGAGGATGTCTACGATCCAGTCCCTCATCCACCCCTTGAGGTGCCTTCTTCCACCGCACCTCAAGGTGATCGACCCATGCCTTCGCTATTCGGAGCTAGTGGCTCTGCTCCTACTTCGTCGACCACGAGGTAGAGGCCGCTTCTTCATCTCATCCGGACCTCCTAGACATATCCAAAATCTCATCCTTCCGAAAGCGATTATTGAGACCTCTTCGAGCGTGTTACCCGCTCAAAATCGCTTATCTCAATTCGTCTTCATTCGCTTTTATTGCCTCCTTTGAGCCCAAAGATGTTTCTCATGCTTTATCGGACGAGTCTTGAATCAATGTCATGCATGAGGAGTCGGAGAGTTTCGAAGAAACAAGGTTTGGACGCTTGTTGAGCCCCTCAAGATCACAATATCATTGGAACCAAATGGGTGTTCAAGAACAAGCAAAGTGAGGATGGGGTAGTCATTCAAACAAGGCTAGACTGGTTGCACAGGGTACTCCTGTGTTGAGGGTCCGGATTTCGAGGAGACCTTGCCCCGTAGCTAGACTTGAGGCTATTAGAATTCTGCTTGCCTTTGCAGCTTCTAAGGGTTTCAAGTTTTACCAGATGGACGTCAAGAGTGCCTTTCTCAATGGCTTCATTGAGGAAGAAGTCTATGTCGAGCGACCTCCGTGTTTCGAGAACCCCAAATACCCTAGTCATGTCTACAAGCTTTCCAAAGCGTTGTATGGACTTAAGCGAGCTCCTAGAGCTTGGTATGAGAGGCTTAAGTCCTATCTTTTGAGGCATGATTTTGAGATGGGTAAAGTTGACAAGACCTTGTTCATTCACGGCTTGGCAATGACCTTCCGTCGTCCAAATTTATGTCGATGACATTATCTTTGGCGCTCTTCTCATGCTCTAGTTTCACAGTTCTCGGATGTCATGAGCACCGAGTTTGAGATGAGCATGATGGGTGAGTTGAATTTCTTCCTTGGCTTCCAAATCAAGCAGACTCGGGAGGGTACTTTTTTGCATCAAGGCAAGTACACCGTGACCTCTTAAGACGTTTCGACATGAGTGATGGAAAGCCTGTCAACTCCGATGGCTTCTACTACCACACTTGACCTCGATGAGGACGGCCAGTTGATCAAAAGAGTTCAGATGTATGATTGGCTCTCTTGTACCTCACCGCCTCGAGACCGACATACACTTTTCTCGTGTGTCTATGTGCTCGGTTTGAGCTTCTCCTCGCGTATCTCACCGCCAGCGGTGAAGCGCATCTTCGGTAACTTCGAGCTACCATTGACTATGGTATCGGTACTCTTCCTCATCCTGTCTATCCCTTAGAGCCTATTCGGATGCGACTTTGCGGTGTAGGATAGATAGGAAGAGCACTTCGCACCGCGGTTCATTGGCACTTCTCTCGTTTCTTGGTCTTCGAGGAAACAATCCGGGTGTTGCACACCCACCGCAGAGGCCGAGTATGTTGTCAGCACCGATTCTTTGTAGTCGTCCTTTGGATGGTCTCGACTCGGGACTTTGGTTAGCTATCGACCGTGTTCCGCTCTTTTGCGATAACACGTCTGCGATTAGCATTGCTAAGAACCCGACAAGACTCTCGGACCAAGCACATCGATATCGAATATCATTTTCTTGAGACCATGTAGAGAAGGGTGACATCGTGCTTCGCCAGGAGAGTGACCACCACCGGCGATATCTTCACCAAGCCTTTGGATAGCACGAGGTTTTCACTCTGGGGAGAGCTTGGGGTGGTTTGTCCTTATGGACTGTTGTGAGGGGAGCTTTGAGCTTTCATCGCTTTATCATATTCTCGATGCTTCAGTCCTCTCACTGTTGCATCGCATTTTCGGGTGCATTGGGCTTAATCCTTCTAGCATAGGTTAGAGTGTGTCTCTTCTCGAGTGCTTAGACTTCTTGCTCTTATCTTGTGCTTTCAGGATAGCTGTTTCTTATCTCACTAGGTTGAGCTCACTCACTTCTTCTAGGTTCTAGCGAGGGTTGGGCCACCCTCGGGTAGATGAGCAGTATGTGTTTGCTCTCTAGTGTGTGTTTTACTCGACAGCTGTTGTCCTGGAGTCAAATGGGGTAGATAAGAGTTAGTCTGAGTCATTAGTATTCTCTATCTTATCTATGCTTTAAAGACTGCCTGTTTTCTGCTTTCTTTGCCAGCTTCTCATTTTTTATTGCTTTGGTTCAAGGGGAGTTTCATTTGGGAGCTTCTAGAGCTTAATATTGACATAACTCAACTTGAACTGAAAGCTGCATCACATGTTGAGGGGGAGCTGGATTTTCTGTATTTTCATTGTAATTTAGCTACATGGAGCCCTGATTATTATCCAATCATGACATGTTTACAATGATTTATATCTTGCCATGATTTTTGCTTCATTGCTAATTTGATCATGACATTATATATGTAGTCAAGTCTTTGCCATGATAGGTTGATTAAAATGCTCACTTTTAACCTAATTCATGTCATGTTAATATTTGAGACTAGTCAGCTTTTAGTGATCTTCTTATGATACTTGCCATGTCAAATAGGCTGAGTTGGGTCTTGAATCCTTGTTGAGCGATAGATTGAGCTATATTAGCTTCTTGATGACACATAAATTAGTACAATCTATTAAGAAGCAAAAAGATCTCTTTTGTGCGAAAAAACTGATCTCACCAATTCTCTCTCATGAGACGGCTTGCCATTGCACAAGGCATGAACTCAAGGGAGTTTTTGGATGACCAAGATCATCTTCTTAAGCTCTTTGCTTGAAGTGGTCGCATAAGGCTTGAGGTCTAGCACATGATCAAACAAAAATATGGTTGGAAACAATCATGTGATTTCTAAAGAAAAATTATGTCAATTGTGCTCGATTGCTAAAATTTCAAGTGTACTTAAACAAATGTATCATTCTTGAACTAGTAGCACTCTAATTGACTCAACACTAGCTTCTCGGTTCCATTTAGCTTATTGACATGGCCTGCATCATTTGTAGATACCTTTAGCTAGACTAAAATCATGTTTGACTTGACTTGCTAAGCACTTCAACTAAAATTCAGATTATACCTTATTTGGCTTAGCTTCTCTTTACATATATAGTCATGATATTGATAGCATACTTATATGTTATGGCTTGGTGTAATACATTTGGATCATTTTGGATAATTCTCATGGCTCTGCATACTTTGAATAATCAAATCCCCATTCCATCCATCATTATGACTTATTCTCTCTCTTGCATACTTGATGTGTTTATTGCCAAAAGGGGGAGAATAGAT
Organism: Bonia amplexicaulis; assembly: GCA_036346245.1. Classification (NCBI taxonomy): domain Eukaryota; kingdom Viridiplantae; phylum Streptophyta; class Magnoliopsida; order Poales; family Poaceae; genus Bonia; species Bonia amplexicaulis. The sequence continues at coordinate 5,646 of JAYGGG010000461.1, read as the reverse complement.
TGGAGAAAAAGAAAATTTTTCAAATTCTGGGATCTTACTAGAGTTTTGGAGATCAATTTGCTCTTTATTTATTGCTCTAGTGTCCCTTCTTTCGACATGGTCATTATCTTATTTCCTATCTTTGGACCATGTCGTCTTCTACAAACTCAAACTTCACATTTTTTCGATGTTTGTCAATATACTCATCAAGGGGGAGATTGAGAGATCATGTGGAGATGATCCCATGTTTGTGATGAGTATTTGACCCTTGGTTGAAAGAAAATTGAGTTTGTTTTGGGCTCTTTATGCTAAGTCTTAGCCACGGCCGATGTCCAAGTCATGTACGACTTTCTCTGGACCGCATGCGACCATGTTTGAAGCGGTCGGAACGAGATTGAAGGCGTGCGACCACTGCTGCTCTCTCGGCAAATTTGGGCGTGGTCGGAAGTTGGCCGAGAGGTCTACGACCACGTTGAAGCCCGTACGACCACATTGGGCGTGATCGGAAGTCAGCCGGACGGCGTACAACCACGCTGTGGCGTCCCCGGCGAATTTGAACGTGATCGAAAGTCTATCGGGTAGCGTACGACCACGTTGCTGGGTATCGAGTTGCGGTCGAGCGGCGTACGAGTGAATCGGAAGCTTATTCTACCACGTTGCGGAGCCCTCGGAAGATTTGACCGTAGTCGGCGAGGGCGGTCGGGCGTTCGACCACGTTGTGCGGCCGGAGTATCAACCACGCTTGCACGCTAGGGTTTTCGACCACGTTGTGTGGTCGGTGTGTCCGACCACGTTAGCGCGGGTTTGAACGTGGTCGGCAGTCGTGGCTTGGGTCTCGACCACGTTATATTGCTGGCGCTCGACCACGCAGTTACGCTCGGTCGCTCGACCACGCCAGTGGCGATCGATTCGACCACGTTGTCGGCGAGAATGACCGTGGTCGGTTGAGTCCATTCAAACCGGTCGTGTGGGCACATGTGGTGTCCGATTATGGTGGGAATCGGTCGGTTGGGTTCCTTGTGAAGTCATGGACCTTGTGGACTGGTTTGTTCTACATCTTGACAAGGTTTGGTAAAGTCTAATTTCTGTGGAAAAGAGACTTGAGCTCGGTTTGAGCTAAGCAGGTTGTGTTTTCCTGTGTAGATCAGTGCTATGTGATGTTTTTGTTGTCTGTGTTGGTTGCAGGTACCAGGAGACAGTCTTGGTGAGGCTTAGGAGGTCGGGACTAGACAAGGGAGTTGTTGAGGTCCATAACGACGTGGAAAAGCCGAAGAGGACGTGTCTGCCAGGTGGTCTGACCGGTTGGACAACAAGGCAAGTGGAGGAAGCTTCTTGGAAGGCAGTGGAGGGGCATTTTGGAGAAATGCCAAAGCTGCGGGGGAAGCTGTGTCCACCGGGAAAGCACTGTCTTGACTGGAGAGTTGGTGGTGCAAGCGGGCAAAGCGGTGGAGCCGTTGCCACTGGGTAATGGGCAAAACACTGGAGGCCTGTAAAACACTGGAGTTCTCTCAGTAATGGGTTGTCTGTGGAGACCCGTTAGCGTGAGACTATAAATAGAGAGTTAGGTCTCGGGAGCAAAGGGAGGTTGACCCCTGAGTTGCCCTGAGCTTTTCTTTCTATTTGTGTGAGTTGTCTCTGGGTAGAGCATGGATGCTCATGTACCTCCGATGGAATGGTCTGAAACCTCCATGATCAATAGAAAAGATTGGATTCATCTCTCGTATCTTTCTAGTTTTATGTTCTTGAGATGATTTGTTTGATCCGCTTGCCGCCTCTCGTTCTTCTTGTCATATGTGTTCTCTTTGAGAGTTGGGCAGTGTTTCACTTGCTCAGAACTGGGAAGTTGTTTTACGGCTGCTTGCCAAGATCTTTCCCGAAAGAAAAAGTGAAATCGAGAAAACCGAGTTCGTGGTGCCGCTGGAGCTCTCTTTCGCCGACTTTGGGTTTTTCTCTCACCATTGCTTAGATCTCATTGTTCTTGGTAATTTCACTTCTAGAGATCTCTTACTTGCTAGGATTCAAGTTTCATGTGGTTTGGATCTCGAGCAAAAGTTCTTCAAATTCTTGCTCATGGTCGTGCGCCCGACAAAACAAGAATTACTGTGCGGTCTACATTTGGTTTTTCGACCACGGTGCGATTCTCTGCAGCACTCGGCTTTCGATTTACGACCACCGTTTTTCTTCGGTTTCGATTATTCGGTAGACGGTTTCGACCACCGTCTTTGTCGGTTACGATCACAGCAGTTTCCTTACGACCACGTTTATCTGGATTTTACGACTTCGTCTTTCGGCTGTGGTTTCGGTTATCTTTTCTTAAATCTTGTTTCTTTGACTTCATAGCTCTTTAGCTATTGGAGAAGAAAGAGGCTGAATATTTGGGGAAGAATTTTAAGGCACCATTCACCCCCCTCTGTTGCCATTTCGGTCCTTCAGTTTTACCTCACTACTTTATTATTTCTCATATTCACAACTGCTATTAACAGTTACTACAAGAAAAAAAAATATCATGCAACAATCATAACCCTACCATACCACAAGGGACGAACCCAATGCCACGACCACAGCTACATTCCTCATACCACAAGTAACTTACATGAGCTAATTTCATATTACAACTATAAAGTTGTATTTGAGTACAAAATAATTTCATTACAATACATGGTATAGGTATGCAAATAATTTTTCCACAAAACAATGCATATAAATTCGTATGATCCACTGCACCTTTACCCAATAAGGTAAGAGTGTGCATTGTACTACGGCAATGTACAATTATATTGTTTCATCAAGAAAAATTCCGCATATACATAATTAAACCATAAAGATCATAAACAATTGAATTCTTAAAATACTACCATATGGACCACATTAAAGAAGCATGTAACAATGACATAGCACCTCAAATTAAGAGAATTAATTAACGTGAATGTAGAATAATTAACAAGTTAAACAAGAGCACAACCGATACGCTTACTTGCCTCTACCATTGAAGCAAAGCAATTACGCTCGCTCAGAGCAAAACCACCGTCCAAAAATATCTCTCAAAGATAATACAACAAAGAATAAAACGCTACCTTAAGAAGTAAAGATATCGCTAAATCCCCACAATAACCCTCTCCGCTAACGGTTCTACACTATACCGCTTCAAAGACCGCTTAATTTTTTTGTATTTTTAAGATTATTAAACCATTTAGAAAGACATATATATATTTGGATTCCTCACTTAAATACCTTCACTTTTCATGCAGATCACTTATTATTATTTCGTTACTATCAAGATGTAACTTAACACGCAAAACGTAGCACGTCGTTTCACTACAATGGCGGCCAGATTCTAACACATCCAACCACGCAGTGCGCCTCTAAAATTATGATTTTTATACGAGGTTAGATTACTGAATTCAGATTTTCTCTATTGTGACCAAAAACATAAAAATCATCTACTATTCCTAACACACACGAACAACAATCGCCAGGTTTGCCCCTAACGGACGGCGGGTTCCTAACCACCTACGCCCAAATCCTGTGGCCAAAAATTCTTAAAAAAATACAGTAGATAGGTCTCGTCCTCTACAATTTTCTTTTTGGGAAGATCTGTAGGAAAAATAGTTTCGTGGGTCTAAACTGCGCAAACAGTCGCACTGCGTGAATTGATCTACAGACAACAGGAATTCCCTAATCAAAGAATCTAATTGCTAATCCACACCAATTCTAGTAGAACGCTAATTACAGTAAAATCAGATAGATTTGAGATAAGGGAGAGTTACCTACGAAATCCCCTTGGGATCACCCATCTTCTTCCTCCTTTCTTCTCCTTCCCTCCCTTCTCCTTCCTTTCTCCTCGCTTTCTACTAGCACCAAAGGACATCAAAGGGGAGAGGTAGAGGCGTAGGGAGTAGATGGGGTGGCGGCAGTGAGGAAAGAGAGACCAAGGGATGGGGTTTATAAAGGGGTGCTAGGGTTTATAAGGGTGACCCCTTCTAAACCCTAGCACCCCGTTATAAACCCCATCCCTTGGCATCTCTCTTTTTCCCCCGCCTAACCGCGATCCCTATCTCCTCCCTGCGCCTCCACCTCTACCCCATTGATGTCCCTTGGTGCTAGGAGAAAGCAAGAAGGGAGGGAAAAAGAAGAAAGGAAAGAGAAAGAAGAGAAAGACGACAGGTGATCCAAAGGAATCCCTTAGGTAACTCTCTCTTATCCCAAATCCCTCTGATTTTACTGTAATTAGGGTTCTTAGCCTAAAAATTGATGGGGATTAACAATTAGATTATCCGATTAAGGATTTCTGTCAGATATCTCAGAGATCAATCCGCAGCCACGACTGCTTATGTAGTTTAGACCCACGAAACTATTTTTCCCGCAGATCTGCCCAAAAGGAAAATTGTAAAGGATGACGAGACCTACCTACTGTATTTTTTTAAGAACTTTTGGACACAGGATTTGGGCGTAGTAGGGTTGGGAAACTCGCTGTCCGTCAGGGGTGCAGACTGGGGTATATTGTTGTTCAGGTGTGATTTAGGAGTAGTAGATGATTTTTATGTTTTTGGTCACAATAGAGAAAAATTTAGAAAATTCAATAGTCTAATTACTGTATAAAAATCATAATTTTAGAGCGTTACATCGTAGCCGGATGCGTTGAATCGGTCGCTTATTGCCGTAATGCAGAGAACTACTGCTTTTTGCGTATTGGTTACAACTTGATAGTAACGAAAAAATAAGTAATCTACACATCCAATAAACTAGGTTCCTCTGCGGCACACCGTACTTGGATATAGGCGACGATGTCGCGTGTAGAGGAGAAATCAGTGACTACGCTAGGTGGGAGGAGGCGAGTGGAGAAGAGAAGAGGAATGTGGAGGAGGGATAGTTGGGAGGGAGATTGTGATGCCGCTGCAATTGAGTAGGCGAGGCGACCGTGAGGAGGCAAAGGGGCGCCGCACGAGGATTCGATAGGAGGACTGGAGGAGGGGCGGTGGAGGAACCTGAGGAAGAGATAGAAACGAAGAGGGAGGACTTGATTGTAAAGGTTGTGAGTGAGTAGAATAAATTTGAAGTTTCTTGAAGGGCTAAGAAGATATTTTGCATAGGTGTGATGTGACGGCTCTTGTTAGCTAATGGAGAAATCGGACGGCTGAAAATTAAAAGATGATGTGGCGCGGTAATTTTGCAGGAATCCCAGCAGGATTATACATGTCCTGAATGAGCATGTAGGTTGGTTCTTGTTACCATCAAATCACACATTCTTCACAGTAAGAAGACCATGCTGATGCTGGCATATTATAATGCAAGCTTTCACTGCCTCGTTAATTATTTTTTGTCTTTTTCATCATAGCTTGTAGCATCATCAGATTCTGACAGTTCACTCTTTCAGAGTGAGAAGGCTCTAAAGATAAGAATATGGCTCTATAATTAGCATCTAACAGTTGGATATAGGCACACATCGCAGCTCCTACTGACCGGAGAGAATATCCTGTGCTACCTATCCTTGAGGTGCTATAATATTACCTCCTTTAAAACATGGTGTAAACGATCATGATAAATTCAAAAAAAAATGGTAGCATTGACACACAAAAAAAAACAATTGCTAGGTAGCACAGGATATCTTTTCTATGTTACTACTACACAAACACATAACAAGGCATTAAACATCACACCTTGTTCTGG
>JAYGGG010000320.1:0-167766 GCA_036346245.1 Bonia amplexicaulis | reverse complement strand
GAGGAAATCTTGGGACCGAATTTCCATACTTGAGTGCGTGGGAGCACTCATGTATTTAGCAACCGCACTAGACCGGACATTGCATTTGTCGTGAACCTATTAGCAAGGTGCATGAGAACCTACCAAAAGGCATTGGCGGGGCATAAAGGACATCCTCCGATACCTCCAAGGAAGCAAAAACCTTGGATTGTTGTAACATCCCGAAATTGGGTTAATTCAAAAATGTGAAATTTTAAAATCATTTCCTACATTTTGTTGGCCTTTAAATTTCTTTTGAATATTTAGTTGAAATCTTTTTGAGATTTGTGGCGTACAAATTAAATTTCAAAGAGTAATTCCAAATGCAAATAATAGAAAGCCAGAAGTTTAAGTACAAATCTGAAAATATAAAAGTCTCATATGTAGGAATAATGGCTTAAAGAGCAATAAAAGTGAATAACTAAAATACATAGATATATATCTACAAATTATGCAAAGAAAAGTTTAGCAATATAAGAAATAATATATATGTATATATATATATATATATGTGCACATATAACCTAAATAATAATAATAATAGAAACTCATTTATAGATAAAGGCCTAACTTTTAATATCATGCAAAATTGAAATTTATAGTCATAAATATGGAAAAGGTAATTTAAATTAAAATCTAGAAAATCAAAACAATAAATTGCTTGAGCCTTCCTTTTCCTTTTCCTTCTCTTCCATGTGGGCCCCACCCTTTTCCTCTCTTTCTTCTCTTTCTCCCCTCGGTCTCTCGTTCTGGGCCCACCCAGCCCTTCCTCCTTTCTCTTCTCTTCCCGCTGTGGCCCGGGTCCCCTCTTCTTTCCCCACGCCTGCGCCGACCGAGCCCGTCTTGCCGCATGAGACCAAACCGAGCCGCGGCCGCCTTGGATTCCGCCGCCTTGCCTCCGCTGCCTTTCATTGCCGCCGGCCGCTGCCTTGACATCGCCGCCCGACAAATGACGCCAGGCGCCCATGTCTTCACCGTGGCCACCTGCCTCGTCCCCTATAAGAGCCGCCGAGGCTTCCAAGTGCACTGCAACCTTCCTCTTCCTCCTCTCGTGAGCAATCGAGCTCCCACGCCTTCTTGCTCATGGCACCTCCTTCTTCCCCACGGCCGGCCAACGAGCTCACCGACGATTCGAGCTGAGACAGCCAAATTCCTTGGCCCCCGAGCTCCCTCAGATCACGGTGAAGCCATCCCCGCCTCGCCGGAGCCCTTCCCCATCCCAACTCGCCGCGCCAGGCGCATACCTGTCGCCGCAGGCTCACGCCGCCGGCACACCTCGGCCTCCCTCCGACCACGCCAACCACGGGTAAGCTCCTGATATACCTCATGCTCGCACCGCCTCCACCTTCTTCTCTCTCCTCGCGCCGCCGCCCATTTCACCCACGCCCGCCGCCGAGCATCGCCGCTCGCCTCGAGCCCATCGGCCCCCAAGACTCCCATCGGCTTTCCTCGGCCAGAATCCATTTTGGCCACCCCGCCTCCCCGACCGCCCTCCCACGGCCGCCACCGCCATACCTCGGCTGGAGCTCCTCCGCCGGCTCCCTCCGTGAGACGGCTTAAGGGTATTATTACCCTATATGGGTAGGCAATGCCTCCCGCCCACTTGGCTAGCACCGCTAATTCTCTTCTTCCCTGGGCTCCCTTGGCCGCTGCTCGAGCCCCCGCCACGCTTGGCGAGGTTGAGCCCATTTCTTTAAATTGCCGGTGACAAGTGGGCCCCACTGTCGGGCCGCCATGTGTCGTGTCCACCGACGGCCGGCCCGCTGCCAATGACGGAAGGGGAGAGAGGAAGCCACCAGCGGGCCCCACTTTGTCGGCGCAAGGCAGTGAGCCACTCGCACGGCCCCACTTCGTCACCACGTGAGCACGGTCAGCGACAAGGGGTCCCACATGTCGATTTTATTATTTTCAGAATTAAATCAGACCGAAAGGTTTTAAATAGGCATAACTTATTCATTTTAACTCCAAATTGAATGAAATAAATTTCTAAATTCATCTAAATTCAAGATATGTCCAATGGAACCAAAATTTATAGTTTTTGAAGCTCATTTGAAATTAGAAAATAATTTAGAAACACTAATAAATTTAACTAGGTTGTAAATAAGATTATTGAAAGATTTAAATTTAGATTAGACTATATGTGGCTAATTAAAGTGGTTTGAGCAAACATCTAAAAGGCTAATTATTAAATTCGAAGCAAATAAATATGACTTAGTTAAATATTCACACTTAATAAAGACTACTATTAATTATAATATATGCCCTAATGTTCATCATGTCGCCATTAAATAACTCCCCGTGGTAGATTTAGATAAATAGTGATATTGCATTAAGAATTTGTAAGACAAGCCTTGTTAGACAAATAGAATATGAACTAGAAATAAAGCTAAACATTGTAAGCATTGCTTAAATGAAACTTGGGCCCCGAATACAAAGACTGACTAAAATAATACTTGCACTAATCTCGTACATTGAATCATGAGTCTAACCTAACTCATGGAACTTCCTAAATAAATATACAAATAATAAAAAGAGATTATTAATAAAAGACCGAATCATCGATTCTCGCCACCGACCTTGCCTCAAACCACCGGATCACCCATTAACTCATAATAAAACTAAAATTGAGTTTATTCGATTTATTTGGATCTTTTGAGTTATTTGCCTTTATATTGAATTCAGTTGTTTAGCACGTAATTAGAACGGAGTTCAAGAATCGAGGAATCAAGTGAGATCAAGTGCAAGTGAAGATAAATATCAGAAGCTCCGCCCTTCGAATGAGATCGCTTTGAGTGAGCTCAAGGTCATGATAGACCGCATGAAAGTAGTCAATACTTTGATCATGTTGAACCTACTTTTCGGCAAATTACTTTTGTTTAAATTATCAAATTGCATGCTATCATTTTATATGCAAATACACGTTAATTTAAGATCCTAGTTATATGACCATGTTTTCCTTGACTAATATTACTCCTCCTTGAATACTTGATTATGTGAACCTCGTCACCCTAGCAAAAGTATAATAGTAGCCTTTTGAAAATAAGTCCGTAATTATATGCCATGCTTAGTATTGCTTAGATATTCATGGGCATGAGAATGCCCAAGCATCACTTTCAAACATGTGAGAATTTGGTTGGGCAGTCATTGTGATGATGACTGGCGTATGTTGGTATGAATATTTTATGTTCCCAAAAATCCTACTTGCTTAATTATCTGGGCGGATGGTTGAGGGTGTGATTTGCTGAATGGTGCCGTGATAGCACAAGTGTGATGGAATGGTGCCGTGATAGCACAAAAAGGGGATCGTGGTAGAACCGCCAGAGATAACCATTAAGGACCAATCTTGTGATGACCTCCACGGTACAACATGTGCAACCACATCGGCAAAGTGTAGGCGGGCCAACTAATTTGCATTGACTTAGTAAGAGTTGCGTCGGTGTGAACACGGGCAGGTAGAGGATGGCCACATCCTCCGACGTGATGGCGCAAGAGGGGGCTTCTGGAAGGGTGGTCGTACCCGAAGGAAGTGGAAACCTTAGCGGTCGTAACTCTGCTAGGAACATGCATCGTAAAGGCTCTGTGATAGTCTACTCGATCACATGGCTAAGGAATCATGTGGGGCAATGAGCAGATCTATCTCATGTGGGTAAAGTGTACACACTCTGCAGAGTCAAAAACTATTCGAATAGCCATGCCCACGGTCATGGGTGGACATGGGAACTTAACTAGATATAGTTCTGTTTCAAAAATCTTTGTGGGTGGAAATAGGAAAGTGGAGGGCAGAGAAAGGCCCTTATTTGAGTTGTCCTAGGTGTCGTCCCAGTGGTAAGTTAAGCGGCTATAACGCTGAAAGGGTAAGCATATGATGCAGAGACTATGGAAATGGTGGATGGAATCTGGATCGTTACTACTATTGCATGATCACATTATGTTTTGTTCAAACTGCTAAGTCTCATGATGTTCCTAGGTATTATATTTCAAAAGCAAATAATGGCAATGCTTCTCCTAAAATAAAATGCCAGGAAAAACAAATAGGGTCGTAAGAAAAGAAAATGGTCATTTGGGTAAAATACTTAACAATGCTTGGTGGATTCGTGTCGATTATAAATAAGGGAATGGTAGAAAGGAGCCTAGGAGAAATAGATTGGTGGAGTCTAAATAAGTGGATAGGCTAGATAGATGATTTAAGTGATTTTGGAGGATTAGAAGGGTATAAAGGTAAATGTTGGAATTAATGTGATTAATAGGATTTGATCTAGTTGGATGAATTGAATTGATGGAAATTTGGAGATATAAGAATTGGGATGTAAACTTGATTAAATCTTGGTGGAGAAATACCGATGAATTAGTTAGAAATAGATGATGGAAAGTAAGGAGTAATTATGGGAAGAGTGAATTTTGGAATTGGATCATTAACCAAAGAATTGAATTGTTAGAATATTCTGATGCAAATGATTTCGGTGGTTCAAAAAGTAATCATGTTAGAGAATTATTAGAAGTCAGAAGTGAAGAGTTGGTGGCTCGTAACTGCAAACTGGATTATTAGGAATCTGGAATATAAAGGTATTGGTGGATTTGAATAGATGTATGTATATAGAGAATATATGATCGGTGGATTAACTAAATGATGTCACCTGCTGATTAGAGTCTTAGACAGCATTCAGTAAAGAAAATATGTCTTTGGTGGATTAAGTCAATTATGGCAATCGCCGTGTGGAGTCCTAGGTTGCAACTATATCACTAGGGTTTGATAATGCTACCAAAAAGAGAAGTTGCTGGCAAATAAAACAACTCGAGCCTTTCCTTGATAAGCCTTGCATACTATTTATTTGCATTCTGTGTATTGACTCACGGAGCACGGTGGTTAGTGTGCTCACTCTCGCTCTCACAACAAATCCAGAGTCAAGGAATCGAATCACTATGCCTCAGCAACACTACAGATCATGACGACGACAGAGAAGGTGAAGATGTCAAGGGCTAGGTCGCGAACCTCCGGTTGGTGCACTGTGGGCATGTCCCGAGGGTTCCTCTTAGTGCTTCGTTCTTCCGCCGCAGCTTTTCGATTTCGCTTAATCGGCCCTTGTGTAAGTTTATGTATTATTTATGCTTCCGCATGATATGTATTTGATATTCATTTCGAAGTCGTGAGCACTATCTACTGATCCAGGGAATAGTGCAATAAATCACGAGGATTTCGGATGTAAAATCGGGGTCCGACAATTGTTCTACGTAAAGAATCAAGATCCGAACTTGATTGGCTATGTAGATGCTTGGGTACCTATCGACCCATACCGCAAAGTCACAAACAATCTATGTATTATGTGTGGTGGAACTGCGATTTCCTGAAAATCGTCTAAGCAAAGCCTTGTAGCTACTTTGACGAACCACTCAGAAATTATAGCGCTGTATGAAGCCGCACGAGAGTGCGCTTGGCTCCGCCGAATGGTTCACAACATCCAGCAGTCATGTGGGATAAACATTGTGCAAACCCCCACAATTATCTGTGAAGATAATGCCGCTTGCGCTGCAGAAGTGCAAACGGGCTATGTGAAGAGTCATCTCACAAAGCATATCAATCCCAAATTCTTCTATGCTCATGAATTGCAAAAGATGGACGAGGTTAAATTACTGCATACTAAGTCTTCTGAAAATCTAGTGGATTTGTTCACTAAGTCACTCCCCGCATCTAGCTTCGAAAGGTGCGTGCGAGGGATTGGAATGATGAGACTTAGAGAAGTGCAGAATTCAGGGGGAGAATTCTCTCAAGCCCGTTAGTAAATCTCGATCATGAAGATCGAGTACCCAATGGAACAAGGTCCCGAAGACTGAATGAAGTTGGGTGAATTGTACTCTTTTTTTCTTGACGAGTTTTCCTGAAATTTCTCGACCAATGTTTTTAATAAGGCAATTCGTGCATCGCACATAACATGTATTATGTACTCTTTTCCAAATTTTCCCACTGGGTTTTATGGGGTTTTAGCGATGCATGAGCGTGTCGGATAAGTGCCCAAGGGGAGTGTTAAGATACCTGGGCCTGGGCCAGCAGCCCGCCCATGGTGGGCACCTCATTGTAGTCTATAAATAAGAAGCCATACCAAGCATTTTGTACTAATGCAATTGAAAGCAATAAAGAAGACCAGGAATTCTCTCTATCTCTCTCTGCGTGTTAAATCTATTATTCTGTTTCTGTGATTGATTCGATTTGTTCTAAACAGAGAAATCGATCGGACTGGTCGCCAGCGACGGTTTCTCAACAGTTTTAGCCAGAGACACCCAAGTGTGTTGCCTTTAATTTCTGCACATGTTGGTCCATGGCGGTTTTCCTAGACTGGTCGGAAGGGTGGCCCACGTTAGACCTATGAGCCGTTCGACTGGTTTTGCCAGGAATAATCTTGAGACACATACATGACCTCTGTACGCGGTTATAGCTTTTGTACACATAGCTGGTTGCCATGTAGCCGGGTGCCAAGCGGCTAAGTGGTAATCGTAATGCACCATATAAAAGCTAATACTGATTGGATAAATGTTAAAATGCCAACTATATATATATATATATATATAGGAAAAATACATTCTACACCCGGGTGTAGTTACACCCACCTCTAATATACCACCTAAACAAACTTGAAATACTCCTTTATCACTTTAGGTACATTTGTATACTAATTATAAGATACTCCAATGTGAACCACACGAAAAACTTGTAAAGGAGTTCATATTTTTTAGCGTATTTTGTAAATACCCTTATATAAGCGTATAAAAGGAGTATATCGAAAAATGTACATACCACTTCTGAAAAATTGTTCATACCACCTAGATGATCTTAAATACTTGTATACTACACGTACATACCCTCCGTTCGCGAGATACTCCCTACATTACGAGATACAATATAGGGTGTAACTACACCGGTGTAGAAAAGAGCTTCATATATATATATATATATATATATATATATATATATATATATATATATATTGCTGCCCACATTTGTTTCTTGAGAAGGATCACTACTACAGAAAGCCTAACACTAGACGGCCAATCACAAACGGTTTGACAAAACCGTCTGTGACCGACACTAACACAGACGGTTTTAATTTGAACACCGTCTGTGTAGGCGGCGTCGGCAACCGTCTGTGATACTTTAGTATCACAGACGGTCTGTATTAAAAACCATCTGTGATAATCTGGAATTATCACAGACGGTTTGTAATAAAAAACCGTCTGTCATAATAACAATCACTCAAATACAGAGACAGGAGATCACAAATAAAAGGCAAATTTATTGATTTCAATTCGAGGCAAATTTATTACAAAAGTCGCAGAGATAAAGAGATTCCCAGATTCTAATCTTCTGGGCTTCGTACGCTTTTTCTTTGACTTTGGGACTTGGAGGAGCGCCCGCTGAGTTCTCGAACGCTGTTAAGATTTTCCTTGTCCTCAGCATTTCCTCCTCCAGCATGGGCAAATGATCAGTAGCATAGCTCATAATCTCGTAGAGGATAGCATTATAAGATTCCTCGAATCGCGTTCGCTTGAACCGCAATGCTATCCATCAGTCTCTCCAATGCCACAATTGCTTCTTCCGCTTTGTGCACATTGTGTATAAGAATCAGGGTGAGGGTCTTTCCTGCCTTGAGCGGCAATGACGCCTCCGTCGATGGCGGATGATCAGGTTGAGCTGACGGATGCAAGAAAGTCGGGGAAGGAGAGCAGGGCGTGACCGGAGAACCTGCTCCAGATGTAAATTGCTGGCCGCCTGTGTAAGATTCCGGCCGAACAACTCTTGATGAACAGATGAGAGGAAGGAGATGATCACAAGAATAGTAGAATCCATATTGTACGTAAGAACAGTAGGAGATGATCGATCACAAGAACAACACAGATGAGAGGACAGTACGTATGTAGAAGATCTGGATTAGGCGCGCATATTTAACCTTCAGCATAGACGGTTTGTATACCAAATATTAATGATATAGATGGTTCGTATACCAAACATTAATGAAATAGACGCTTGTATAACGATCGAGATACGTTACACGAAACACAGGAGATACGTACTGACTTTGCATTATCACAGATGGTTTTAATTTGAACACCGTTTGTGTTGGCGGCGTCGCAGACGGTTTTTAATAAACAACCGTCTGTGATAATCTTTATTGCAGATGGTGTTTAATAAACAACCGTCTGTGATAAGCTTTATTGCAGACGGGTTTTAATAAAAAAACCATCTGTGATAATGCCACTAAGCATTTATGCGCTGCTCAGACCGCATCTGTCTTCATTTCGATCCAGATCTAGCCATCGCGCACTCTTTCGCTCGGGGAGGCGAGCTAGGCGATTTCGAGCTAGTTAATTTGGTGGGAAGAGACGAGATTGAGCTTTGAAGATTCATTCATACTTTTCCGGTAGCTCTAGATATGGTTAGTAAGGAAATTTGTTTTTCTTTAATTGCATTACAATTTAGATCTAAGTAATTGGTGAGTGTTATTGAAGATGGTTAATTCAAAAATTGTTGGTGATATAGTAGTCATTGTGTTTATAATATGAATTGAGCTAGCAAATTAAGCCTCAATATAATACATGTGGCCGGTATATATTTAGTAATAATTAGTTAATCTAATTTTTAATAATGAGTTGTTATATATGTACGTAACGTAGGACCGAAGTTGGATGCATGCCACGAGTCGTGTGAGTGAAGAGTATATTAATGGCGTGTCCGCTTACAAGAGCCGCCGAGGAGGATATGTTAAATAAGGGGTGGAATATATGTCGTCCATGCACCGATCATGAGAATTTAAAGATGTTTAAGAACGAGGGCAAATTAGCGCGCACTTGATTCGGAGGGTTTCAAAAGGGTTATACGTGTTGGACCATCATGGCGAAGTGAATAATCATATGCCGCGGATGACATCGCTGGTGAAGTGAATGATATGCCACCGGATGACATCGCCGGTAAAGTGAATGACTTGCCGCCGGATGATGTCGATTGTGGTTCAGATACGGATAGGTTGCACGATGATAATCTGGATCAGATGCTTCGCGATGTAGTAGAGAACTATGATCAGAGAGAGTATGTTAAATTCCGGGGCTTGATGGAGGACTCGGAGAAACCTTTGTTCACGTCTTGCAAGTACACGAGGTTCACGGCCTGCTAGGTCTTTTAGCGGACATGCTTCCGGAGGAAATGAGCTGCCTAAAACCACGATAAAGCCAAGAAGGTTCTTTGTCCGTTGGGAATGGAAGTAGAAAGAATACATGCATGTCCGAATGATCCGTATCCTATACCGTAAAGAGTATGCAAACATGCATGTATGTCCGTGTGCAACGCATGCCGATACAAACATAACAATCAAGCAGATGATGGCGAGGGAACAGAGGCGAAGAAAGGACCTCCTGCTAAGGTGGCATGGTATTTTCCTATAATTCCCCGTTTGAAAAGGTTTTTTGCAAATCCAAAAGAGGCAAAACTGCTGCGTTGGCACTCGGAGGAGCGTAAGAAGGATGAAATGCTAAGACACCTTGTCGATTCCGTCTAGTGGTGAAACATCGATAGGAGTTTCGCAGACTTTGGTGCGTAACCAAGGAATATAAGGTTTGTCTTGATACGAGATAGAATGAATCCTTTTAGTAGCATGAGCAGCCGACATAGCACATGACCCGTGACTCTCTGCATATATAACCTTCCTCCTTGGTTGTGTATGAAGCGAAAGTATATTTTTTGTCGATACTTATCCAAGGGCCAAAGCAACAGGGAATGATATCGATGTGTACCTAGCACCGTTGGTAGAAGATCTAAAAGTCTGTGGAATGAAGGGTGCAGGTATGGGATGCATACAAGCGAGAGAATTTCACTTTGCGCTCCTTATTGTTCTCGCACCATAAACGATTATCCCGCCCTTGCTAACCTATCGGGCCAGAGTACAAAAGGTGCCAAAGCTTGTACCCACTGTTTAGATGATATCGAGAGTGTGTGGCTGAGACACTCACGCAAAACGGTCTACATGCGTCACCCATATCGCAAGATGAAGAAATAATTTGACGGAGAGAAGGAAGACGGTTCAGCTCTAAGGCATTTAAGGGGATACGAGGTTTATGATATGGTTAAGGATTTAGATGTTTCCTCGGAAAGGGACGTAAAATGAGGGCTCATGAGAAGAACACCTGGAAGAAGAGATCAATATTTTGGGACTTACATTATTGGAAGTACCTAGATGTTCGACACTGCACCGACGTCATGCTTGATTGGTCTCTTACTAAACATTCGTGACAAAACAAAGGACGGCGTCAACGCACGGTTTGACTTGGCTGATATGGACATCAGGCCTGAGTTAGCACCGACAGTAACAGATAATGGACGAACGTACCTTCCCCATGTTACAGATCTATCCAAGGCCGAGAGAAACGAGCGTGCGGTGCTTACATGGTGTCAAAGTTCCGTCGGTTACTCCAAGAGCGTGAAGAAACTTGTTTCGATGCAAGATTTGAAGTTAAATGGCATTATGTCTCATGATTGTCATGTGCTGATGACACAGATGCTCCCTATTGCAATTAGAAATATTTTGCCGATCAAAGTACGAGACACAATCATGAGGCTATGTTATTTCTTTAACACAATTGCTCAGAAGGTCATCGATCCCGAAGGACTAGATGCTCTACAGGACGAGGTGGTGATGACTCTATGTCATCTTAAAAAGTATTTCCCTCATTCGTTTCTCGATATCATGGTACATCTCATTGTTCACGTTGTGTGGGAGATAAAAATGTACGGGCCTGTATTCCTACGTAGCATGTACCCATTTGAGAGGTTCATGGGAATTCTCAAGTCCTACGTACGGAATCGATCTCGGCCAGAGGGCAGCATTGTCGAAGGTTATGCAAGCGAAGAGGTCATTGAGTTTTATATCGATTATATGGCTCAGACTCAACCGATAGGTGTGCCTCAATCTCATCATGAGGGGAGGCTGAAGGGTATCGGAACTATCGGAAGGAAAGCAATCACTGCAAATATGGACACGTATACTCAAGCCCATTTCACGGTCTTGCAACACATGACCAAGTGGTGCCTTATGTCGACCAAGACAAGAATGTGCTTGACAACAAAATCAAGCGGTAGGATGTTTGGATCATGAGGCAACATAATGATCAGTTCAACCAATGGTTAAAGGAGTAAATCGCTAGGAGCTCGCCAAGTGAGACGCTGACATGGTTGGCAAAAGGGCCAACATTTATAGTTGTGACATGGAAAGGATATGACATAAATGGGTACACATTCTATACGCAGTCTCAGGATGTAAAGAGCACAAACCAGAACAGCGGTGTCCGTATAGATGTGTTCAGTACCGATGGGTCGAGAAACTCGTACTATGGGTTCATAGAAGTGATTTGGGAGCTCGACTACGTGGTTTTCAAGATCCCCTTATTTCGCTATCGTTGGGTGCATCTCCCACAGGTGAAGGTTGACAAGTACGGTGTCATTACCGTGGACCTCCAACGTGTCGGGTACAAAGACGAACCATTCGTGCTCGACAACCAAGTTGTTCAAGTTTTCTATGTAACCGACCCGGCAAATAAGAAATGCCATGTAGTTCTTCATGGAAAAAGGAGAATTGTCGGAGTAGAGAATGTAGTGGACGAGAAAGAATACAATCAATTTGACGAGTTATCTTCTTTTGGAAATGGCATAAGGGTCGACGACGAATAACGTGACGAAACTAGTTACGTACGCATTGATCATCATGAAGGGCTCATTTTCAAAGGAAATAAGCAAGTACAATGAGAATGAGCTTCATATATGTGGGCATTTGCATATATGTATATAACAATACATTTGTGTGATGTATATGTGAAAATATGTGATATAGTCAATTTTGAGAATGAGAAAATATGTAAACAAATACACTGTGAATGCCGCTGGTTGGTGTTGTATATGAATGCACCGGTTGGTGTTGTATATGAATGCATTTGTTGGTGGTTGATCATGAATGCGGTTGGTTGGTATTTGTCGAATAACTACGGTCAAAGGCTTATCGCAGATGGTTCTACGTAGAACCGTCAGGAAATCAATATCACGAGCGGTTCTCGTGTAGAACCGCTCATGATAAGCCTCCCTATAATTATCTCCGGCTAGGGTTTTCCCCGCCGTATGCTGCAGTTATATTCTACATCTAAATCCCGATCTGTCTCGTCGCCTCCGCCTCCCCAAGTCCTCGCCGGCCGCCTCCCCGAGCCCTCCGCATTCGAAGACCGATGCTCGGCTCGCCTCACGCCCGGCGCCCGCCGCCCGCCTCCACAGCCCTCGCCGCCGCCTCCCGAGCCCTCGCCGCCCTCCATGCCGTCCGCATTCGAGACCGACGCTCGGCTCGCCTCACGCCCGGCGCCCACTTGCCCGCCTCCCGAGCCCTCGCCGCCGCCTTCCCGAGCCATCCGCATTCAAGACCGTCGCTCGGCTCGCCTCCACGCCCGCCGTCCTCGGCTCGCCTCCACGCCCGCCGTCGCCTCCCGCCTCGGCCGCCTCCCGAGCCCTCGCCGCCGCCGCCTCCCGACGATAAGTACTAAGGTAACCTTGTGATGCTATGATTTGCTTCATGTTAGAACTCCAAAACCGTGCAAATGTTAGAAAACACACCAGGAACTACTTACCCGTGCAAATGTCAGTTCATGTGCTCCTATTCAACTTATTTTTCAACTAGCTGATGAGTACATGGCTTAAGTAATACAAGGAAGGACTCAATCCATGCGGTATAAAATATGCGAGACTTAACATGCATGCATGCAACGTAAAAGACTAGTTCTTTGGTGTATGTAACTCTTCTAATACACCCAGCACACCACTGAATAACTCTAATGTGACACATCTAACATATGATACTATGATTTGCTCATGACTAAAAGCAAGGCGTTTCCCTGTATGGCCACATAGAACTTTGTTTAGAGACCTTGTAGTAATAATATATGCCAGATAGACCTTCAATGGGCATGAAGCAAGTGGTACACTCCAGTGTATCGGATTCAATGAACTTGATACACTGGTTTGTGCCATTTGCTTCATAGCCCTCGCCCGCCTCCTCCCTCTACTCCTCTCCTCTCTTCCAATTCAATATGATCACTTTCTTATTTTATCCTTATAGACCCACAAATTGAGCAACATGTCATCCGCGATTCTTCAACACCATCGCGGGGCGTCCGCTCCAACTTCAAGGCGCCAAGGAAGAGGGCTATCAAAGAAGCCCGAGTGCCGATTTACCATCACGGTGTCGATGCATCTAGGGTCCCTCTCCTTCCTCACAAAGCGATGGCGTATTCGAACATTGATTGGAATAGTTGCACGAGAGCGAATTGAGATCACATTCAATTCGTGGAAGAATGTTCCTGAGACTCGGAAACGTGAGCTGTGGACCGAAATTTTGGCATCGTTCGAGATCCCAGAAGAACACCAAGACGCCGTGCAAAGACAAACCTACCTAGCGGCGTGCAAAGCATGGAAGAACTTCAAGAGCACGCTTGTCAAGAAATACGTGGAGACGGACGAAACGCCTATTCATAAATACCCATTCCTGGAACCACAATGGGAAGAGTTCAAGGCAATGAAGACAACTGAAGATTTCAAAAGTACAAGTGTGGCACATAAGGCCCTCTAAGCAAAAAACACACACCCCCACAGACTTGGCACAGCTGGGTATGCCGGTAAAATCCCGTAGTGGAGGACGGAGGATGACTTGGCAGCCCAACAGGACATCGCCCCGCCATTTTCCAATATCTCGGATGAGCGCGCTCGAAATTGGATTAGAGCAAGGTCATCTACAACGACATCGGGGGACGTCTCCTTTCGAAACTCTGCAGACCAGCAAGTGTTCCAGTGTCTGGTAAGATATCAATCAAGCACGTAGCTTGTAATTACTTCGAACTTAATGCAATTGAAATGACATGTCGTGCTCTTGCGGGAAGAGTCGAGTTTTGAATCTACCACTGGGATCATTCCATGGAACAAGGGAGAATGATATGCTCTCCGTGGCCCTTGGAAACAAGGAGCACCCGAGCCGTACGAGAGGCCTTGGGCTTTACGTTCCTTGCAAACATGGTTTCCAAGATGACTTCGAAATGTATCGGCGTAGGAAGAGAACCAAAGCCGAGCGTGAGGAGCGGCTACGAGAAGAGTTCAAGGCAACTCTTAGAGAGGAGATAATGGGTGAGTTGGATGATGTAATCAGAGATGAGGTGCGAAACAAAGAAGTTAGCAGGCCCCGCTCCCGTGGTAGCAAGCCCGCATAACCATCCGAGTAGTTGCGCATCCAATCCGATGGAAAGCGTGGCGATTTCTGTGGACAACATCCGGTAAAATTATTATCTCTCAATGCTTGCTCCATTCATAGACCTATTGGAGTAGCTAATTTTGTATCGTTATGTAGGAGCCTACAGTCGCGTGCTCCAAGTGAGATGTGCCTCCGTTCCTTGTCTGTTGCTTGGGGCCAGGCATATCAGTCTAGTATGGGGGCCAGGGTGCACGGTCAACCTTTAGCGCCAGGTTACGCAAAAGTTAATGTGGATGGTGTGCATGCCAATTTTGAGGTCGTCCCGCTACCGAAGGCCCCCAACGACGAGATCGTGACTCTAGGGCAGGCCATTGGAACATTCATCCAAAGGCCCAAATCGACATCTCCTCGAGGCTTCTTCACCGGTGGCCGGACCGAAGGGCAGACGAACCGAGCTAGCTGGCCGGTGCTATCTCCACAACAAAGACGAACCGAGCTACAAGCGCCGGTACTATCTCCATAAGGGCGGTCTGGCGAAGCAGAGCTACCTGCACTGGTGCTATCTCCACGGGTGCTATTCTCGCCAAAGCAACTTGCAGCGTCTAAACCATTATGGTCGTCTACCATAAAGTCGACCTACAGTCGAGACAGTGGCAAGGGCAAATCAAAGATGAAGGATGATGACGATACCCGTACACGCCATTGGCCCGCAAATTGTGCTAGGCGAGCCGATGATATTCCATAAGAGCACCTCTTAACCCTAGGACTTGGTTGCCAAACATTACACAATTGGTATATGCAACAGTCCAATAGGCCAGAGGCAGAACGACGCTCAGGTATCACTGTCAAATTCAAGCGGGAACATTTCCAGCATGAAGTTCAGGATTGTCTTCGTGGTGACCTTTGACGATATATTTGATCTTTTCACGCTCAACGCTCTCGACGCCTCACTCGTTCGATGATGGACGCTGTAAGTCTGCACAATCACAGTCTCTGTTCACGTCATACCGATATATGTCACAATTTGTTGCTTTTACGTATATATATAGATTCATGCTGACCGAAGCTAGATCATAGAAATTACCAATTGGTTTCCTGGATCCACGCTTGGTCGCCATTGATACCATCAAGGAGGATGCATCCTTCGTCGAGAGCTATATTACAACAACACTGCTGGTTCACCGCGATAAGGAATTTCTTCTTATGCCATACAATGAGCACTTCCATTGGATTTTAATTGTAATTATACCAAAATGGAATAAGGCTATATACCTTAATTCTTTAAGTAAGAACAAATCTAAGTACACAGCTATCGCCGAAATACTCGATAGGTAGGTACATTGTACATTGTACTCTTTTTTCCTTCCGAATGACTAATCTAACTTTTTCGAATAACGTGGCTCGCTCACGCATACATTCAACAAACACGTGGCTCGACGACAGGGGCCAAGCCCTTAAAACATTCTCGCAATTTTCGGGTATTCGCTAGCTACATATTAATTAATCCTATACAACACTTAGCGATAATGCCTTTTGATTTAACACATTCTATTTTTGCGGTGCCACCGGCGGTGGGGGCAACACGTGTGGATACTACGTGTGCCACCATATGAGACTACTCCTCGATTCCTCGAAGATCAGCAATTCTAAGGTTTGTCAATCTTCCCACATTTATTTCATACTTGTCAGGTTAAATATATAAGCGCGCTGATTTTCCTATCGACAGGCTTCGCCCATCTCTACATCTGCATTGAAACAGCCGGACTTTGCAAAAATTCGAGGAGAGTTTGCTTGGTTTTTGTGCAGTAAAGTCATCAGATCAAATGGAGAGTTCCACTGCGCAGTGTAATTGTGAATTTGTTAATGGATATTTTATTTCATTTCAATTAATTCATTTGCCAAATGGATGCCTTATGTTTGTGAATGAAATGTGATATGTTTGTCAAATGAATTGAGATCTGAATTGTATGTATACATATACTTGTTCATCTGCTTGTTTCAGAGGGCATGGCTAGCATTTCCTGAGGCTAGCTAATAAACAGAAATAGATTTAGGGGTAGAAAGAAACATCACAGACGGTTTGTAACTCAAAACCGTCTGTGATGACGTTTTTGAACCGTCTGTGATGACCTCTGTAGTAGTGGATGTTTCAGGGACTAGGACACCTATTAATTCTCATTTTTAGTGGAATAGATGTATCATGACTTCCTAGGCATGATCCACATGAACATCGAATCCTAAAACGTCAATTCTGATTTCTTTTCAAACGCAAAAAATCTGCTGGATTGTGCTAACTTGTGCTAACCGCCCGGTAGTAGTTTTCTAAATCCATTGTGCAGCTTCTAATTTTCAGAAAAGTTCACCTAGTGGCGGCAGCAATTGTTCCTGTTGTATTTGATGAAATGTGGTTTAGTTTGATCTGGCATTCAATCAGGATCCTTGTCATTCCTGTTACGCTTTCACAGTCCTACAATCCTATGAGCATACGTTCGATCCTTCCTGGCCTCCACTGTTACTACTCCCTCCAATCACAAAAGATTGATTGACGTTTTGAGATGTGTCCAATCAAACTTAGTAAACTTTGGCTATCAATATTTCTGTGAATATTTCGAATGGACATATTTAAATGATATGTGTATATTTGTCTCACAAGTACCTTCATAATATTAAATTTTTATTAGGTTTCTTAAATATATTACAGTAGAAATTAGTGGTCAAAGATATGTTTTAGGGACAAGGTTGATGTTGAAAACGTCACTCTTTTGTGACGGTAAGGACTAATTCCTACCGCATCATGCATGGAGTTTTAAACTGACTAAAATTGTTAATATGTAAGAAGGTTGGTAGGTTCCTGATGATCTGCAGCGTTACATACCATAAAAATGTAAGAAACCTTCGATTGGAACACTTTGATCTTAATCCAACTAGGATTTTAATGAGGAACAATATAAAATATTTTTCCAGATTTTTTAATCTTTGGTACGTGTCATGGTTTCGATGTATAATCTTTACCATGATCCTATGTTACAATCCTATGTTAATCTTTGGTACATTACTGCTGCCGTGTACTGCTCCTTCCAATCATGCCCGTGTGGCCGGGTCATATATATGGCAACGGCATGAACACATATTTGTCGACCAAAATTAGAACTAAAACATGTAGTGTTTAGCAAATGTATTTATTTAAGTTGCATACACCAACCAATTCACTCAAGATTAAGCAGATAAGGTAAGGTGGACTATATTTCAACACCCCCTCATGTCTAAACTACACCAGGCCTAAGACGCCAAAAGGTGAAGCAGATAAGGTAGACAATATATTTCAACACTTCTCCTGATGTCTAAACTTTACCAAGCCTAAGACGTAGACTCAATTTGTGCCAAAATATATTTAAAAAAACATTGTGTTAAGCAGGTCTTCTTAAACTCAGGACCTTTTGAATCTGATATTAAGTTACATGCACTTAGCAGTTCACACAAGCTTAAAATTGATAA
Source organism: Bonia amplexicaulis (assembly GCA_036346245.1). Classification (NCBI taxonomy): domain Eukaryota; kingdom Viridiplantae; phylum Streptophyta; class Magnoliopsida; order Poales; family Poaceae; genus Bonia; species Bonia amplexicaulis. The sequence goes on along the minus strand of JAYGGG010000320.1, from coordinate 150,001 downwards.
GGAAAGGTTATCAAATAAACTTTCGTCCTAATGTGTTGTGTGCTTGATGTCCTAATGTAATTTTTGAATTGCGATGGTGATCTAGATCTTTGCGGAACTACTATACCATCGATCATATATCTGTTTACACAATTGCGATGAGTGGACTGGACTCTAGCATGTCGTTTTTCAAGACATTAATAGCATGGTTGCAATAAAAAAAATCAATTTTTCAAATTGCCACAGAATATTTACAGAAAATTAAAGCTTTTTCCTCTTGGAGTGAAAAAGGTATTTAATTAGTGTTTTGCTAAGATTTCCGAACTCTATGTTTAAAAACTTCGGTAAGGTCGGTATGAATAACAGAGTATTAAGTACTTCTAAGAGTTCAGCAAATACCCATTGGGGTAAGTGCTCACATTGCATTCTTTTCTGAATTTAAATATTTTTATTTCTTTGAGAAGTTACAGTGAATACTGGACTATTTATTTTAAATTTTTAGTATTCATACCGTAGTATAGGTTGATGCTGATCATGCTCAATGCGTGTCGTATTGTTTTACGCAGATGTAGGGAACAAGTGTCACTGGATTTATTTGACAAATTACAGTAGCTCCTATGACGTAGTGGAAAATCCTTTTCGACCATCACGTTTTGACAAGACAATTGAAAATCACACCCATTATTTCATTAATTAAATTGAAAGTTGCTTTTTCATTGGCGATATAACTGTCTAAAGAGTCGTTCCCCAAGTAAATTTTCTATCTTGTTGTGACCTAAACAGGAAAAGAAGTGTATTCATTTACCTTAGCATTCAAGTCATGAATGATGTATTTTTCACCCAGCCTCCTTTTGCCCATTCAATCTTTAATTAGTGGAGAATCCATTTTCCACAGTAGTAATTATATTTTAACAAACTAAAAGGCAAAACATCCACTTTATCACCTATAAGTAGCTTATCACGTCAGGTTTTGTTCAACGAAAGAGAGTTGCAGAAAAACCACACCCCAGTTCAACCAATTGATCCGAACTCAGTAAGCACTGCCACTTCCATTATTTGTATTGTTATGTTTCGTTGCATTTGTCCTATTTATGTGTTCCATTTCTCTTGTCTTTCATGAATCTAGGTCACAATGAAGCTCGGCGTATTCATCGTTGTTGGGCTGATTTTTATCAACTTGTGCACCTGCATGCCAAGGAACATGGCGAAGGATGGGTCTTACAGTACCACCATGCCGCAGAAGGAAATGCGCAACCTGATGTCCGGCACTGATGGAAGGACCGGGCCTCCCAGCAACGATCACCAGTGCCAACTTGGGACATACCCCAATTGTCAAGGAATGTCTCAGAGCACCCAAGAAACAGCACATGATCTTGGAGGAAATTGAGGCAATCTATTTCATAATGGTGCATGAAGATAAGAGGAATATATATCAGCTTTTATTGCTATGTCCAAGGAATTTTTTTGGCATCTTAAACAGAACAAGTTATTGTATGCCAAAGTTGTCAATGTTATATTGATGTCTCTGCCTATAGCAATCTAGATGAAGTACTACACTTCGATGTGTCTGTCTATAGCAATCTAGATGAAGTACTGCACTTCGTCAAGTTCAGCAATGTGTAATTTTGTGTCGTTTGTCACCTTGTAACTTGTTTATATCTGAATTGTGATATATATATATATATATATATATATATATATATATATATATATATATATATATATATATATATATATACGTGGTTCTTCTTGTGTGCAAATACGCTAGCTGTTGTGTCATCAAGTTGTTCATTGCACTTGGTTTTATGTAGTATTGGCGTCGTGGTTTCTCAGTAATGTCATGATTGATTGTTAGACAAATGCGGTGTATCAAGGGTATCTAGATATGTCCACAAAGTGCGTTATGTTGCTAAGACAGGTTGCTTCGTTTGTGCAGAGTAGTCATGTCAAGAGGTGGTTGTTCGAATCACTGCAAAAGATCTATTTTCCGTTTCGTTTTTCACTCTTCTTTGTTTGATATGGCATTTATTTTGTTTCTTACATAACATTTTTGTTCTTACATATGATGGATAGATCACATAATTTTTTTTCTGTTGCCTGATTGTTCTTCAGTAACCCTAACTGTATTTGTCCATATTTACTTTGCATTAGTTACTGCACCTCTGTATATGAAAGAAAAGATCTAGTTGAAATACTTAATTTGTCAGTATTAACCGGTTGCGTAGGTCAATTCCATAACTCTGTATATAAATTCCTCCTGAATATAACATTCATTTTTTCTAAGCAAATGCCTCCCAGACAATTCCATTCATTGCCTAGCTAGCTTCATCATTTTGTAGGCTTCTTGAGGCGTATGATATGTGTATACACTACTACAGAAAAGGTTATCACAGACAGTTCAAAAACATCATCACGAGCGGTTTTGTGAACCGTCCGAATTTATGGGTCGATAATACGAGATCATCACGATGGCTTTCGAACCGTCGTGGTGCAATATCCTGAGCGGTTCTTAACTAAAACCGTCAGTGATAGTTATAATCACGAGCGGTTTTCAATTAAGAACCGTATGTGATATGTAAATATCACAGACGGTTCTTAAGTAAAACCGTCGTAGTTATTATAAATCACGAGCGGTTCTTAATTAAAACCGTCAGATTATAACTATCACGACGGTTTTAGTTAAGAACCGTCGTGATATTCTCTTCTACTCCTAAACGTACTTCTGTTTATTGGCTAGCCTCAGGAAATACTAGCCATGCCTTCTGAAATAACCAGATCAACATGTACATGTATACATCCAATTCACATCTCAATTCATTTCACAAACATAAAACATCCATTTTTATTAAGATTAGAGCCTGCCATTACAATATCTCAAAACAACGAGCAGGTTACAGTACAACAAGAAAAGAGAAAAAACAAATATCCTCTATGCCTTCTCGCCCCTGATGCAACGCATGAGCTGGATGTCTTTGACGCCCACCATCGTCGGCGTTGATTGAGTGTCTACACGGTTGGCACGAGCTAGTTGCTTCTGCGATGTCTTGCCTCCCGTAGACTTATGCGTCGTCTGCAAGGAGGAGGACAACAAGGAGGAGAATAGCAAAGAGGAAGATAACAATAAGGAGAGGACAGCAAGGAAGAGGAGACCAGCAAGAAGGGAGAGAACAGTAAGAGGAACATGGCGAAGGATGGATCTTACAGTACCACCATGCCGCAGAAGGAAATGCGCAACCTGATGTCCGGCACTGATGGAAGGACCGGGCCTCCCAGCAACGATCACCAGTGCCAACTTGGGACATACCCCAATTGTCAAGGAATGTCTCAGAGCACCCAAGAAACAGCACATGATCTTGGAGGAAATTGAGGCAATCTATTTCATAATGGTGCATGAAGATGAGAGGAATATATATCAGCTTTTCTTGCTATGTCCAAGGAATTTTTTTGGCATCTTAAACAGAACAAGTTATTGTATGCCAAAGTTGTCAATGTTATATTGATGTCTCTGCCTATAGCAATCTAGATGAAGTACTACACTTCGATGTGTCTGTCTATAGCAATCTAGATGAAGTACTACACTTCGTCAAGTTCAGCAATGTGTAATTTTGTGTCGTTTGTCACCTTGTAACTTGTTTATATCTGAATCGTGATATATATATATATACGTGGCTCTTGTTGTGTGCAAATACGCTAGCTGTTGTGTCATCAAGTTGTTCATTGCACTTGGTTTTATGTAGCATTACTGCACCTCTGTATATGAAAGAAAAGATCTAGTTGAAATACTTAATTTGTCAGTATTAACCGGTTGCGTAGGTCGATTCCAAAACTCTGTATATAAATTCCTCCTGAATATAACATTCATTTTTTCTAAGCAAATGCCTCCCAGACAATTCCATTCATTGCCTAGCTAGCTTCATCCTTTTGTAGGCTTCTTGAGGCGTATGATATATGTGTATATATATATGCACTCGTGCAGCTAGCTGAACACAATTCTAAGATCACCCTCTAGTGTCCATCACAAAAGAAGCATTGTGGCAGCTAGCTGCAGCGTTTGCTTGTCCTCGCTCCTACATGGCTTGTAACATCCAAGGTCCAAAATTCACTAAGCTCAATGCGTCATGGGACGGGTCTACCCACATGTAGCAAACTAGAGTTACTACATTTGACCCTTTAGTTTTATATGTTGATCAAATGTCGGACCCCAGTTTAGCAACCCAGAATCCTCTGTGATTCCACCGCACTATTCTCTGAATTAATAGATAGTGCTCACAAATATATTACTGTATATCAAAAACATATCATGTGGAAGCGTAGATAATATAGTAACAACTTACTCATGGACCGATCTGGACGAAATCAATAAAATGCAGTAGCGGAAACTTCACATAGGTGGGACCCTCAGGTCTTGCCCACAGGCAGCCAACTAGGGTTCATGACCTAGTTCTTGGCCTCTTCATCTTTTAGCTCTTTCGAATCCCCTTAAGACACCGTAGGGCTTGATCTTCTTTTTCTTATTGACTGAATGATGGTAATTAAGCAACAATGAGTACAACAGTACTCAACCAGCCACCACACAGAATGCAAATAATGATAGATGCAAGGCTATCAAGTGAGGCTTGAGGTTCCTTTGGTTGCCAAAAGCATTGTTTGGAAAATACAATAAGTAAAAAAACTCCTAAGACTTAACAGTTTTAACTGAAACAAATTTTCTAAAGTTGACACGAGGATGCAATATTAAGTATAACCCAGGTTACATCCACTTGTTACAGTGCATGGTTACCTCCAGCAAATACTAGTTTTCATCACTGGAGTACAGTTCCCTCCAAGAAAAATTAAAGTCAGAGTACTTCCCTCCGATAGGTTTTTATCCCTCCCACAAAAGTTTCTGAAATAGAGATAACTCGAGAATGCTTCCATGTCCGCCCTTTACCATGGACATGGCTATTCAAATAGTTTATACTCTACAGGGACTGTACATCTTTACCCACAAGATACAATCATCCCGACGGGTCTACATGATTCTTTGGTCACGTAGATCGAGAGATTATCACGAGGCCTTTACTATACCTCGCCATCTAGCATCTCACCCCTATGGGGTTGCTTTCATAGGTTGTGTGGGATGTCCACCACAGGTTAGTACAGTCGGACTCCACTCTCCGCAAACGCTAGCCTTGGCAATTTCACCTCCATCTGGTGTCCTATTCAATGCGGGGTTCTTATTATCTGCCTACACCAAGCCTCCATGGGATGACTAGAAGGTCTAGTAAATTATTCAGCCCAACCTATATTTTGCCAGCTTGTGGTTGCACTGTTGTACACGGAGAGGTCATTACAAGATTAAGTCCTTAATTTGTCTGGGCGGTTCATAGCACAAACCACAATTTCTCATGCGACATCAACACCAGCCTCTCTTACCATCCACCCAACCAGGTATAGCAGGTTTTTAGGGTTTTGAGAAGCATAAATCTAGATGTAACAAATTATCAGTCATTTATGTCCCGTGACTATCCCAAAATAAGTTCTCATGTTTAAGGATTGATGATCAGGGCAAACTAGTGCCCTAGACTTGTCAAGACTAACATGGCATTTAATATGACTTATAGCTAGTAAAGTTATCATTAATATCTATGGTCATAAGGATCAGGTGATTCAAGTGTAAAGGATAGCATATTAAAATAATTCCAATAACAAGTTGGCATGTAGCTACCATAAGTTTTGACATACTTTTGCATAAAATGTAGGATCAATATGATCAAAGTGATGACTTGCCTTGCTTGGTTTACCATGGCTTTAATCTCGTTCAAAGCCTGCTGAGTCAGTAGTCTTGAATATTTGGGTCTTCATCTTTTACTCGAATCTTGATCTCACTTTGTCACTCCTTCGAGACTTCAAATTCTAATACAAGGTAAAGACATGAAAGACTAAATAAATCCAAATAACAACAAATGTTCAAAAAGAGGTTTTAGCGAGTGTGAGGTAGGCACGGAGCTACAAGAATTGGGCATGAGAAGGAGGTGGCTGAGCAACTTTACCGTGAGGGAAAAATTAAAATAAGGAGGGATCAAAGGTAAAGGAATATCCACAGGAGTATTATGCTTTGGAAAGGAAGGCGTCCATACATAGCCGATTAGGGAAAAGCCAAGGCTTGATCCTTTACTTGATAACTTTCTTTTTATTGATTTATATTTGTCAATGAAGTTCCATGAGTCAGGGTAGACATACAGATATATGAGAGAGATTAACAGGATAATGAGTCTTAAAACTTAGGGGTTTTAGGATATAGTCTCCATAATATGATGAGCAAAAATTTAATTGGTTCAATTAACTTGATATTTCAAGATGCAATATTATTGGAGATTGCAACTACCAACTTAATGAACCATTATTTTAATGACTTAATTAAGATATGTAATTAGTCATTTAACCACCTTTTATTATGAACAAAGTTAGTTATTCCGCTGATTCATCCATTTATTAGTAATGATCAATGGTCCACCTTTTATTGGTGAATTTAAATCCTGAGGATTGGATGGTTACCGATTATTTTTAGGATCATTTGATTGGAGATTTGGATGTGAGATAAAGATTAATGGATCCTTATTCATGTCTAAGAATTCTCAATCATAAACAAGGAAACCATTAATTTAAATCTCAGCAGTTTATAGGTAAATATTGGATACTTTACCAACAATTATTTTAAGCACTATTTAAAAGAGAGGTCTCGTGATTTTATAGATGAGCAGTTTATGATCAATATTTTGTGTGGCAAAATCTTGCTATACCAATTATCTTTATTTGCCTTAACAGATTTAGATATCGAGATAAAGACATGACATATTATTTATACTACTTGAGCTTTCGATAGGATGTGATATTACTATTTGATTTTTCTTTGAAAGTAGAATTTGAGAGTATTGAAATTATCTTCATAAAGCTTGAAGTCCCAATTTATGATGACATGCATTTTAAACTTCTTACATTAATTAATTCATAGTAATTATCCTGCTAATTCTCAGTTGGCAATTAATTCAGGTTAGATTTCTAGCATTATTAATTTATAAACTCCTTTAATTAGTTCCACATATTGAACTTTAATATTAACATTTATTGAGTCCAAGATAATTACTTTCCATTTGGAAAATAGTTAATGCAATCATCTTGGTGTAGTTAACCTTTAATTTTGATTGGCACATGATTAAACAAAGTTTAGTTTTTACATTGCATGCACCCTTGTTAAAGTTTTATAATTAAATTCTTATTTTCATTATTATTTACAAATCATATTTTTATTAGATTGCATGTTTGGAATATTTCTCAAACATAGAAATCACAAATTAGCCATGTATTTGAGGAGATACAAGAAGCTTGCAAGCATTAGTTATACTTCTTACCTAGCTGGGCCCACCAGCCATAGAGAAAGGAAGAAAGAAATCAAGGAGGCGTTTGGCCAGGCAAGAACAAAGTAGAGAGAGAGCCGGCCAAAACAGGGGAGGTGCAGGGCTAGGCAGCGGCGGCGGTGGCGCCGGTGGGGATTAGCCGAGGAGGTGCCAGCGGTGCCAAAAATGGAAACCCAAGACCCGATGGCAGTCGAGGGAGGTGACGGGCACATCCGGAAGGTACCATGGCGGGCTGGCGGTGGTGGGGAGCGACCGGGTGTGGGGAGACCGTCAACAGCGGCGGTGGCTTAAGGGAGGAGGAAGAGATATAGGGGGAACATGAGCAAGAGGTAGCTACAGGGAGCTTACCAGGGGTCGGTGGAGCAGGAGGGAGGGTGAGGTGGGCCGACGACGGAGACCAGGGCAGCGTAGGGAGGCCACCGTGGAGGGGTCGCATGGGCGAGGGGGAGCTCCAACTAACAGTTGGAGTGGCTCTGTGGCGGCTTGGTGAAGCTCTAGGTGGGAGGAATTGGGTTGTCATAGAGTAGAGGCAAGATGGTGGTGGTGCAGTCGGTTTTGGCCGGTGGGGAGGAAGAATGGCCATGTGGCAAGCCGAGGGGCACCGAAGTCCAATTTATCAAGGGAGAAGGTAGGAGACCTTTAGGGGCACGCCATGACACGGTCCATTTGCCACGGGTTTGTCGGAGCGGCGGGGAGGTGCAAGCGGCGGCGACCGGTCGAGCACAAAGCGCTCGGCAACGTTCGGGGCTTCTTATAGCCGAGTACTAGCACTGTGGTGGTGCTATTATTGTTGATCGCAAGCAAAGACGTGGGGCGACATGGTCAGTATGGGCGCAAGGTGTCACGGGCGTGGGGGTAGAGGCGTGGTGGGATTCGTGGGCATGCAGGCGGGCGCAGGCCGTGCGACGAGATGGCGAGGTGACTCATGGGCGATGACAGGCGCATGGGTTGTCGTCCGCCACGGCGTTGACGTCGGCGCAGAAGGTGCACGAGACAACATGGCGGTGGGATTCGCGGTGGCAACGTGACAAGGCTGGGTGGGATTCGCGGTGTGCATGAGGTGTTGGCGACGCGACGGGTCAACTCCTTGGGCATGCACGAGGTGTGGCACGACGTAGGGGCGGCGGCATCGACCCATTTGTCTTGAGGCGGAGGTGGCATGGTTTGCCGAGGGGGCGTGGGCACGGTGCATTGCGTGTCGGCTAGGCCGGCGCTGGAGCGACGGGGATGAAAGAAGGAGGGCGCCGGTGCGCCAAGGTCGGGAGGAAGGTCGGCCGGCCGGCGGTGTCTTGAGGCCGGAGCTAGGCCACTTCGGCCGGACGCCGTGGCGGTGTGACGAGGAACAGAAGGATTTTTGTTTATTTTGAGAATTTCAAAATTTGATAAATTGACTAAATTAGTTAGGTAGGGAAAATTTTTAATATTAACTTTGATTCCAATTTCAAATCTTAGTTTTGAAATTCTGCATTCCAATTTTGAAATTTAATTTTGGACTTAGCGTTAGAAATTTGAGGTTTCTTTCTGATCTAATTTTCATAGACTCGGTTCTTGATTCAAAGTTTTGATTTCCTTAATTGAATTTTGAGCAAAGGACAAAAATAAGAATCTTGAATGAACGATGAAAATTTTAAATAACACCTGAAGTCAACAAAAGATTTTAAATTCTTCTCATTTATCAATACCCCGATATTTGGGATGTTACATCAAACCTACCAAAACTCTTCATACGAGACTAATTAATCCGAATAATACAATGCTTGGGCCACGCTAGCCACTGCTAATGGCCTAAGGTGTTACATGGTGCCCTAGGAATTAACCATTAGCGCTAAGACATGCTATGCCTACAGAGATATGCTCGATGCTGTCCTTGGACAATTGACTTTATTCATAAAATTTGTTAAACAAACAGTACATTTTCTGTGATCTTTAGTAACACCAGTCTAAATCGTTATTCGGTGAGCATAGTGTCCAACAGATTAATGTTCATGGTTTTATACTGGACTAACCAAACAAGGTTTTCGGGGGTAGTTAACTCATGAAACTTGGAGGTTCTTTCTGCCGGGCCGAGAGACCTGTCCGTTTGGGCCAAGCGTCCTGCAGGCTTAGCACACAAAGCCCACAAGGGAACAACACAGACACCTCACTACAAGTCACGAATTTTAATGTTAGTGACGGGTTTATAATGCCGTCGAAAACATGTAATTTTCTGTCGGTTCTACAACGAACACAACAAATACAATGTGATGCGGTGATTTGTTATAAAAATGATCTTGATTTCAAATACATGTGCCTTGTACCAGTAATAACTTTTTGTTGACCTAAAAATGCGATGTTTGTTTTCATTGGAAAGGCTATTGATCGTAGAAATGCTTCACCGTGTTGAAGGAACACAAACATGGACTAGAGAAGGCTACTGCACGGAACACATATGCTGTAATGAAGTCTGACAAGAAAAATTCACCGTTAACGAACGTTGCTGATTGTAAGACTGACATTCTACAAGCTAAGCTGCCAAATCAAGAAATATCTGGACATTGAATTCCTCTCTTATAAAAATGTTGTCCAAGTTCCAACATAATGAAGAACTACTCTGAAAAGTTGAGAGCCCAGCTTAGCAACAAGAAGTTAACCATAAGATTATCTTGGTAATAATTTTATTTCTCACCCATTTACAATCAATGTCATTATTGGATAGTGCAACTTCAATTGGTTATGTCATTATTGCATAGTGCAGCTTCTTGAGAAGATTGGTGAGCAACCCACTAATGGAGATGCTACGCCGTCAAAAACTTACACATGCCTAAGAACCATGCCTCTAGTTGCAGCCACTTCAACTAGTCTCTTCGCACAATAGCCCTTGGACTGATCTTTTGATCTTTTGGTTGGAACTTGGTAGATTAATTAGAGCCTTCTCATTGGTGTCGGACTCAGATTTTCCTGATTCGAAATCCTTTGTGATTCTATTGCATTATTCTCTGAATTAGTATATAGTGCACATAGATATATTACTGAATTAAACTCATACATCGCATAAACCATAGCAAACACTTATATTACATATTAGAGTTTAAATATCCCATATCAGGTGTAGCTTACATAGTGGGGGAGTTTACATAGTGGGCCGATCAGACCCAATGTTTACATTACAAAATGGAAGTGGAAGCGAGCAACAGAAGGGTGAGGCCACACCTTGCCACAGGCAAGCGACTGGAAGGTAAAATATGCCTTGCTACATCCAGTAGTCTGGATAATATATGTGCAAGCAATCACATCAAAGTCTGCCTATTTGAGGTAAGGACTAAGCTACTAGAAAATGTCCTAATCTCTATCATCTTCCCCTCATCTTGTCTTAAAGTGGTGTAGTAGGCGTAGTGGTCTTGATCCTCTGGTTCTGAGTTGATTTAGTGCGTGAGGGTGAACACAAATCATCATGCTCTACGAGCCAACACACATAATTCAATATTATGGATGTATGGCTTATTAAAGGAAGACTCGAGTCCTTTTGTTTACTAAATGACATAGTCAAAATTTACAACAAGTAAAAATTTATGTGGCTTAGCAATTTCAACTAAACCATGTTTTCTAAAGAATGTGAAAGTATGAAGTAGTGCAGGTTCCATCCACCTTTCACATGATTCTATCCACCATATGCTAGTTTTGTTACTAGGGTTACATCCTCCTATTATCATCACTAGGTTACATCCACCCAGGGGAAATCAACTCGAGGTTACATCCACCCATCATGTTTTCATCCCACCCACAAAGTCTTTAAAAATAGACACTAACTTAAGTAAGTTTACATACCTTCCCATGACCGTGGGCATGACAGTTCAAATAGATTTCACTCTACAGAGGTCGCACACTTTATCTACAAGAGATAATCAACTTGTTATACTCCACATGTTTCCTTAGACATGTAGATCAAGAAAATTCGAGTTTTAATTTGAGTTTTAATTTGCTGAAAATTCGCAAAGAGTCCAAATGGCAAATTTCAAAAAAAAATCAAATTCCCCAAAAAAGGGTTGTTATAGTTGGGCTCATGACTAAGACGCATGTGTTGATTTTGAGTTATGACTGGGGGTGACTTAGGCTATAAAATCCAATGGGAATGAAGGTGACTTAGTAAACTTTTGGCTATAGTTGATGGATGTATGTATTTATTCTAAGATAATGCTTTGCTTTGATGTCTCATGATCTTGAATTGTGGATGTGCGCTGTGATAGTCTAAATGTATCTGAATGTGTTCTATTGACTGTATACCTCTGAAATTGAATGGGCTAGTTGTGATATTGAATTATTTTTGTATAAATGTGATAATTTTCCCAACGGTATCATAGTTTTCAAGACAGCTATTAGACAAACTAGTCATCTAAGCCGTGCATCTACACCGGACTAGCGATTTTCCTATTTATTTAAAAATAATTTTAGCATAAGTTATATGCTCCTGTACTATGCATAGCCATCCTTAAAGACTGTTATGCATTTTTAGATATATTTTTCGTGAACACAAAATATTACAATATGATTTTATCATAATAAATTTAGAAATTAAAATATCTGTGGTAAATACATATAAATTGGATGGATGTTGCTATTTGAGAATCTTGAAGCCTAGTTTGGAATGTAGGGTTTTTTCTGAATCGGGCTGATGTTGAACTATTTTCTATAAAATTCATACATTGCAACAGGTCGTTAGCTCAAGGAAACTTAATTGAATTAGTTATAGAAAAAACTTGATATGGCTTTGATATAAACTAGATTTGGTAATGCATTCTCATGCAGAAAACTTCACGATTTCTTATCCCTAGATTATACTTGTCTGAAACTTCATCATTCATATTCCTTTTCTTGTCCCGATTAACATGGGAATTTGTTTCTAGCCGTCAACGCGTGCATTGCTTGGCAAAGTATTTCCATTGTTTTTTCTTTGAAACAAGTCCATTTTACACTCCTCAACCACTCTCTCACTCTAGAAAACACCCCTTTAACTACGAAACCAGCCAAGTTACACCCTTCAACTATTAAAACCCGGTCAAATTACCCCTTGATCCAATACCGTTGTGGGCATCGCAGCCACTAAATTTCCCTAGTTGGCTGCCAAGTCAGCAAGGTTTCTCCCGCATCTTTCTCCCCTCATACTCTAGTAGATCCTCTCGCCTCCACCCTCGCTTCTCGCCGCTCCGAAGTTGGGAGGCGACAAATGGTGGGCGGCAAAGTCCGAGGAACTGGTCAGTGGCAAGCGGACGTTCGGCGGTGAGTCTCCAGAGATATGCATGTTCGACCGTGGCGGCTCCATGAATCCCAAATTCCCAATCCACAACGGTGGCGGAGGACTCAATCCTAGTTGCAATCCTGGCGGCCGTGGCTCCCTAATCATATCCACGGCAATGGCGAGCTATACGTGCTCCTGTTAGATTGATCTCTCTCTCCCTGTTAGCCCAACGGCTAACAGGGAACTTGATCCGCACCCTGATCGGGGGCGCCCAGCCCACTATTGGCTGATGGGTCCCCGTCGCGCTGTGCTATAAATAAAGAGGTGGGGGCCGGCGGCTCGAGTCACGAGGTTCACCTGAGCCGCAATCCCCACCTGACAAAACCCTAGACCGATCTAGAGGGCGCGCAGTTGGCGGCGGGAAGCACCATCGTCGTCGCCGTCATCGGATCTACGCCGCCGCCACCGTCCTCCTCTTCCCCGACCGTCGCTGCCCGTGTGCAGACTTCACCGACAAACTGTGATGGCCAACACCTCCTCCGGTCGTCGGATGGTGGTACCTAACCTAATCCCTCTCCTCTCTTCTTCTCACTTGAAGCCGAACAAGAACACCAAAAGATAAAGTCTAACAATGGTATTAGAGCGGGGGGATAAGAACCCTAACCCTAACCCTAGATGTGAAACGGCGGAACTTACCTAGCTTTTCTCGCCATCGTCCCTGGCGTGCGGGAAGACCGGCCGAGCCGTGGGCTCGCCGGCGCTCAAAGCGGCCACCGCCGACGCAGCGGGACCAGATCGGCGCACCGGATCCGGGCGGCGCGCGTGTAAGCGCCGACACGGAGCCGCTCGGCGGCGCGCTCACCAGGGGCGCGCGCGCCGGCGAGAGGCCCGCGGTGGCGCCGTTTCTTCCTCCCTCCGCCGCCGCTTCTTTCCGCGCTGGAGAGGAGAAGGTGAAATGAGCTAGGGTTTTCGGGGAGGGAGCAAATGAACTAGGGTTTCGCAGCCGCCGTCGGATGGCGAGTTTTGATCGGCGAAACGCCGCGGTAAAGGGCTGCGCAGGGATTCAGCCGTCGGATGCGCATCCAACGGCTGAGATCGCTGGTGCGTGGGCAGGCCGCGAGGCCGCCATGGGGCGGGGCGAGGCAGGCCACGGGCTGCGGCTGCGAAAGAATGGGCCGAATGGCCATTTTGAACAGTAACCCCGAGATTGAGTTTTAATTATTTTCAGAAGAATTTTTGAATGATTTTGATAGAAATTTGAATAGAATCTCTGCAAATTTTTGCACCAACGTGTTATTTTTCCAGAGATTAGATGAGTACAGTAATAAAATTCTTCTGAGTAAGAATTTATTTTAGAATGTTTTTTCATGTTTCCGCTGCAAAAGTTAATGTTGATTACTCTTCCAATTAAATTCGAACCAACAGGAGAATTTAATTTTTTGAGAATTGTTGTGAATTATGATATTGTTATTTTCTGACCAACGTTGATAATAACAATATTATAATTTTAATTGATGTTTTTTATGCCTTATCTCTATTTCTGTCCAACGGTGATATAGATTTAATGTGTAAACAACTGTATGTTTTAATTTTAACCAACGTTGGAACTAAGGCATGCAGTTGTTGTTGTTGTTATAAATGTTCTCACTACATATGAATTGTGTTTTCGGAGGATATTCTTTGATGGGCTACATCGAGGATATCCGGTTCTCAAAGGAGACAACTACTGAATGGAAGAAAAGATTGACTGGCTTTCATTTTGGTGAGGTGGTGGGTAATCACCACACCGTGTCCCACAGAGCCTGTGGCACCGGTGAGGGAGGAAAATGAGGCTGATGCTGCTTGGCAGACCAAACAGAGGGACTTTGCTCCCATAAAAATATCATATGATCTTGATCATAAAAAGTGAGTCACTGCCAACAAGAAATGTTTGGCTGTGATAAAGAACACGATTGAGCCCGCCATTGTGGGCTCAATCCTAGAATGTGACACTGTCACCAAGTACCTCGAAAGAATAAAGAGTCAGTTCACTGGTTCTTCAGAGACATATGCTACACAGCTGATAAAGTAGCTGGTTACAGAGAGGTACAATGGAGGTGGCAGTGGCATAAGAGAGCACATACAAAGGATGAGCGCTTTGGCATCCAAGCTGAAACCAATGGATCTGGCCATCAAGGATGAGTTCCTAATCCATCTGATTTTTGCTTCCTTGCCAAAGGAATTTGACATTTTTGTTGTTAACTACAACATACTGACCCAGAAATGGGACTTAGAAACTCATAGCTATGTGTGCTCAGGAGGAGGAAAGGGTAAAGGCTTCACATGGTGGTTCTATCAACTATGTGAAAGACAACAAGAAAAAGAACTTTAATCATTCCTTCTCAAAGACAGGAAAGCCTCAGCAAAAGCCTCAGCAACAAAATTTCACAGTGGAGAAAGATCAGTGCCTTCACTGCAAGAAAAAGGGACATTACAAGAAAGATTGTCCCGATTTCTTGAAAATAATTATGTCAAAGAAAGGTGAGAACATCATTACGTTCTTAAATGAGTCCCTATATGTACAATATTCAAAATCTACTTGGTGGATTGATTCAGGTGCAACAGTTCATGTTGCCAATTCCTTCTGAGGATTCCGTTCGACGAGGACTACGCAAAGAAGAAAAGATGCATTAAAGTCGCAAATGGAGTCCAAGCGAGACATTGAAGCCGTTGGAGATCTTCATCTACGACTTCTTGTGACTTCGTGCTTTTACTTAGAGATGTTCTTTATGTTCCTTCTTTGCAAAGAAACTTGATTAGTGTTTCACGCTTGGACAATGATGGTTATGATTGCCATTTTGGAGATGGCAAATGTGAAATAATATTTAATGATAAATGTATTGGTCTTGCCATCAAACAAGATGAGCTTTATTTATTGTCACTTCGTGAAAATGTGAATTCCGTATGTGATGTGAATGAGCGTATATCCTCGCCTGAGAATACGAACAGAAAACGAAAGAGAACTCATAATGCATCGTCGAAATTATGGCACTGTCGTTTAGGCCATATTTCGAGGGGGAGAATAGAAAGACTAGTTAAGAATGAAATTCTTCCTCTATTAGAGTTCTCAGACTTAGAACAATGCATAGAATGTATTAAAGGAAAGTATGTAAAGAAAATTAAGAAAGATGCCAAACGAAGCGCAGGAATTTTAGAGATAATTCACACAGATATCTGTGGTCCTTTTCCTGTGAAGAGTGTGGATGGTTATGACTCGTTCATAACATTCACGGATGATTATTCTCGTTTTGGCTACATTTATCCAATTAAAGAAAGAACAGAAGCGTTGGATAAATTTAAGATATTTAAGGCTGAAGTTGAAAATCAACACAGTCTAAAGATTAAGATAGTCAGATCAGACCGTGGAGGGGAGTACTACGGTCGGCATACCCCGTATGGATAGGTTCCTGGACCTTTTGCAAGGTTCTTACAGGAGAATGGAATAGTAGCCCAGTATTCTACACGAGACTCAGGCCGTGCCGTACCCTAATGGATATGGTGCGCAGTATGATAAGTTACTCCACCTTACCATTGAATCTGTGGATGGAGGCGTTAAAGACAGCCATTCACATTCTCAATAGAGTACCAAGTAAGTCGGTGCCCAAAACACCGTATGAGTTGTGGACAGGAAGAGTACCCTCACTAAATCACTTACGTGTGTGGGGAAGTCCTGCTGAGGCTAAAATATTTAACCCAAATATTGGGAAGCTAGATCCCAAAACAGTAAGTTGCCATTTCATTGGCTACCCTGAAAAGTCAAAAGGTTTTCGTTTCTACTGTCCAGACAGATATACAAAGTTTGTAGAAACAAGACATGCTGTCTTCTTAGAGGATGAGATGATGAGGGGGAGCATAGCAGCGCGGGAAATTGATCTTGAAGAGAAGCGGGTATATGTGCCCACTCCGATGATTCAGGAGCCATTTTTCTCACTGCCTGTTCCTGCTGCGCCAATAGTGTCTGACACTGTAGTGACAGCACCTGTTGTTGGTCCTCCCATGGCGACAACGAATGAACATGTGGAACCTGTCCTTCAGGAACCCATGGAAACCGTTGTTGCACATGAGGAAGAACAGCAACAGCCACACACAGAACAAGGGCCGACTAACGAAGGTCCCAGAAGGTCCCAAAGAGCAAGAAGATCAGCTATTTCTGATGACTATGAGATTTATGCTACTGAAGAGTTTCATATGGAGGATGATCCCACCTCATTTGAAGAAGCCATGAGAAGCGATCAGTCATCGAAGTGGCTTGAAGCCATGAAAGATGAGATGATATCAATGAGTACCAACGAGGTTTGGGACTTAGTGTCAATTCCTAAAGGAGCCAAGACAGTAGGTTGTAAATGGGTCTACAAAACAAAATATGACTCCCAAGGGAACATAGAAAAATTTAAAGCGCGGCTTGTGGCAAAAGGTTTCACGCAAAGAGAAGGGATTGATTACAATGAGACTTTCTCTCCAGTCTCATGTAAGGATTCCTTTAGAATCATAATGGCGCTGGTAGCACATTATGATTTAGAACTACATCAGATGGATGTAAAGACGGCATTCCTCAACGGGGATTTGGAGGAAAATGTTTACATGGCACAACCAAAAGGTTTTGTCGTGGAAGGAAAAGAACAAATGGGATGCCGCCTAAAGAAGTCTATTTATGGGTTAAAACAAGCTTCAAGACAGTGGTATTTGAAGTTTGATAGTACAATAAGAAAGTTTGGGTTTAAAGAGAATGTAGAGGACAATTGTGTTTATGCAAAGTTTAAGAATGGAAAATACATTTTCCTAATCCTGTATGTGGATGACATCTTACTTGCTAGTAGTGATCTCAGTCTACTACTGGAGACAAAGAAGTTTTTGTCCTCAAATTTTGATATGAAAGACCTCGGTGAAGCTTCGTTCGTTCTAGGTATAGAGATTCACCGAGATAGAAATAAAGGGATATTAGGACTATCACAAAAGGCATACATAGAAAAGGTTATGAAGAAATTCAGTATGCACAAATGTAGTCCCTTACCTGCTCCTATAGTCAAGGGCGATAGATATGGGGATTTTCAATGCCCCAGGAACCAGTATGAGATCGATCAAATGAAAGCGGTTCCATATGCTTCAGCTGTCGGAAGCTTACAATATGCTCAAGTATGCACACGCCCTGACTTAGCATTTGTTACCGGGTTACTTGGTAGATTTCAAAGCAATCCAGGACTAGAACACTGGAAATTAGTAAAGAAAGTCTTGCGTTATTTGCAAGACACGAAAGGCCTTATGCTAACGTATAGAAAATCAGATTCCTTGCGCATAGTAGGGTACTCGGATTCTGATTATGCGGGAGATGATAGAAAGTCCACATCAGGGTATATATTTACTCTCGCAGGAGGAGCTATATCGTGGAAAAGCTCTAAGCAAACCGTCACTACATCGTCCACAATGTATGCCGAGTTTGTAGCATGTTATGAGGCCACGGGGCAGGTGAACTGGTTAAAGAAGTTCATACCCGGTTTGAAGGTGGTTGACGACATCTATAGACCACTTAAATTGTACTGCGATAATGAACCAGCAGTAATGTATGCTCACAACAATAAGTCAAGTGGTGCTACTAAACACATTGACATAAAGTACTATGTTGTGAAAGATAAAGTCCGGGATCATATCATAAGTCTTGATCATATAAGTACCACAAAGATGTTAGCGGATCCGCTTACAAAAGGCTTACCACCCAACGTGTTCAGAGAACATGTAGCCGTCATGGGTTTAAGGGAAAGCCGATGATTCCTGGACTATAAAGGGCCCAAAATTAAAGAATCTGTTTCAGTACAGAGATGTGTATTGTAGCTGTTAAATCTATCGGCAATTGACTGTGACGATGAAGCATGCTCTATGCACTAATCTGTGATGAAATAGGGAAAGAAGAAAAGGTATGATATGAGAGGAGATCAAGGGGGAGAATGTTAGATTGATCTCTCTCCCTGTTAGCCCAATGGCTAACAGGGAACTTGATCCGCGCCCTGATCGGGGGCGCCCAGCCCACTATTGGCTGATGGGCCCCCGTCACGCTGCGCTATAAATAAAGAGGTGGGGGCCGGCGGCTCGAGTCACGAGGTTCACCTGAGCCGCAATCCCCACCTGACAAAACCCTAGACCGATCTAGAGGAAGCGCAGTTGGCGGCGGGAAGCACCATCGTCGTCGCCGTCACCGGATCTACGCCGCCGCCACCGTCCTCCTCTTCCCCGACCGTCGCTGCCCGTGTGCAAACTTCACCGACAAACCTGTGATGGCCAACACCTTCTCCAGTGCGTCGGATGGTCGGTACCCTAACCCTAATCTCCTCTCCCTCTCTTCTTCTCACTTGAAGCCGAACAAGAACACCAAAAGATAAAGTCTAACAGCTCCATGACAACCGACCATGCTGCAGAAGAAGCCAAATGGCAGCGACCGTGGGGAGTGCTCAGAGGAAGCCGGCGCCACCGGCAAGTTCAGAATGGTAGGTGTGGAACAGATATGAAACGCTATGGTGGCCATGGAGACATGCAGGGTTTCTCAACGTCGTTGGGCTTCTTGACGGTGGCATGGTGGGATGATTGCAGCGATGATTGAATCTAACAGCAAATGCATCTAGCAGAAAAGAAATAGTGGTCAATAACTCAAATTCAAGGGATGACAGCGACATGATGAGACATCGACCTGCTGCAATCACTCAAATGCATCTAACAGCAAAGAAATAGTGGTCAATTATCTACACATATGAGATCCAACAAGCCCACAATCCTGCAAACTAGCCGGATTGAATCTTTTCCCACAACTATGGTCCTGCATCCTATTGAGTCGCAATGAAGAGAGGTGGTGAGGCCATCTGATTTGAGGAATAAAGCAACCAAGCTGATAGATACCAGCTAGATTTGAAGGTAGCAAGAGAAGGTGAGGGAGGGCCGTACGATGAGCAGCGGGGTGCGTCACGCGTGCGACCGGCTTGGTGTCGGCGCTGCGTATAAGTAGAGTAGAGAGCGTTGAGAAATAAGATCACCATTACAAATCTACGTGACCAATCACCAAAGAACACCAAGACAAAAATTGAGAGAGAACAACACGAACATAGTCTTTATTAATTTCAAATCTAATCTCCTTGTACATGGGCTTCTCTATTTATAGTCTAAACATCAGGCTAGTTTTGGTATTTGTTTGCACCATAACTTTCTAGATTTCGTAATACTCCCCTTGGATGAATAGCACGATATGTATATGCCTCATTAAAAACTCCTCCAAAAAACCAGTGGGATAAAAGGGATAAAGAAAAGAGTATATTGCATATGTTTCTTGTGTTGCGCTTGTTGCGTCATTAAAATCTTTACGTGAGAAAACTTCAGGAAAACTCATAAAGGGAAAAAGGGTACAATATTAGATCTTCAGGATCATGTAAGTCTTTCAGTCTTACATTAGTGTTATGGTTCAGGGATTTACTCTCCATGAACCTTGTAATTCCTTAAGTCATCTCATCTCTATGCCTCGAACGCACTTGTGGAAGCTAGAGGCTGAGAGAGATTTTTTAAACAAATCTGCTAGATTATAATAGGACCTAGCCTTCAATACCTTTATCTCTCCATTGTTCTGGAGTTCGTGAGGATAGAAGAATTTGGGAGCAATATGCTTCGTGATATTGCTCTTAACGTAGCCCATTTACATCTGCGCCACACAAGCTGCATTATCCTTATAGATAATTGTGGAGTCATCGACAGTGTTTATGCCACACAACTTCTTGACATAGCTAATCATCCGCCTTATCCAAACACATTCTCGTGAGGCTTCATACAATGTGATTATTTCTATGTGGTTACTAGAAGTAGTTACTAAGGTCTGCTTAAATGACCACCAAGAAATAGTTGTACCACCACAAAGAAATCATATCCTATCTAAGATTTTGCATTATAGGGATCAGACAGATATCCTGCATCCGTATATCCAGCCAAAGTCAAGTCTTGATTCTTTGAGAAAAATAATCCAAGATCTTGCGTACCCTATAGATACCTGAGGAGAGTTTTAATGCTAGCCCAATGTCTTTATGTTGGAGCTGTGGTGTATCTAGCTACCAAGTTGACTACAAAACAATGTTCGGTCTTGTGTAATTAGCAAGATACATTAGTGCCCCAATAGCACTCAAATATGGAAACATTGGTCCATGAATTTTCTCATTTTCCATTCTTGGTCTGAAAGGATCTTTGTCCGCTTCTATGGATCGTACGACTATCGTGGTTCATAATGGATATGACTTATACATATTAAATTTCTCTAGTACATTCTTGGTGTAAGAGGATTAGTGTATTAAAATCCCTCTAGGGGTGTGCTCAAGGTGCAAGCCTAAGCAGAATTTAGTTCGACCCAAATCCTTCATTTAGAACTTCTTAACAAGATAGGCACTTGCTTTCTTTATGTCCGTTGTCATTCTGATGATATTTAGATCATCGACGTACATCAAGATAATACAAAATCTATTCTTGAATTTCTTTATGAACACACAAGGACAATCCTCATTATTAGTATAGCCTTGCTTCAAGAGAAATTAACTAAGCCAGTTGTACCACATTCTTCCGGACTGTTTTAATCCGTACAATGACCTTTCCAACTTCATGTGATACAAATTATGATTTAATTTATTCAGATCCATAATTTTTACTCCTTCTCGGATTTTCATATAAATCTCTGAGTCCAATGACCCATATAAATATGCGGTCACTATATCTATTAACTACACAATTAAATTCATATGTGTTGCCATTGATATTAAATATCGAAATGTTATTCCTCTCATGATAGGAGAATAAGTTTCATCATAATCGATGCCGAATCTCTACGCGAACCCCTGTGCTGCAAGTCTTGCTTTATATCTCACCATCTCATTATTTTCATTTCTCTTATGGATGAAAACCCATTTCAATCCAACAGGGAACACTTTAGGAGGTGTTTAGGCTACTAGGCCAAACACTTTTCTTTTGTTCAGCGAAAGTAATTCTACCTTCATTGCTTCCTTCCATTTACCCCATTCTGAGCGCTTTTGGCATTTACCTAAGGACTTTGGTTCTTAATGTAGTTCAAAGTTTTTGACAATTTTAGAGGCAAAATAGATGTCGATAGTTGTAGTCTTTCTTTTATATAATTATCCTAACTCCACAAAATTACTGGATATTTCTTCATTTTGTTCATCCAGCACCTCGTGATTTCCCACAATGACAGAGTGTGGTTGTTTTGATGTCCCAGTATTAGACTGTGCATGCACAATTGTACTGGGGTTACTATCTTCATGATCATTCACTTCAGGAATTTTCTCAACCTCAGGTTGAGCCTCTTCTGCTGCTTTAGGAGGTAACTTATTTTCTTTAAGTTTCTTTTCTACTGATGACTCATCGGAATTGAGGCCTCATTCTCCGGTGCTCTCCCCATCTTCTTCATATGATGGGTTGGAGTGGTTCGAGTATCCATCTGGGGTACTTCCACTCTCTCTAGGGTATTTACTACTGGTATATAAGATTTTGTTACTCCCTTTTGATCAGTGAAGGCATCTGGCAGATTATTTGCTACTTGCTGAAGGTTTATTATTTGCTAAACTTCCAATTCAATTTCTTAATTGTGAGGATCAAGGGCTTGAATGCCCAAGATATTCCAATCTATTTCTCGATACTTTTCAACAAGTTACTTTCCTCCCCCTAATGCTGGGAAATTGTCTTCATCAAAGATGCAATCGACATGATGGGCCGTAAATATGTCTCCCGTAGTAGGCTCAAGGTATTTGATAATCGACGGGAATTCAAAACCTACATAGGCTCCCAACCTCCGGTGGGGGAACATGGCCATACGTTGTGGTGGTGAAATTGCCACGTATACAACACAACCAAATTTTTGCAGATGGAAAATACTTAGTTCTTTTTCACGCACTATTTGTATGGAGGAAACCTGGTGGTATGTAGTTGGTCATAAATGTATTAGTGTGATAGCGTGCAACACTGCATGGCCCCAACAGCTGGTGGGAAGCCTATAATTCTGCAATAGAGGTTAGACAATGAGCTTAATTCTCTTAATGAATGACTCTGCAAGGCCATTCTAAATGTGCACATGTAGTACTGAATGCTCTACCTTAATGCCTAAAGCTAAACAATAGTCATTAAATGCCTTGGAGGTAAACTTGCTAGCATTATCCATTCTAATGGACTTAATCCTTTCATCTGGAAAGTTTGCTCTTAATATCATAATTTGTGCTATTAGTTTAGCAATGGCATGGTTCATAGTAGACAGCAAGCATACATGGGACCACCTAGTAGAAGAATGTAATACCACCATAAAATATCTAACGGGCCTGACAGGGGTTGAATAGGTCTACAGATATCACCCTATAATCTCTCCAAGAAAATAGGTGATTCCCCCTTAATTTTTAGATAAGATGATCTAATTATGACTTTTCCTTGGGCTAAGGCTAGGCACAAGAAATCTTCATGTTTAGGAAAGGATAGAGTTTTTAAGCTATTGCCAATAGATTTGCTTATTATTTTCCTCATCATTCCTACCCTAGGATGCCCTAATCGATCATGCCAGATCTTAAAGGGCTCCGAGGTTTCATTGCAACATATTCTTCATGTTTTATGTAGGTATAGTTTAACCCAGATGAGAAGGAGGGAAGTTTTGTAACCACTCATTTCTGATCACTGTAAGATTTAGTCAGGAGGACATATTCTGTACCCCTTTCAATGTCAGTCTCCACATGGATATCATTCAGGTGAATATCCTTAAAACTTAAAAGGGTACACTTTGATTCGGGATACATAAGTGCATCCTTTATCGTTATTCGGGTACCCATAAGGACAACGAGTGTGGCCCTTCCAGTGCCAATGATCAGATCATCACTTCTAGGATGGTCATGGCATTTCCCATTATCTTTGTTAATGTTTGGAAATACTTAGTATCCCTTAGAATTGAGTTGGTGGTTCCACTATCTACTAAACAAATCTCCTCGACCACCATCGGATTCAAGGAGTTGTTCTCCATAGAGCATAATATAGTCAAACAATAATTCAACAGGAATGAGACTCAAAATAACAGGCAACTCAATTTATTCATCTAGAATCAATGTTTAAATCCAAAACAATTAATGCTCCGCAAGAGCATAACTAATCCATTATTCTCCTAGAATGACCTAAACTGATAAAGTAAACTTAAGGAAAAATATGGCATCTGGAGTTGCCCAAGGAAGTTGCCTATGGACTTCTGCAAGTCGCCATATAGGTCAAACTCCATGTCATCACCCCTTGCTATAGTGTCAAGCTCCATCTCTACATTTGGTACATCACCCTTATCAGCATCAGGCTGATCAACAAAATGTAACTCTACCTTCTTTTCTGGCACTTTCTTGCTCTTGCCAATGGACTCCTGCTTTGTAATATCTTGTCTTTCAGAGTTTTCTTAAAGCTTTTAAAATAAAATTCACCATTTGAATTTTTCTAAAATTAATTAATGTTTAAACTAAATTTTATTAATTAAAAGTATTTAATTTAACTAATCTAAACATTAATTGTTTTTTATAGTATTTTATTTAGGTTCCTTGTGCTTCAAGGATTTTGTTTGGAATTTTCTAAGATTTTTCTGAATTTATTTGCTATTTTCTTAAGCTCAAAAGAATTAAATCTTAATTCTGAAAATTAGAAAATTCCCTAAAAACCCCCAAAAAAATTTTGGGCCTAAGCCTAGCTCAATTGTGCGGTCTATTCGCGACTTGGTCAGCTAGCCTCACACCCCGCCACGTGTCGCCCATCGGCTATCACTGCGTCCGCTCGAGCCGTCAAGCCGCCACTCGTCCGCAGCCGTGGATCTTGTGTTGTATCCATGTGTTGTCCACCAAAGGCCCATGCAATATTCATCATCTTCACAGAGCCCACCGCCATGTCCGACTCGAGCTCGTGCCGCTCCATCTCCACATCGGCCTCTCGACGTCCATGCATAAAAGGCACCGCCCTCCCCTCATTTTTTGCATCTCGAGTCACCGTTTTGAGCCTCACCATTCACCTCTCCACCATGCTCCACCACTCAGCCACCTTAGCCTTTGCTGTCACCTTCGCCTCCGTCAGGTCATCGTCCTTGTTGCCGTCCGTCTCACCACTGGTAAGCCTCGCTGTCAGTGAGTGCATTCCCTCTCTGTGGTGCTTGTTTGTCTAGCCACCGCCGTCCACCGCCACCTCACCACCCACATGCTAGCGTCGTCATCACGCCTCGCTTCTTTGGCCATCTCACTCACCGCGTCCCGTTGTGGCCAAGCTGTTGCCTTGAGCCACATGCCAGTCAACATCAGCCGTGATGTCACCACACAGCACGCTGGCCGCGTCTCTTCGTTTTCCCGTGAACTTCATCCACCGTGAGATGAGCCTCTACAAGCAAACCATCGTCATCTAGCACTGCACAATACACAAAGATCATTAATTTACACAATTTATCCATACAATGTACAATACAAAAAGTATGCACCCAAAATACTGATCCTAATTCTAGAACCAAGCAATAAACTCATGTCCACATTAGCAACAAACACCCTAGACAACCTTGATCAAAACTCAAGAACTCCAGAGAGCAAACTCAGCCCACTTAGATAAACTAGTAGCCTACGACCATCACCACCGATCGCTATGACCATCGAAGAGCAGGCTACAACTACCACACGATCGCTAAAACCACTGCTCACATCGCTCCAACTATATATCACAACCGCCAGAAGTTACAATCGCTACGACCAATCGCTATGATTATCGAGCAGGCGACTTCGACTACCGATCACGACTAGGCAGTAAGCTTCAACCATCGATCACCAGGCTACGACTGCCACAACCGATCACTACTATCGATTGCCACGTCTTACGACTACCGATTACAAAATCTATCGCTACCTCATGGTCATTATGCCGATCAGATCGACCAACCACAAAGTCGTAAACAACGAGATGACACCAATAGTCATAGGCCACGAAGTCGATAGCCAAAAAGCAAACCAATATAAAATCCTCAAAAACCATATTCAACCTTCATACATACTCTAATCCAAAAGTCAATTACTCATCACAACCATAGGGTGACCTCCACATGCTCTCGCAATCTCCTTCTTGATAAGTATATTGACAAACACAAAAAGGTATGAAGATGAGTTTGTTTTTGAAAAGAAAAGCAAAAAGTTGCAAAAACCACACATGGTCCACAAGAAGAGAAGACAGAACCCATGACCATGTTGGCAAAGTGTGAAATGGAGCAAACAACAAGAACGAGCACGTTTTCTACAAAAAGCTCCAAATCAGACCTATAGCACCTCACAAAAGTCCAATCTTGCTCATGGTCCAAAGAAAAGAGCAATTTCTCACCATGACCATTTTCATAGCAAGATGACCATGCATTCTCTCCCTTCAATGCCTTTTGCACCCTTTAATGCCTTTTTTGTTGGTGATATGCCCTAGAGGCAACATGGAGATGTTGAATATATCACATACTATGTTTATGATACATTGCTTTGTTCCTTGAAATAGACATTATCATTATTGATCAATGAGTATGTGACTTATTCATGAGACTCTTAATGCCAAAATGTTGCTATTTCTAAATGATCCCCGATTATATTTCATATGAGGAACAAATATGATTCAAAGATCAACATATGTATTGATTGATGATCATGTCTCATGGATCATGGTATGGAGATACCAAATCAATAATATGGACATGTGTTAGTGAACATATGTTGGATAGACCCGCCATGAGACACTGCAGAGATTCCATGTGTCATCGGTTGGTCTCAAGTAGTGTTTATGTGGAATCCTTAGACTTGAGATCATCATGGTTCCCAGATGCGTAGTAGCTACTTTGGGACTACTAAACACTACTCCGTGGCGGGTAGTCATAAAAGTAGTCTTTGGGTTTGCCATGAAACATGTAGTGGGATGTGAATGATCAAGATAGAATTTGCCCTCCTTATGGGAGAGATATCTCGGGCCCCTCGATGTAATGGATTATGAAAGTGCATGGCCATGTCAAGGTGATTGAGGAGTCAATCACGAGTTTATAATCCATCACGGAATCGAGAGAGTGATTGAGCTATTAAGAGGATGACACGTGTCTTGCCTTGAGCTTAATCTATATCGTGAGGCAAAGGGATTAGTACATGAGAACATTACGAGTTCAAATAGATATGATCTTTACGTATACTTTGGGGTTAATATGTCTTACTAGAGGCCGCTATTAACACGGTGACCGGAAAGGTGTTTCGGTCGCGACCAAGTATACGTGAACCTCTGGTCGCACACTTAACGGGTTGGAACACTAATTCGAATGTGATTCGGATATGGGCTCAATTCGGATAGAGATCCGGATAGACTCCTATTGGGCCTCCGTCCACGAGGCCCAAGTGAGGAGGTCTATATATGGAGGCGGGGCCGAGGAAAGCATCCGATAATCCCGAGCTAAACCACGCCGCCACCTCCGAGCCAAACCCTAGCCGCTCGCGAGTCTTTGGTACACTCGCGATCGGCGTTCCACCGGACGTGTGGATACCGGTGGAGACGCTGCTCGTTGCGGCGTTGATCGGCATCAACAACCTCTGATTGGATCGCTCGTGGTGCGGTTGATCGCGTGGAGGAGACGATCGGTTCGGGACGATCGACTACTTCCACTACTACCTCGACGCGCGTGGTTGGATCGGCTTCTCCAACTCTTCTTCCGCTAAGCTGCGCGTCTAGTGGTAACGATCCATGATCCCTCCTTAAGCATGATGTCCTTGTGTGCGCGGTAGAAAAATTTTTGTTTTCTGCTTGCGTAGCCTTCGCCCGATCCATTATTTTTCTCTATCATTTTCCCCCTTTTGGCAATAGAGTCATCAAGATGTATGGAAAAAATAGAGCATGAATGAAATGGAGTGATTGCATTTGATTCATTTTAAGCATTAGAAGACATGAAGATTATCCAAAGTGACTTTCCAAATATTACACCGAGCCATAAAAGGTGAAAGCGCTATCTAGATCATGACAAACCATGTATTGCCAAGCTAAAGCCAAATAAGTCATAATCTAAAATTAAATAGATTGTTTAATATGTTAAGTTACTCAAGATCATAGTCTAGCTAACGGTATCCAAAAATGAATCAAGCCATGTGAATATTCTAAGTGGAACCAAGAAGCTATAATTGAGTCAATCTAGAGTGCTACAAGTTCGAAATTGAGACATTTTGTTCAAGCACTTGATATCACTTCTAATTGAGCAAATTTAGCACATTTGGCATTTTCAGAAATTCATGGTTGGCTTCATCTATTTTTCACAAGATTTCGTTTTCTTAACCATGTGCTAGATCTCAAGCCTTATGCGATCACTCCAAGCAAGAAGCTTAAGGAAGTGATCTTGGTCATTCAAAACTCCCCTTAGTTCATGCCTAGTGCAATGACATACCGTCTCATGAGAAAGGATTGGTGAGATCATTTTTTCGCACAAAAGAGATCTTTTTGCATTTTCTTGACTTAGTTCAAGAACAAAGATTTAAATCTAACTCATTCTTCACTAATGAACTAGCATAGCTCAATCTAAAGCTCAATGTAGATTCAAACTCAACTCAGCTTATTTGACATGGCATGAATCATAAGAGGATCACTAGAACTAGACTAGTTACTAGATCCAACAAGACATGACTTAATTCAAGTTGTTCACATTTACTCAAGCTAGCATGACAAAAGCTAGGCTACACATAGAAAGTCATGATAAATATAGCAACCTAGCACAACTCATGGTAAGATATAAAGCAGTCTTATCATGTCATACTGGATAATAATCAGGGTTCCATGTATTTATATTACAATGCACATTTGTTGAAATTAAGTGCAATATGATGCAATAAAAAGGAAATCCAGCTCCCCTTCAGTAAGCGAGTCAATTTAGAAGCATTTTGGTTCAAGTTGAGTTATGTCATCATTAGGTTCCAGAAAATCTCAAATGAAATCCCCCTAAACCAAAGCAATAAGCCAGAAGGAAGAAGCTTGGATAGAAAGAAGAGATGGCAGTCCTTACAGCATAGACAAGATAGAAGGAATACTATTGCTCAGACTTGCTCTCATCTACCTCATATGACTCTAGGACTACCAGCTGGTCATCTAAAACACTAGGGAGTAAACAGGTTCCCTATCTACCCAAGGGGGCCCAACCCTTGCTAGACCTAAAAGAAGTGAGTTAACTCAACCTAGTGAGAATAGACGCAACTAATAAGCAGCATCCTAGCATCATAAGATGAGAGAAAGAAGTCTAAACAGCTAAGAATGAGAACCACTATAGTCTATGCTAGAAAGACTAACCCAAATGCACCCAATGAGCAAAGTGCAACAGAATGAAACAGAAGCATATGAACAATATAATACATAAGGATAGACCACCCCAATCTCTCCCCGCAAGGTCGTGAACCTTGAGCTATCTAAAGACTTGGTGAAAATGTCAGCCAACTGGTGGCACTCTCCAAAAATTGAAGCACTATGTCACCCTTCTCCACATGGTCTCTAACGAAATGATATCTGATATCTATGCGTTTGGTCTTAGAGTGCTGCACTGGGTTCTTGGCAATGTTAATGGAAAAAGTGTTATCATAGAAGAGAGTAACACCATATACGACTAATCCAAAGTCTCGCAAGGTCGAAACCATCCAAAGCACCTGACTACAGCAGCTAGCGGCTGCAACATACTCGGCCTCTGCGGAGAACTGTGCAACACTGGGCTGATTCCTAGAAGACCAAGAAACAAGAGAAGTATCAATGAACTGAAAAGTGCCAGAAGTGCTCCTCCTATCTATCCTACAGCTAGCAAAGTCTATATTGGAGCAGGCTCTAAGGGAAAGACAAAAAGCTGAAATGTACCAGATACCATAGTCCAGAGTAACTCGAAGTTACCTGAAGATGCGCATCACCGCCTGGCGGTGAGAGACGTGAGGAGAAGCCTGAAATTGAGCGCACAAATACATGGCGAAATGTATATCCGGCCTCAAGGCAGTGAAATACAAGAGGGAGCCAATCATACTGTGGTACTCCTTCTGATCTACCAGCTCACCATCCTCATCTAGGTCGAGCGTGGTTGATGAAGCCATTGGAGTTGACACTAGCTTGCCATCACTCATGTCAAAGCATCTTAGGAGGTCTCGAGTGTACTTGCCTTGATGAAAGAAAATAACCTCCCGAGTTTGCTTGATCTTTAGCGATCACTCGACAAGAAGAGACATCTCCAATGGTGATTGTCTCATCACCAGGATGTTAGACTAGGGAAGAGAACCAACGAGAGTCTCCGGTCATGTGTCGAGAACAACCGGAGTCGATGTAATGCCCTAGACATCGATTCGGCGTTTTCGATAGTATTTAGCGGATTCGCGTAGATTTCTATTTCTTTCGTTAAATTGGGAAGGCGGGTATGGGCTGCACACTTATCTAAAAAGAAAAAAAGAGAAAGAGGAGGGTTGTTGGGCTGTCCAGAGAGGGAGGATAGACTTTCCAACGACTTTGTGTAGTCATAACGACTATGTTTGGTCGTAACGAGTACCAGGTACTCATAGTCGTGGGACTGGGCTTCAACACCTTGCATCGTCTTCCTCTGACCGACGCCGCTGAGCTCGCCGGTGGAAGAGACGACGACCAGAGCTGACCACCCCCAAAATGGGTTGCTCATGCCCTGCCGAGGAGGGGAACGACATCGTGGTGCTCCGAGGGTGCTCCGGTGGGAAGGAATCGGACTATGGAGGTGCCAATCGATGGATTGCTCACCAGCCAGATTTGGGGAAGAAAATGTTGCCGGCGATCTGTGGGGCACGGGAGACTAATTGCTTCAAGGATGAGAGGGAGCGGAGTGTGGTGAAGCTGTCGGATGCGAGAGCGGGCTTTTATAGCCACGGAAAAGCGGCAGGCGACAGGAGGGTAGTTGGCGGTCGACGCAATGGCACGGCGGCGGCGTTGCTACAACGCTTACGATGGGTCGGCGCTCAAGGCATGGGCGGGATTACCTGGTGATGCCTGCATAGTAACGGCGTCAGGAGCGCGCGAGACGAGCTTGATGCGATGGGAGCAGGAATACTATTGGTGATGGCGTGGTCTTTGATCAGAGCTCAGGTGACGAGGTGGCCATTGCATCGTATGGGTGATGATAGAGAGGTGTTAGCCGACGTGACATGACAAGAGCAGGGCGCAGATGTGGACGCGATCACGACGTGGGGGTGGTTGATCAATCTCGGCGGTGGCTTAACCGGGGTGCCGAAAGGTGGTGACACGACGGTGGTCGCCGTGCATGACACGATGATGGTACTATGGCGGTCGTCGGTGACATGGGCGCCAAGGCAGGCATGGCGGAATGAATGTGATGTCGTCGGGAGTAGGAGCGCGGTGATGGATGAACAGGGATGAGCGGGGCCAGGCGAGAAGAACAAGAACGGGAGGAGGGAGAAGGAGAAAGGGGAAGGAAGCGAGGGCATTCGGACCCAGCGGCTGAGGAAAGAGAGAGTGAGGAAGAGAGAAAAGGAAAAAGTACTGGGGGCCCATATGTAATGAGGGAAAAGAAAGAGAGGAAAAAGAGAAAGGCTTAGGCAAAATTTTGGAATTTGGATTTTTAGTTTAGATTTTACTTCACACTAGGATTTACTAATTTATAATTTTGCATGATGTTCATGAAGGATCGGAAATGGCAACAGAGAGGGGGTGAATGGTGCCCTTTAAAAATGCCCCCCGAGTATTCACACGAATTCTTCTTCGATAGCTAAAAAGCTATGAAGAAGGAAAAGGTTTGCTCACTTTTCTGAAAAAGTAAAGACCAGATACTACAAATCTGTCTTGCCGAAGACCTGAAGAAATCAGATGAGAAGAAGGCTCAAAGCAAACATTCTGACTAAATTCTTTCTCTATACGAACCACTTCAGACAAAAACTGATTTTACTAAAAGAAACCAAACCAGGGTGAAACAACACAATCTGCAAACTGAAAACAGGAATGGAAAACTGAAATGCAGAGCAGAAACTGCAGTAGAATCTTGGCTGGAAAACCTCAGTACAAATGCATTTTAAAGCAGCCTAAAACAGCAGGAATGTAAATTGAAGTGAACAGCAAACTGAAATCACAAAACAGGAAATCTGAAAACTGAATATGCAGCAATCTGAAACACTTCACTCGAAAAAATGTAAATCAGACTCAAAACGATAATAAAGAAGAATCGACAATCTGAAATCTGCGGTCAAAAACAAAGAAGAGATGTCTTGTTTCTACAAATTGAAACAAGAAGAAAACTGCTATTTCTGCAGCCAAAATAGCAAGAGATGTTTGCGGTTCTGCGAGATGAGAGGTCGCCAAGAGAGGCTACGAGAGAGTAAACTAAAATACGTAACTTGCGATTTCAAGAAAATGTGAAAAATGCTTCTATTCTTTTTAGCCTAAGTGAACATGATCTTATCTCAAACATCATTGGGACCTATGGAATCCAAAGAATTCATCAAGAGAGCTAGGAATCAAGATTTTGACAGAAATCTGAAACTTGACAGAGAATGAGCTAATTTCCCAATTACTCATTGTTGTCACCTCTTTTGCTCATGAATTTTTGTAATGAACTTAGCAATGACAAGAGGATGTGAGGGCTTACATCTGGGCACAACTTTTGAATGGAAATCTCAAGAACCCAGAAAACCCTAAACAAAGAAAAACAGAGAATGGCTTCATCTTTGTTCTTGAGGAGAGAACAACGAAGATAAATGATTGCTCTCGGAATGGCTAGACAAAGAGCTCTTTGGATTCTCCCAATTCATAGCAACTCATTTTATAACTTCAGGAACAAAGAATCAAATCAAACAAAAGGGCAGTGAAGAATAGAATGCAATCCTGACTCAAAAGAAAAACAGAGAAGTGCAAGAAAAACATAATAGCTCAAACTTAGGACTTTTCATATTGATTCAGAGACAAGGGTAATTACATAAGTATTCTTCTACAACCCTCTCCTCTTTTAGAAGGCAAGGCCTCACCCCCATATGGAAAATCAAGAAGTGGCATACCATGCCCACTCCAAGCCTTTCATCCATATCGGGCAAGGGTCAGAGTCAACCCATTTTAGGAGGAAACCAGCCTCCTACTTCAAGCTTGAGTCAAATCCCGAATTTGCCCCTCAAGCGCCTTCCTAAGCTTCCGCCCGGTACCTCAACCGTTTGGACCTCTACTCCTCCCTGAGTCTTGTCCCGGTTCACCTCGCTGTACACGATCGCTCCCGGCATCCTGACCATCTGGACCTCAACTCCTCCCTGAGCCTAGTCCCGATCCTCTCGCTGCTGCCCGTCGTGTCCACCCGACACCGACCGAGACCTCCGACTCCACCTGAGTCTAGTCCTGGTCTGTTCCGTCGTGCACGACCGCAACCGACCTCCAAACCGTCTGGACCTCCGACTCCTCCCTAAGCCTAGTCCCGGTTCTCCCGTCATCACCCGTCGTGTACACCACCGGTAGCTCGAGCCGGTTCTCGCCTCCGACTCGCAACCACCTCACCAGCCTCGATCATCTTCGGCATCACCGACCGTCTAGACCTCAACACCTCCTGTGCCTAGTCCCGGTCCTCCTCGCCTCACCATGACCTTGCTCCGAAGTCCTGCAGTCACACAGACAAGCAAACCATCACATAGCACCGCACGAAACAGCATAATCATCATAGCATAAGTAAAAAGGCACTCAACCCTAGAATACCCAAAACAAACTCAAACACACTAAAACCACCGTCAATTACTCATCACCAACATGGGAATACCTCCACATGGTCTCTCAATCTCCCCCTTGATGAGTATATTGACAAATACAGAAAAAGGCGCAAGAATTGAGTTTGTTTGAAAGTCAAACATGGTCCATGAGAAAGAGAATGATGCTAATGACCATGTTAACACAAGGAGCAAAAGAAAGAGCAAGTTTTCCTCAAAGCTCCCAAAATTGGCCTTTTCTCCAATATTCGCCCCCTTTTGGCAATAAAATCATCAAGGTGCAAAAGAGAGAATATAGCATGGTGTGGCTGAATTTTATTCAATGCTAAACAATTAGAGCCATGAAGATTATCCAAATTGACTTTTGAGTATTACACCAAGCCATAATACATATGAATGCTATCTAGATCATGACAAGATATGCATAATCAAGCCAAGCCACATAAGTAACAATCTGAATATTAGATGAATTTGTTAGCATGTCAAGCCATTCAAGAGTAAAGTCTAGTTAAAGGTATCTAAAGATGATACAAGCCATGTCAATAATCTAAGTACAACCAAGAAGCTAGAATTGAGTCAAATTAGAATGCTACAAGTTCAAGAATGACTCATTTGTTCAAGTACTTTAGTCATTTTGTAATGAAGCAAATTTAGCATAATTGACATGTTTTACGTTTGAAACTCATGGTCGTTTCCAACCAAAATTTTAGTCATGTGCTAGATCTCAAGCCTTATGCGACCACTCCAAGCAAGAAGCTTAAGGAGATGATCTTGGTCATCCAAAACTCCCCCCGAGTTCATGCCTAGTGCAATGGCAAGCAGTCTCATGAGAAAAAATTGGTGAGATCAGTTCTTTCGCACATAAAAGAGATCTTTTTGCTTTCTTAAAAGTTGTACTAAGTCATGATTTATCAAGAAACTAGCATAGCTCAATCTAACGCTCAATTAAAGATTCAAGACTCAATTTAGCCTATTTGACATGGCATGAATCATAAGAGGATAACTAAAGACAGACTAGTCTCTAGAGCTAACATGACATGTCTTAATTCAAGTTGTGCAATTTTAATTAACTTATCAATGGCAAAGGCTTGACGACACATATGAAGTTATGATAAATCTAGCAATGGCATGATGTAAGGCATTGTAAACATGTTATATATGGATAATAGTCAAGGCTCCATGATTATATTACAATGCAGAATGCTAGAATGAAATGCAAGGAAATCCAGCTCCCCCTCAACATGTGATGCACTTTCAGTTCAAGTTGAGTTATGTCAATATTAAGCTCCAGAAGCTCCAAAAGAACTCCCTCTGAACCAAAGATAAAAACTGAGAAGCTGGCAAAGAAAACAGAAAGGGCAGTCCTTAAAGCATAGACAAGATATAGATGATACTATGGCTCAGACTGACTCTCATCTACCCCATATAACACTAGGACTATCAACTGCTCGACTAACAAACTAAGGAGCAAACACGTTCCCTGTCTACCCAAGGGTGGCCCAACCCCTGCTAGAACCGATAAGAAGTGAGTAAGCTCAACCTAGTGAGAAGAGAAGCAGCTAATACTCAGCATCGTAGATCACAAGATGAGAAAAAGTCTAACCAACTAGACGAGAGAAACACTCTAATCTATGCTAGGAGGACTAACCCAAATGCACCCATATGCAATGCAACAAAATGAGAACAGGAGCATAATATACAAAATAAAACAGTAAAGCACAAAGCTCCCCCTCACTACAGTCCATAAGGACTAACCACCCCAAGCTCTCCCCGCAAGGCTGAAAACCTAGAGCTATCCAAAGGCTTGGTAAAGATATCAGCCAACTGGTGGTCATTCTCCACAAACTGGAGCACTATATCACCCTTCTCCACATGGTCTCTAAGGAAGTAAAACCTGATATCAATGTGCTTGGTCCGAGAGTGATGCACTGGGTTCTTGGCAATGTGGATAGCAGAAGTTTTATCACAAAAGAGTGGAACACTATCTACAACTAACCCAAAATCCCGTAGGGTCGAAGCCATCCAGTACCGGCTGCGAGAATCGCGGCAAAGAACATACTCGACCTCTGCGGTGGACCTGCAACACCGCATCGCTAGAGGACCAAGAGACAAGAGAAGTGTCAATGAATTGGCAGGTGCCAAAAGTGCTCTTCCTATCTATCCTACAGCCAGCAAAGTTTGCGTCTGAATAGGCTCTGAGGGAAAGACAAGAAGAGGAAGAGTACCAGATACCATAGTCAATGGTAGCTCGAAGGTACCGAAAGATGCGCTTCACCGCCTGGCGGTGAGATACGCGAGGAGAAGCCAGAAATCGAGCACATAGACACACGGAGAAGTGTATGTCTGGTCTCGAGGCAGTGAGGTACAAGAGGGAGCCGATCATGCTTCTGTACTCTTTTTGATCAACTGGTTCGCCATCCTCATCTGGGTCAAGTGAAGTTGTGGATGCTATTGGAGTTGATACCGGCTTACCATCACTCATGTCAAAGCGTTTCAGGAGGTCACGAGTGTACTTGCCTTGATGCAAGAAAGTACCCTCCCGAGTCTGCTTAATCTGGAAGCCAAGGAAGAAGGTCAACTCACCCATCATGCTCATCTCAAACTCGGTGCTCATGACATCCGAGAATTGAGAAACAAGAGCATAAGAAGAGCCGCCAAAGATGATACCATCCACATAAACCTGGACGAGTAAAAGGTCATTGCCATGCCTGCGAATGAACAAGGTCTTGTCTACCTTGCCCATCTCAAACCCATGACTCAACAAATAGGACTTAAGCCTCTCATACCAAGCTCTAGGGGCCTGCTTAAGTCCATACAAGGCTTTGGAAAGCTTGTAGACATGATTTGGGTATTTGGGGTTCTCAAAACCTGGAGGCTGTCTAACATAGACCTCTTCCTCAATAAACCCATTGAGGAAGGCACTCTTGACATCCATCTGGTAAAGCTTGAAACCCTTAGAAGCTGCAAAGGCAAGCAGGATTCTAATGGCCTCAAGTCTAGCTACAGGGGCAAAGGTCTCCTCAAAATCTAGACCCTCAATCTGGGAGAAGCCCTGAGCTACCAGTCTAGCCTTGTTTCGAATAATCACTCCATCCTCACTCTGCTTGTTCTTGAACACCCACTTAGTCCCAATGACATTGTGACGTCGAGGAGGCTCAACAAGCGACCAGACCTTGTTTCTCTCAAAATTCTCTAATTCCTCATGCATGGCATTGACCCAAGACTCATCAGATAGTGCATGACACACATCCTTGGGCTCAAACGAGGCAATGAAGGCAGAATGGAGACAGAACTGAGACAGTCCTGACTTTGAGTGTGTGACACACTCAAAAAGGTCTCCAATAATCTGCTCGGAAGGATGGTCTTTTTGGATGTTTCGGGGAGGAACAGAGCCACTAGCTCCAGAAGAAGCAGAAGGCATGGGCTGATCACCTCGAGGTGCAGTGGAAGAAGGCACCTCAGGGGGAGCAGGATGAGGAATAGGATCGGGTAGAAAACCCTCATCTCCATCATTCTCATCATCCACAAAGATGGTCTCGGACGCTCTAAAGAACTCGAGATATCGGGCCTAGTCCCTGACCGCCTCATCAAGGTCACCTCACTGTGTCTCTACCATTTTGCTAGACTCGCAGCCTGCACCCTATAAGCCACAAGAAGTCGAGTACCCAGAAAGATCCCATCACAAGAGTGTGACTCGAACTTATCTAGGTTCTCGGACTTCAAGATAAAGCACATGCAACCAAACACATGAAAATGAGATATACTGGGCTTTCGCCCATATCTCAACTTATAAGAACTGCGGTGCAAGTGTGCCCTGAGAAAAACTCTGTTGAAAACATGGCACGCGGTGGCTATAGCCTCAGCCCAAAACTTCCTGGTGTAGAGTACTCATCAAGCATCGCCCCGCCATCTCAACCGTGTACGGTTCTTCCTCTCCACAACGCCATTCTCACGAGAGACGATGGAGAAGAGAACGGTGCTCTACACCGCCTCACCACGAACCTCTCAGTAGGAATTCTTGAACTCCGTGCCATTGTCATCTGCGGATCGCTTGTAAGGCACCCGAAGCTCAATGAAAGCCTACTAAAAGACCTCGAAATGTGTAAACGCCTCATCCTTCGAGGCTAAGAAAACACCCAAGAATACCTCGAGAAGTCATCGACCACGACAAGGACATACCACTTCCCTCCTGCAGACTGCACTCGAGCTGGTCCGACTGTGTCCATATGGAGCAACTGTCCTGGTGCATCGGTCATAGTCACTGTGACCGGAGGATGAGAAGTGGCAACCATCTTGCCATGCCGGCATGGAGTACAAACTAGATCTTTGACCATTTTGAGTTTCGGCAGACCACGAATGAGATCGTGGCGCTAACTCGGGTCAAATGGTCAAATCCTATATGACCAAGTCTCCTATGCCAGAAAGTGAGGTCACGGGACTCTGAAGCAACTAAACACCGGAGAGGATCACCAGAAGACTCAACAAAATCAGCACGAAAGATCCTCCCATAACGAGAAATCCATAAACCGGACACCCAAGAGTCAAGAATTTTGCAATTGTTTTTCTTGAAGCTCACCTCATAACCGCTATCGAAGTCGAGAGACCGAAAGCAAGTTGTACTGCAGCTTACTAACAAAGGCAACTGTAATACCCCGGAACGAATTTATTAATTATTTGTTTAATTTAAGAGAGGGCGAAGAAAGAAAGAGTAAAATAATTTGTTTAGGGGTTTTCAAAAGTTAAGGCAACTGGGCCGGGCTTCGCCTGTGGGAATTTTGGCCCAAGGGAGGAGGGAGGCCACCCTTAACCCTAACCTCTCCACCCTAGCGCCCTCATCTCTCCTCGCGCCCATCCCCTAGCGGCCGCCGCCCTGGTGGCGGCCGTTTCGCCCGCCGCCCTGCCGTGGCAGCCGCCTCGCCCGCCATCCCGCCGCCCGCCGTGGCCGCCGCCGCCCTCGTCTCCGTCGCCGCCGCCGTCCTCTTGCGCCGTGTCGCCGCCGTGTGCTGCGCCGCTGCTGCCCCGACGTTTCCTCCTTCCGGCGCCGACGTCGTCGTCCGCCGCCGCACCGCGAGATCCGGGGAAAGAGAGGAGGATTTCGCGAGGAGATCACGGGCGTGTTCATCGAGTTCATCGTGTTCGTCATCGTGTTTTCATCGTGTCGCCAAGGGTAATCCCTGTTAGCCTCCTAGATGAGTTTTTAATCGAGTTAGATTCGTCGGTTTTCCGGGCTGCCGGGACAGAAGTTGTTAGTCGGCAGTTTTGGGGTAGATCCGTCGGGATTCCGGTCTGGACCCCTTCTAGAAAATTGTAGAGGACGTGATTATCTTTCCAGGGAGTACTAGAACACGTTATTCGGATTTGTGTAGCGAAAGTTATGAATTTTCTAGTGCGGCTGTTCTGCAAATTCGGTTTGGGCGACGGGAATTGTGGCGATTCAGGATTCCTTAAAATTGGGAAAGTTGTAGATAAGTTTCTTAGCTTTCCAGAGAGGTCAAGAAGTCCGGATTCCGAGTTTCTGGGTGGAAGTTATGATCGTTTTAGTGCGTTGTCCAGAGAGTCCGTCGTGATTGTTGATGTTTTAGAAAAGGGTTTGGATCGGGTAGAAAACGGCAGAATTTGGAAGGCTCCCCAACTAAGTTTATTTACATAATTTAATTTTCTTTCTAGAAAGTCTGAGAATGCTTAATTTGGATTTACGTACTGGAAGTTATGAATTTTTGAAGTCGGCTGTCTGTGGATGGGCAGAGTTGACCGAGGGGAGTTGGGGATTTAATTGAGATAAATTGTTGGGGTAATTGGGGTTGCTGATATTTTGTATCTAGAAACCCGTTACTGTTATGTTAGTAATTATTAATTAATTATTCAGGAGGAGAGCGGATTCGTGGGTTGCACCTTCTCGCCGTTCTTCGTATTCTCGCTTAAGGTAAGTATAATAATGGTTAATTCGATAGTATGGATTGTGGATGAATGATGAATGTGGATGTGTGATTTATGATATGATTACGTGTGTTCATGCTTATGAAAAATGCTATGTGGTACAGGTTATGGTTTATTGCAATTGCAAATATAATTGAAGTAATAAAACTATAGTGTGAATTGTGGATGAGTGATGCTTTGGAGAAGATTGTTCTAAATTGTGTGTTTAAATGATCTTGGTTATGATAATGATTTGTTGGTACTATTTATGGTCAATTGTGTAGGACCGAAATGGCGACAGAGGGGGGGTGAATGTCGTTCTCTTTTAAAATCGCCCCTCTTGAATTCGTACACTGATTTTTCAAGCAGATGCAGAATGAAGCAACTCACAGAAAATTAATTCTGCTGAAAGCTGGAACGCATGTGATACTAAAAAATTCAGCATAAATCAGAGAGTAATCAGTAAAATTTTCAGCTGAAAATATTGCCGTTTGATCTGCATGCAAAATCGTCAAAGATCAGCAAAAGAATAAAAAGAAAAACGACTTGCTTCACACAAGAACCAGCCGAGAGACACAGATCACTTAGTCGGTCACAGAGACACACATGACCACATGCTGCATGAAGAAAGACAGCAAACCGAAGGAGTTAACTTGGAATGATTGAAATGCTCGGCCGAAAGTGATCTCATCACAACAAGAATCGACACAGACAAAAAAAGAAACATGCAGAGAGCAGTTGACAAGGAGAAGTACAGAGATAAGGTGAACAACAAAAGAATCTGTAGCTGACTCCCAACCAAAAACAGACATCGAAAAGCAAGATCTGCCAAACCTCTGCAGTCGAATCGAAAGCAAAGAAGGTCCAATGAGACAAGGAAATTACAGAAGCTTTAGAAAACAGACTGCAGACTAAATTAGGAACAGAGAAAGCTTTGTATTTCGGCGACTGAAGGCATAGCAGCACATCTTCTCAGAAGATTGGACAGGAAGCAAGATAAGAAAATAAAAACTAAAGAAGACACTCAGCTGCAGGAAAAAGGGAAACAAAACCCTGAAAGGAAAAAGAGAGGAAATTTTGAGCAAGTAAAATCTTTGGAAGAATTTGGCTGTTGAAACTTTGCTATCAGGAATAGCTAGCCAAGAGGTTTTGATGAGAATCCCCAGACTTAATCAAAGGTATTCAGCAGCTCCTTAAACATGGAATATTCTCAGACCAAAGAAAAGAAAACGGCAGGAGAGACTAAACACAAATTACATGTGATTTTTACCATCTTTCCTCATGAGACTTGGAAGTTTAGCTGGAGTTGATCTTAGAATCTTGAAATCACATGCCTAAAGCATTCTTCACAGAGATAATCAACACAAACATTTAAGGCACAGAAAATAACAAAGAAAACTTCACATGAGCAGAGCTAAATGCACCACCGAAGAAATATCTCAAATAGAGAAATCTTCAATATGATTCATAGAGAAGAAAGATAGCAAAGGAGCCCCGATACGCATAGACAATAGAACACGAAGAAAGATCACAAGATTTTCAATCCATCCTCTCCCTCTCAATCATCAAAAACACCAAGAGCCTCACATGCTTCTTGGGAGGAACACAACACACATAAAGAACTCTCTAAAAGACTTTGTGATCCTCGAAGGGGTATGCAGCCCCTCACCTCTATTTATAGCCCTTGGCTAACGGGTCTCAGCGCCACCTGCGCCTAGTCCGGTCCACCGTGTCTCACCACTCCGCCTCGATGTCCCGCAACACACGTACAAGAAAGCACATCAAATAGCACCGCTCGATACATGTAAGCACAAATAGCATAATCAAGTCCAAACCCGTACATGCATTATCGAATATACATCCTAACCCATACGACTAAGTTTGACCAAAATCCGACCGAGCCTGCTGCACCACGCAACGTCGTGGTCCGAACAAACCTACTCAAACTCGACTTTTGAAAAGCAGATGTCAATTACTCATCACTCACAATGGATGACCTCACATGGTCTCTCAATCTCCCCTTGATGAGTATATTGACAAACACCAAAAAGCACAAAGTTGAGTTTGAAGAGTCTAACATGGTCCATAAGAACAAGAATGAACCTAATGACCATGTCGTTAGAAGGAGCAAAAGAAAGAACAATTTTTCCTCAAAGCTCCCAAAGTGGCTTTTTCTACCACTATTCTCCCCCTTTTGGCAATAAACCCATCAAGAATGCAGGAAGGAGAAAAAGTCATGAAAATGGATGAAATGACTAATTTGATCATTTTAAGTATGAAAAACCATGAGAATTATCCAAATGACCATTATGTATTACATCAAGCCATAACATACAAGTATGGTACAAGGATCATGACTATGTATGTAAAGTGAAGCTAAGCGAGATAAAGCATAATCTGAATTTTAGTGAAAGTGCTTAGCAAGTCAAGTCAAACATGATTTTAGTCTAGCTAGAGGTATCCAGAAATGAGACAGGCCATGTCAATAAGCTAAATGGAACCGAGAGGCTAGTGTTGAGTCAACTAGAGTGCTACTAGTTCAAGAATGATACAATTGATGGAGTATATTGAACTTTTAGCAATTGAGCACAATTGACAAACTTTGACTTTAGAAATCATATGATTGTTTCCAACCATTTTTTTGTTGTTTAGTCATGTGCTAGACCTCAAGCCTTATGCGACCACTTCAAGCAATGAGCTTAAGAAGATGATCTTGGTCATCCAAATCTCCCCTGAGTTCATGCCTTGTGCAATGGCAAGCCGTCTCATGAGAAGGAATTGGTGAGATCAGTTTTTTCGCACAAAAGAGATCTTTTTGCTTTTAATAGATTGTACTAACTTATGTGTCACCAAGAAACTAATATAGGTCAATCTATTGCTCAACAATGATTCAAGACTCAACTCGACCTATTTGACATGGCATGAACCATAAAAGATAACACAAAGTCGACTAGTCTCAAATATGAACATGACATGAATTAGGTCAAATTTAGCATTTTAATTAACCTATCATGGCAAAGACTTGACTACACATATAAAGTCATGATCAAATTAGCAATGGAGCACAAATCATGGCAAGATGTAATATAATGAAAACATGTCATGAGTGGATAATAATCAAGGCTCCATTAAGTTATATTACAAAACAAATGAAGAAAATCCAGCCCCCTTAACTTGAGATGCAACTTTTAGTTCAAGTTGAGTTATATCAATATTAAGATCTAGAAGTTCCCAAATGAACTCCCCACAACCAAAGCAATAAAAGAAAGAGTCGGCAAATAAATCAAGAAAGGCGCCCTTAAAGCATAGATAATATAGAGAATACTAATGACTCGGACTAACTCTTATCTACCCCATATGACTCTGTGACAACAAATGTCGAGTAAAACACACACTAGAGAGCAAACTGACTGCCTCACCCGAGGGTGGCCCAACCCTCGCTAGAACCTAGAAGAAGTGAGTGAGCTCAACCTAGTGAGATAAGAAACAGCTATCCTGAAAGCACAAGATAAGAGCAAGAAGTCTAAGCACTCAAGAAGAGACACACTCTAACCTATGCTAGAAGGACTAAGCCCAATGCTTGAAAATGCGATGCAACAAGAAGGATACGTAAGCATAAAGAATATGATAAACAAGAAAGCCCAAAGCTCCCCTCACAACAGTCCGTAAGGACAAACCACCCCAAGCTCTCCCCGCAGAGCTGAAAACCTCGAGCTGTCCAGAGGCTTGGTGAAGATATCAGCCACCTGGTGGTCACTCTCCACGAATTGAAGCACAATGTCACCCTTCTCTACATGGTCTCGGAGAAAATGATATCTGATATCGATGTGCTTGGTCCGAGAGTGCTGCACTGGGTTCTTAGCAATGCTAATCGCAGACGTGTTATCGCAAAAGAGCGGAACACGATCGATAGCTAGCCCAAAGTCCCGCAGAGTCGAGATCATCCAAAGCACTTGGCTACAGCAACTGGCTGCAGCAACGTACTCGGCCTCGGCGGTGGACTGTGCAACACCGGACTGCTTCCTCGAAGACCAGGAAACGAGAGAAGTGCCAATGAACTAGCAGGTGCCCGAAGTGCTCTTCCTATCTATCCTACAGCCGGCAAAATCTGCATCCGAATAGGCTCTAAGAGATAGACAGGAGGAGGAAGAGTACCATATACCATAGTCAATGGTAGCTCGAAGGTACCGAAAGATGCGTTTCACCGCCGGCGGTGAGATACGCGAGGAGAAGCTCAAACCGAGCACAAAGACACACGGAGAAGTGTATGTCCGGCCTCGAGGCGTGAGGTACAAGAGAGAGCCAATCATACTCAACTCCTTTTGATCAACTGCTCGCCGTCCTCATCCGGGTCAAGTGCGGCTGTAGAAGTCATCGGAGTTGACACACCCTCCCGAGTCTGCTTGATCTGGAAGCCATGGAAGAAAGTCAACTCACCCATCATACTCATCTCAAACTCGGTGCTCATGACATCCGAGAACTGTGAAACTAGAGCATGAGAAGAGCCGCCAAAGATAATGTCATCGACATAAATTTGGATGAGCAGAAGGTCATTGCCAAGTCGGCGAGTGAACAAGGTCTTATCAACTTTACCCATCTCGAAATCATGCCTCAACAGATAGGACTGAAGCCTTTCATACAAAGCTCTAGAGGCCTGCTTAAGTCCATACAACGCTTTAGAAAGTTTGTAGACATGATTAGGGTATTTGGGGTTCTCGAAACCTGAGGTCGTCTCACATAGACTTCTTCCTCAATAAAGCCATTGAGAAAGGCACTCTTGACGTCCATCCGTAAAGCTTGAAACCTTTAGAAGCTGCAAAGGCAAGCAGAATTCTAATGGCCTCAAGTCTAGCTACAGGGGCAAAGGTCTCCTCGAAATCTAGACCCTCAACTTGGGAGTACCCCTGAGCAACCAGTCTAGCCTTGTTTCGAATGACTACCCCATCCTCACTTTGCTTGTTCTTGAACACCCACTTGGTCCCAATGATATTGTGACCTCGAGGGGGCTCAACAAGCGTCCAGACCTTATTTCTCTCGAAACTCTCTAGCTCCTCATGCATGGCATTGACCCAAGACTCATCAGAGAGAGCATGACAAATGTCTTTGGGCTCGAAGGAGGCAACAAAGGCGAATGGAGACAAAAGAGTGACATGCCAG
This sequence comes from Bonia amplexicaulis, assembly GCA_036346245.1. NCBI lineage: Eukaryota > Viridiplantae > Streptophyta > Magnoliopsida > Poales > Poaceae > Bonia > Bonia amplexicaulis. The sequence continues at coordinate 105,572 of JAYGGG010000320.1, read as the reverse complement.
ATTTTGAGCGAGTAACTCGCTTAAAAAGGTCTCCAATGATCTGCTCTGAAGGATGAGATTTTTGGATATGTCCGGGAGGTCCAGATGAGATGAAGAGTGGCCTCTACCGTGAGTGACGAGGTAGAAAGCAGAGCCACTAGCTCCCGAGGAAGCAGAAGGCATGGACCGGACTAGGCGCAGGTGGCGCTGAGGGACTGGATCAGGTAGACAACCCTCGTCTCCATCGTCCTCATCATCCATGAAGATGGTCTCGGACTGCTCCAAAGAACATGAGATGTCGGGCCTAGTCCCCGGACTGACCTCATCGAAAGTCAACTCACAGGTCTCTACCATTTTACTAGACTCGCAGTTCCAGACCATATAGGCCCGCGAAGAAGTCGAGTAGCCTAGAAAGTGTCCATCACAAGAACGTGACTCGAATTTATCTAGGTTCCCGGACTTCAGAATAAAGCACTTGCAACCAAACACACGAAAATGAGAAACACCGGCTTTCCATATCTCACTCGTAAGAGGTGCGGTGCAAGTGTGCCCCGAGAAAACTCTGTCAAACATGGCACGCGGTGGCTATAGCCTCACCAAAACTTTCGCGGTGTAGAGTATTCATCGAGCATCGCCCTGGCCATCTCGACCAAGGTACGGTTCTTCCTCTCCACGACGCCATTCTGCTGTGGGACGTGCGGAGAAGAGAACTGGTGCTCTACACCTATCTCATCACAGAAAGCCTACTGAAAAGACCTCGAAAATGTGTAAATGTCTCATCCTTTGAGGCTAAGAAAACCACCCAAGAATACCTCGAGAAGTCATCGACCACGACAAGAACATACCACTTCCCTCCTGCCGATCAAGACTCAGCCGGTCCAACTGTGTCCATATGGAGCAATGTCCGGTGCATCGGTCATAGTAACTATGACCGAGGATGAGAGGCGGCAACCATCTTGCCGCGCAAGCATGGAGCACAAACCGATCTTTGATCATCTTGAGTTTCAAAGAGACCACGAATGAGATCGTGGCCGCTAACTCGGGTCAAATAGTCAAATCCAATATGACCAAGTCTCCTATGCCAGAAGGAAAGGTCGCGGGACTCAGAAGCAACTAAACAACGGAGAGGACCACCAGAAGACTCAGAAAAATCAGCACAAAAGATCCTCCCAAAGCGAAATCCATAAACTAGACTACCCGAAGAATCAAGAATTTTGCAATTGTTTTTCTTAAAACTCACCTAAAAGCTGTCATCGGTAAGCGGAGAAACGGAAAGCAAATTGTACTGCAGTTTACTAACCAAAGCAACATCTTTCAAAATAAATGAATCATTAATGCGCACAGTACCTTTGGCGATGACGCGCCCAGATGAAGCATCCCCAAAGGTGATCGTCTCATCACCTGGAGCACGGGCAAGGGAAGAAAACCAACGGGAATCTCCGGTCATGTGTCGTGAACACCCGGAGTCAACAAGCCAAACATTTCTCTTCCCTGCGCGGCGAACCGGAGTCAACAAGAGAGCAAAGCCTCAGTACTGGGATAAATCAAAATAGATTTTGGAACCCAATACTGAGTCACACGTCGAGCAGAAAAAGTAGTCACACACGACTGACCTCTATCTACCCCACGCCTCGTCACGCAAAAGCGTAAGGTGCGTGTGTAGACACAAGTCATTCGGGTCCGACCGCTTTCGGAGGCGAGTCGAGCACCCAAGAAGATCTCGATCACGCCGCGGGTAGCTATCTCGACGGGGGAAGCGAGATCTACCCTCAGGACGGCGGAAGTCACGACGAGGAGCATCACGAGGACCAAAACCAGAAGTCTCAGAAAAACCAAGTCCTCGATGCTGTCCAAAACCATGAGAAGCAACTGAGGCAAACCTAGACCTCATGTTGGTCTTAGGTGCACTCAGAGTCTGGGGCTGACCCTGAATACGCCTAAGAGGCTCAACACGGTCTCTACACGCGATCTTGGCACGCTTGAAGCAATGGTCAACCAAATGTCCATCCTTCTAACAGAAGGTGCAATGATACCGCCTTCGAGAGGTCAAGTAGATGAGATGGCTTCGCTTTTGAGAGGTCGGTCGTGGTGAAATCACCTTGTCGCCGAAACCTTGGACAAATCCCACGATTTAAATTGAACTTTCTTGTTCTTGGGCTTGACCTCGATCACACCTGCGGCTATGGGTCTGAGCACGGCAGGTGGATGCTTCCTTCTGTCCTCATAGAAATCATATCCTAGACCTTGATTGAATTTGCAAATATTCGATTGGTCTAGAATAAGATTAAGCTTCTTCTTGCCTCCCACAAATTTCTCGAGAGTGTTCATAAGATACTGACACTCCCGAAAGAGAGAGGTGCAAGAAGAGCAAGGTGGGAGGAGACAGTGAGGTAAGGGCGCGAAGAACAACCAATGCGAGAGGAAAGACCGACTTGTGCACGCACGGTAGACTCGTAAGGGACGCCTTACTACTAGCAGATTGGTTCACGTCACTAGGAGTCTCTACCTTACTCGGGGGCTTCTCCCCCTTCTCCACAATCACACTACAAGCACAAGGTGGCTTCTCTAGTAGGTCCTTAGTTAGCTTCACACATTTCTCATCCAATGCAATCAAGTTATTTTCTTATTGTTAGCTTCACACATTTTAGTTTGTTAGAACTAATGCATGGTGAGCTAACAGGGTCCTTAGAAGCATACTGAGCCATTTTCTTATTGTAGTCAATCATCTCTTGAAACTGCTTAGAAATGATTCAAGCTCAGCATCGATTTAGGACAATTCACACATGAAGTAATAGGCTCAAGTAGAACAGCTTGTAATTAAGCAATTTTATGATCTGCCCGTTTTAGGTTCATCTTCAAATTATTACAATTTTCACAAATCTCGGGCAGATCGAGAAGCATAGTGTAAAGACCTCTAAAAGCATTGTCCTTATCCTCACAAGAGGTGCAAGAAGTAGTCTCAACAATAGTAGGTAAAGCAACAGCTATCCTACTCATTTCTAACTCAGCAAGTAGACTAACATTCTCCACCTTAATTATATCAAGCTCAGAAGACAGACTAGCATGAGAGGTCCTTAATTTTTCCATATTACCAAGCAAGGCACAACATGTATCACACGATCGTCACGGAGGGAGTAGATATAAGTGAAGTAAGCTCCCGTGACAGTCTATCTACTTCCTTCTCCAACTCGCTACACCTAGCTCTAGATCTAGCATGAAATCCTCCTAGCTTAAGGAAAGCTTCATTAAGTTGGTCATAGGAGGGACATACCTCGTCGGAGTCGGAATAGAGCTCGCTGTCGCTGATCTCACCCTCAAGGGCCATGAAGCACATGCCAGAGAAGTCGTCGCCGCCATCCTTGCGTTCTTGATCTCCCGTCCCATCGTCATCGCTCCATTCCTCCACCTCGCTGAGGTCGAGGTCGTCGAAGGCGGTAAGAACGCGGTGGAAGAGTTTCTTGGCTTTGCCAAAGTTGCGAACGCCTTCTTGCCTTGCGTCCGAGCCGGGGCTTCTTTTTGCGGTTCTTGCCTGAGTAGTCGTTCTTGCCCGAACCGCCGTAGTCTCCTTTGCCCTTCCCGGCCTTAGGCGGTTTGCTCAAATGTGGTTGGGGCCACCACACTCAAAGCAAATCATCGGTCCTCTTCTTTTCCGTCCCTCCTCCTCTTGTAAGCATGGGAGAACTTCCGAGCTATGAGGGCGCTTGATCATCCTCTAGCTGCTCTAACGATCATCGCTACATCACGAGAGCAGCTAGGAGAATCCATAAAGAGAATCGGCGGAAGAACCGGTCAAGTGGGATTGGTAACTAGTGCCATCGATCGAGACTTGACCGACGAGAGACTATGTCAATCTCTTGAGTCTTGAGTAGCGAGCAAAGTGCGCCAAGAGTCGTGGTCGAGAGGTCCGTGGTGTCCTTGATGGTAGTCACCTTCATCTCCCAAACCCAAGATCGAGTGCGAAAGAATTTGTGGAGCATTATCCGAGTCGGAGTATGTGAGACCGACGACTCGAGGTTGCTCAAAATCTTGTGAAAGCGAGAAAAGCACTCGTCAAGGGACTCACCGGAAGCATCTCGAATTTGTCAGATTCACGCTGAACCGGTCTTGTCGCCTCGTTTTATTTGGGTGGTACCCTCATGGTAAGCATTGAGGTCACCCAAATATCGGCCCGACGCCGTGAGAGATGCGATCAAATTAAACTCGCTCAATCCTCGAATGATGATGTTTCTCGCCTTGCGTTTGCCTCAACATCGCCCATATTCCGGCATTGATGTTCTCATCGGCGGAACAACAAACCGGACTTTGACCTTTCACCGGATGGCGTAGCCTCGAGCTCGGATGTAGGTCTCCATCCGACTCTTCCGTAATGGAAAATCCATCCCATCAAGATCGGGGCTTGGTCGAGTACTTATCCGTCGCCATGGCTCTTGAGACCGGTTAAAGATCTATCAAGAAGAGCTAACGGCTCGATACCAATTGTAGGACCGAAATGGCGACGGAGGGGTGAATGTCGTTCTCTTTAAAATCGCCTCTTGAATTCATACACCGATTTTTCAAGCGGATGCGAACAAGCAACCCACGTAAAATTAATTCTGCCGAAAGTTTGGAACGCATGCGATACTAAAAATTCAGCATAAATCGAGAGTAATCAAGAAAATTTTCACCGAAAATATTGCCGCTTGATCTGCATGCAAAATCGCCAAAGATCGTGAAAGAATAAAAGAAAAACGACTTGCTTCACACAAGAACCAAATAGAGACACAGATCACTTAGTCGGTCACAGACACACATGACCACATGTCGCATGAAGAAAGACAAGAAACCGAAGGAGTTAACTTGAATGATTGAAATGCTCGGTACGAGTGATCTATCACAACAAGAATCGACACAGGACAAAAAAGAAACATGCAGAGCGGTTGACAAGGAGAAGTACAGAGATAAGGTGAACAACAAAGAATCTGTAGCTGACTCCCAACCGAAAACAGACACCGAAAAGCAAGACTGCCAAACCTCTGCGCAGTGAATCGAAAGCAAAGAAGGTCCAATGAGACAAGGAAATTACGTAAGCTTTAGAAAATGCATCGCAGACTAAATTAGGAACAGAAAGCTTTGTATTTGACGCGATCAAGGCATAGCAAAGACATCTTCTTAGAAGATTGGACAGGAAGCAAGATAAGAAAATAAAAACTAAAGAAGACACTCAGGTGCAGGAAAAAGGGAAACAAAACCCTGAAAGGAAAAAGAAAGGAAATTTTGAGCAAGTAAAATCTTGGGAAGAATTTGGCTGTTGAAACTTTGCTATCAGGAATAGCTAGCCAAGAGGTTTTGATGAGAATCCCCAGACTTAATCAAAGGTATTCAGCAGCTCATTAAACATGGAATCTTCTCAGACCAAAGAAAAGAAAACGGCAGGAGAGACTAAACACAAATTACATGTGATTTTTACCATCTTTCCTCATGAGACTTGGAAGTTTAGCTGGAGTTGATCTTAGAATCTTGAAATCACATGCCTAAAGCATTCTTCACAGAGATAATCAACACAAACATTTAAGGCACAGAAAATAACAAAGAAAACTTCACATGAGCAGAGCTAAAATGCAGCCACCAGAAGAAATATCTCAAATAGAGAAATCTTCAATATGATTCATAGAGAAGAAAGATAGCAAAGGAGTCCCGATACGCATAGACAATAGAACACGAAGAAAGATTACAAGATTTTCAATCCATCCTCTTCCTCTCAATCCTCAAAAACACCAAGAGCCTCACATGCTTCTTGGGAGGAACACAACACACACAAAGAACTCTCTAAAAGACTTTGTGATCCTCAAAGGGGTATGCAGCCCCTCACCTCTATTTATAGCCCTTGGCTAACGGGTCTCCAACCCGTTCGCCGGTAAACCCTAACGAGCCATCTCCGCTTGTGCAGCCTTGCGAAATTACCGATTCACCCTCCCGCACCTTCCGGAAGCTTCACGCCCTTGTCTCGCACGCCTCGCAACCACGCCGAGTCCACGCCGTCTTCGACACATCCTAACCGCTCGACCTCGCCGCCACATGCGCCTAGTCCGTCCACCGTGTCTCACCACGACTCGCCTCGATGTCCTGCGCAACACGCACAAGAAAGCACATCAAATAGCACCGCTGGATACATGTAAGCACAAATAGCATAATCAAGTCCAACCCGTCGCATTATCAGAATATACATCCTAACCCATACAACTAAGTTTGACCAAAATCCGACCGAGCCCGTTGCACCACGCAACGTCAGGGTTCGAACAAACCTACTCAAACTCGACTTTTGAAAAACAGATGTCAATTACTCATCACTCACAATGGGATGACCCTCACATGGTCTCTCAAATTGAAACTGAAGATGTTCATGAGAATTTATGATGCATAGATATTGTGAATGCAAGTTTTATTTGTTGAGACATTCACACATATGCATCATGTCGATATTTTGAAGTCTTGGTCACGAGATGACCAAGTGTCGCACCGGATTTTGCAATCCGTAATCTGCATGTGCTCATCGCATTATTCCTCGGATCGCAGATAATGCACACAGATACATTGCTGAATCATTTCATACATCGCGGAATTCACAACAAGCCATAATATTATTACATAGCAAAGGTGAAGTTAGGCCTTCACAAAGGCGCAGTTGTTACAGTAGGGCCAGGCAGGCCGAATATTTACATTACAAAAGTCCAACAACGGAAGTGATACAAAGTAGGCCTTTAAACCACAAGCAACGACTGAGGGCAAAAGTGGTCATACAAATATTACTAGGGTTCTAGTAATGTCTGGATGAAGCCACACCTTAGGCTAGATACCTAAGGTTCTAAGCGGATTATTCGTCCTAATCCTCGCGCGGTCCCTCCTTCAGAAAGTGTGCTTCCTCGTAGGCATAATGGATCTTGAGCTCCCGAACTGGATTGTTGGTATTGCAGAGTGAGCACACTAACCACCGTGCTCACGAGCCAACACACAGAATGCAATAGGTAGTATGCAAGGCTTTTAACAAGGAAAGGCTCAGGTTATTTTATTTGCTGAAATGTGCTCTTTGAACTATAGTACTTAAAGTTCCCTAGGACCCAGCCGCTTGGAATTTTTAAACATGATACTCAATGACATATACTGATTATTTCTATTGAATCGAGACCATCCACCATTACGTGGTCTCTGCTCCTCATACCATACCTTCAGCGTTATAACCGCTTACTTTACCACTGGGATGACACCCAGGACAATTCAAATAAGGGTCTTTCTCTGCCCTCCACTTTTTCCATTTCCACCCGCAAAGTTTTGGAAATAGAACTATATCCAGTTAAGTTCCCATGTCCGCCCTTGACCGTAAGCACGGCTATTCGAATAGTTTTGACTCTGCAGAGTGTGTACACTTTACCCACATGAGATAGATCTGCTCATTGCCCCACATGATTCCTTAGCCATGCGCTTGAGTAGACTATCACGGGGCTTTTACAATGCATTTTCCTAGCGTAGTTACGATCGCTAAGGTTTCCACTTCCTCCTGTATGACCACCCTTCCAAGCCCCTCTGCGCTTATCACGCCGGAGGATGTGGCCATCCTCTACCGCCTGTGTTCACACCGACGCAACTCTGAAATTAACATCTGTTGCAACATAAATATAAGCATGCAATTTGTAGTACTTAAACCAAAATACTTTTATCGAAAACATAGGCTCAAAATGATCAAAGCATTGACTCGCCTTGGATGCAAAGGTCGGGTTCGGGTGTTGGAGTCTATAGCAATGGACTTCCTCTTCTTGGGCCTCGAAAGCTACGCTTTATACACGCTAAAATTTAGATAAAAATCATCACAACACAATAAAAATTTGAACAAGCTTCAAAATGTTGGTTCTGGTTCTATTAGGTAGCCCTTGATTTTAGATGAATTTAGAAATTGATTTCACTAAATTTGGAGCTAAAATGAATAAGTTATACACATTTGAATGCTTTCGGTTTAATTAAATCTCAAAATTAATAAACTCGACAGATGGGGCCCATCACAAGGACCAGGCTATGCAAGGCCGACACGGGGCCCGGCGGCATGGCTCACGCCCGCCTCCGCTGCCCCGACAAAGGGCCCGGGAGGCACACGCACGCCCTTGCCACAGGACTGACAAAGGGGCCCTACCGTCAATGGTAGGTCAGAGAGCACCACGACAGTGGGGCCCACCGTCACGGGAAATTAAAAGAAAGGCTCAACCTCAGCGCCAGTGAGCGGGGCTTGAACGCGCACCGAGGGAACCGGGGCGGGAGAGGTCAAGGCCGCTAGCCACCGCTAGCAACAAGATCTCAACCATATAAGGGCGCATACCCTTTTGAGGTAGCTCGCGAGGGGGCGAGGCGAGGTGGCCCGCCGAGGGAGGCGGCGGTTGTCGCCGGCGAGGTAGGCCCGACGAAGTCCGGAGTGCCAAACGCGTGTCGGCACCGCAGTGAAGCTTCCGCCGAGTCGGGAGGGTCGGGATCACCGGGGTGGGTCGGCGACGAGCAAAGCAGCGCGGCGGGGAGGTCTGGCCCGGCGAGCTACGGTCGACGGCTAGCGAGAGATGCCGGAAAAGCTTGGCGACGATATGGGGATGTTGGGGAGCAAGGAATCGAGCTCCCACAAATGAGGATCGTAATCGCTGCGAGGGCCGACGGTCGAGTTGGGAAGAAATAGGATCGCCGGCGCTGGGTGGTCAGGGGGCGATTAGGCCCGTGGAAGGATGGGGAAGCATGGCGATCCGCTTGAGGTGACCCATGGGCATTATAGCCGACCGGAGTGGGTCAGCCACGCGGACCGCCAGGGACACGGGCGGTGCGCCGCGGCGGTGTTGTCGTGGCGACCACGGCGGGGGGGGTGTGGCGGGTCGTGGGCGTGTGGGCGGATCCGGTGGAAGAAAGGGGAGCGCCAACGACAGCGGGCCCGCTTGTCACGAGAGAGGCGCGGCGAAGGAGACCGCGGGCGCCGAGATGGTGCCCGGTGGGACGTGGCGCCATTGGGACCGAACGCGTCGGCCTGTGGAAGGGGAGGGCGGATCCGGGGCGACGTGGCGGATCCTATCATTCCACGCCGGTAGGGGTTTTATTATTGATTTTAATTTTCGAAATGCTAGAGGGCTTAATATAACTCGAAAAATATGTAATTACCACCAAAATTTCTAGAAAAATTCGCAGTAGCCCTAGACATATTTTGGGTCTAGCAAAATTATTTCCCACCGAGATGGCCATTATATTTAAAAACTTTGGGCCCACAACTGGATCCTTTTCTCTTCCTTTTTATTTTTCTCCTCTTTTCTTTTATAAATTTTATGATATTACTATTTTGTGTACAAATATTCCTTTGGCACTTTGACAAACTTATTTATGTTACTTTTGTAAATTTTTATTATGGATCATCTTTTCAGATTCGAATTCAAATTTAGAATTCCTTATTAATAAAACATGTGGGTTCTTCCTTGAAGTTTTTCAGAAAAGTATTTTTAGAACCCAACTCAACATAATGTGTTACAGAATATTTCACAATATTTTATTATACAATTTTTCTAAGTTTTCAGGATGTTACAAACCTACCCCCCTTAAAAGAATCTCGACCCGAGATTTGACTTAGCTAGAAACAAACGGGGTAATTTACAAATGATCTTCTCGCTCCCAAGTGGCTTCTTTCCTTGAATGGTGACTCCATTGCACTCTGCACAAGCGAATGGATTGGGTCCTGGTTCTCTTTTCCACTGTGTCCAAAATTTTGATGGGACGCTCTTTGTAGGTTAAGTCCTTCTCGAGTTCGATTGCTTCTAACGGGGCCTGGTCTTCCGGCACTCGCAAGCACTTCTTCAGTTGGGACACATGGAAAACATCGTGTACCTCGCATGTGTTTGGGGGTAAGGTTAATGATAGGCAACCTCTCCCTTCTTGGCTACAATAGGGAATGGCCCAACATAGCGTGGGGTGAACTTGCCATTGACCTTAAATCTCTTGACCCCACGCAAGGGCGACACCTTTAAGTACACATGATCTCCAACTTCAAAACTTAGGGGCCTTCTCCTTTTATCAGTAGCTCTTCTCACGGATTGGTCGCCAAAGAATCGATCTCTAATCGATTTAACTTTTCTTCGCTGCCTCGTAGTTTTGGGACCAAACACATAGTTTTCCCCACCTCGACCAATGGAGTGGGGTCCACATTTTCGCCAGATAAAGCTTCAAAGGGGACATCTTCAGTCGATTGGTAGTCGTTGTTGTAGACAAACTCGGCATAGGGCGTGCTTTTATCCCATTCCTTCGAGAAGTCTAGTGCACATGACCGGAGCATGTCTTCTAATATCTGATTTACCCTTTCCATTTGTCCGCTCGGTCTGGGATGGTAGGCAGTGCTGAAATCCAAATGGGTATCTAGGGCTTCATGCAGACTTGCCCAAAAATGTGAGGTAAATTGGGAACCTCGATCCAAACACCATTCGCTTTGTACGCTGCAGTGCACACTATGCGGGACATGTACAACGGTAACTTATCTCCCTTATACGTTGTTTTGACGGGAATGAAGTGGGCAACCTTGGTTAACCTATCAACGATGACCCAGACCGAGTCACAACCGGACTTCGTTCGCGAAAATCCGGTGATGAAGTCCATGCCAACTTCCTCCCATTTCCATTGAGGTATTTGCAAGTGGTCGTAGCAGCCTATGACGCCTTTTGGTGTTCAAATTCACTCTTTGATGACATCACAAGAAGCGACGTGCTCAACAATGTCCCTTTTCATCCCTGGCCACCAGTAGTATTGCTTCATATCTTGGTACATTTTGGTACTCCCAGGATGAAGGGAATATGCGGAGCTATGGGCTTCCCTGAGCATCAAATTCTTAAGGTCCTTCTGGTGGGGTACGAAAACACGGTTTCGTACTTCAGAACTCCTTGATGGTCCAAGGTCATTTTAGGGGCCTTCCCTTCTTCCATCAATTTCTTCAATCTCAAAACAGTTGGGTCTCCTTTCTGTGCAGCCTCTATCATTTCTTCAATACTTGTTTGATTTTCCAGAGTGGTTAGGGCTCCTTCTTCTACAATCCCTAGGTTCAGGGCTAACAGCTCTTTATATAGTTCAAGCTGGTGTTCCTGAACCATAAGGTTATTGCAGTAGGCCTTCCGACTCGAGCATCCGCCACTCGCTAGCTTTTCCAGGGTGGTAGTGGACACTCATGTCATAATCTTTAATCAGCTCTAGCCACCTTCTTTGCCTCAAGTTAAGGTGCGATTGGGTGAAGAAGTACTTGAGGCTCTTGTGGTCTGTGTAGATATCACAATGATTGCCAATGAGATAGTGCCTCCAGATCTTCAGGGCATGTACCACGGAAGCTAACTCCAAGTCATGGGTTGGGTAGTTGGCTTCGTGAGGGCGAAGCTGCCGGGATGCATACGCCACAACCTTGCCTCATTGCATCAGCACATCCCCAAGCCCTTGATGTGACGCGTCGCAGTATACCTCAAAGTCTCGACGCACATCGGGCTGAACAAGCACTGGGGTGGTAGTCAATCTCTTCTTCAATTCTTGAAAACTCTCTTCACATGCCTTGGTCCAGCCAAATACCTGCTCTTTCTTGAGCAACTGGGTCATCGGTCGGGCAATTCGGGAGAACCCTTCAATGAACCGCCTGTAGTATCCTGCTAATCCAAGAAAGCTCCTCACCTCAGTGACTGAGGTAGGCTGCTGCCATTCCGTTACTGCAGCAATTTTGGCGGGGTCAACAGACACTCCTTCTGCAGACACTATATGCCCTAGGAAGCTGATGTCCTGCAACCAGAACTCACACTTGCTGAATTTGGTATAGAGTTGGTGTTCCTTCAGCCTTTCTAGTACCAAGCGTAGATGCTCAGCATGCTCGTCTGCGGTTTTGGAGTAGATGAGAATATCATCGATGAATACTACCACAAACTTGTCCAGGTAATCCATGAAGACCTTGTTCATGAGATTCATGAAATAGGTAGGGGCATTGGTCAACCCAAAAGACATAACTGTAAACTTATACAACCCATATCTATTGGTGAAGGCGCTCTTCTACCTAATCTTCGCCAGGATAACCTCGACCTTAAATCAATCTTGGAGAATAATGTGGTTCCCCAAGGCGATCGAATAGGTCATCGATCCTTGGCGATGGGTACTTATTCTTGATGGTTACTTCATTTAACGCCCGATAGTCCACACACATCCTAGCGGTGCCATCCTTCTTCTTTACAAAGATTACCGGGGATCCCCAAGGTGAGGAACTTGGCCTAATAAAACCTTTGTCCCGTAGCTCATGAAGTTGCTTCTTCAATTCTTCCACCATCTACGATCATCCCATGGTCTCTTGGAGATAGGGGCGCATGTGCTTTAAGTTGATAACAAACTCGAGATCTCTACTTGGTGGCATACCGGCGGTTCCTCGTGGAAGACTTCAAGATAGTCTTGTACCACCATCATTCCTTCCAGTACATCTTCACAATAATATATTTCTCGCCCCATCTATACGGTCGGTCCACCTTTACCACAATGGTCACCGGCACTTGGTCAACTTAACTTGCCTCAAGGCACAATATAGTATTCCTTGGTGTCTAGCTAACCAGTCCATCACTAGTATAATATCCAAGGTCTGGGAGGTTAGCACGACTAAATATGCTAGGAATATAAACTTTCCATGACAATTTCTACCCCCGGACACACTAAGGTGGCCTTAATCATTCCTGCGGGTGAACTAAGCACCAATGCTTTCTTCAACAGGTGGACAGGCAGTCTAAGTTTATCCACATACCATTGGGCTATAAATGAATGCGATGCCCCAGAATCAAAGAGGACACGTGCTGGTAGGGTCTTGACAGAGAACGTGCAAGAAGACTCAAGCAGCCTCCTCGCCTTCTTCCGCTGTGACATGATTAATCCTTCCACGATTTGGAGTTGATGCAGCCTGTTGGATTGAGGAGCCCGATTCCTCTGTGGGTCTGTCAAGCTTGGCCTCGGCGGGGTAGTGCCCAAATTGAACTTCACCGGAGTGGTCTGCCGCTATGGGCAGCGATAGGCGTAATGCCCCTTCTCCCCACAGTTGAAGCAATTGAAGGAGGTCGGAGGATTTGCCCCTGCAGATTGGCCCGAGGGGCGAGGAGTCTGGAACATGCTACCACCTGGACGAGGTGCTGGGTTTGGGCTCTGAGATGGGGTTGTCCCAGAGAAGGGGGAATTGTTGAAGAACCTCTGGATGAACCTTCCATGCGGTCGTTGAACAACCTGCTTCCGTTTGCGACTAGTCTCTAGGTTCTTCTTCTCATTTTCCAGGACCAACGCCTTATTCACCACCGGTGAAAACTGGGAAGTCTGCGTGATGAGTCGCACACGGAGTTCTTCATTCATCCCTTCAAGAACCGGTCAATTTTCTCCTCTTCATCGCCACATCCTTGGGGGCGTAACGGCCACCGATTAAACTTGGTGAGATACTCATTGACTGACAGGCCACCCTGCTTCAAAGTTCTGAACTCGTTCTTCTTTATTCGCATTACTCCGCTTGGATGAAATTGGCCTTAAAGGCCGCTTGAATTCTGGCCCAGTTATAGTTCTGCGCTAGCTCGGTGGGGTATCCTCATATCCTTTGGTGGCGTGTAATTCTCCCACCAGCTACCGCCCCCTTGGAGTTGATGGGTGCAAAGAGCACTTGGTCATCCTCCGCAGACGGCCAAACGAAGCTTCCTTTTGTGTCCATGACCAATCTTCCGCTTAGGGCTCATCTGCCCGGCCAAGGTGAGGCCGGTCCCGATGAAGTCGCCTGTGCGGAGGCGTGAACATTGGTGTGGGTCTGCTGGCCTGCGTAGATAGCCTGAAGTATTTGCGTTTGCTGCGCCATTACTTGCGCCATGGATGGGTTAGCCGGTGGGGTGGGAGGTTCACCCCGACTTGGGCCTCTACCTCTTCCCACGTCTTTGCGCTTCTTGGTGGCATCTACTCACCGCATGTCCGGGTTCGCACCGACCAGCGCGGTAACTCTATGGTCGCCATCTGCAGTATTTTTGTTTTCTGTCAAATCTTTTGTTGTAACCCCATAAGACTACATCCCAAGGTCACCATACCAAAGAACCAAAGCCAACATCAATAATAGAAATATTTTAGAACACAAGGCCGTTTTCATTAAGCATAGACAACACACCACATAGCCAGCTTTTTATGGCTTCACAAGCCATGCTGGGCTTTACAAACTTACACATAGACGAAACTAAGACATCGCTTAAATCACTACTAATAAGACGGGATCCGTGGTTGCTAACACTAGCCAAACCCTCGCAAGCATCAGATTTATCGAACCTCGCATCGCTTACTCCTCCATGTCACCAACACTGGACCGGAGGGGTGTAATCCGACACTCGAACGGGACTGCCGCCACTAAACTCGGACGGGTCGGTGTCGGAGTGAGAGCGTAAACGGTCAAGGCGAGCCTCTCCTGCCAGAGCGGACCGGGGCCCGGGCCGCACGCTCTTCGTGTCAGTAAGCCTAGTGCGGAGTCCCGGAACCCAGCGGAGGTGCCGGAACCGGGGTCGGTGTAGGTGTTCATCGAGTGCAGGCGCTGCAAGCCGCCGCCCGCTTTGGCTCGCCAAGGCTCGCCAAGATCGGGCGAGCTGCTCGCAAGGAGTCCACCTCTATGTGGCGTGCGAGGAGGCGCCCAGCGCGGTGATCTCCTCTCGAGCCACCACATGGGCTGTACCCATGGCCCGAGTGAGGTCCACCGTGTGTAAGCCTCGGTCGCCCTCCAACTCTGTCACCCGTCCCGCTGCACCGGGCGTGCTCGTCCGCATGGGTGGTAGGTGAAAGGTGACTCTAACACCGCCGCGCGGATGTCGCAGCCGGGCGCGCCGACGGGCGGCATCCTCAGTGCTTCTTGCCACCAAAGCCTCCGGTGGGTAGTCGAAACACGTGAGACTCAAGGCCGGGGTAGATAAAGATCTCCACCAACTAGGACTCGCTCCTCCTATCCTGGTCCTCCGACCGCGCGGTAGATGGGCGCGTCCTCGTAGCCAAGTAGTGGAGTAGTTTGCGAAGTATATCCGCAAACTCTCCTCACGCACTCTGTGAGCGAAGAAGTCCCAAAGTCCAGCGTCTGCAGCCCACGCCATCTGTAATTAAATAATATCGTTAGTAATTTTCAAAATATCAACTGAAAAGTAGAACAGAGTAGAGCTAGGAAGGATGCGGGAAGAAACAATACGCTATATTTTTGAGAAATTCCTTTTATACATTTTTCAATATACGCAAGCCTAAATACTAACGACCACCTAAGGTTTTACCCTACAACAGACGCCTCGATACCGACTCTGCGGTACCGGATTTTGCAATCCGTAATTTTGAGAATTCCACCAGCTTGTTGTGAATTATTCACGGATCGCAGATAATGCACACGTATACATTGTGAATCATTTCATGCATCGCGGAATTCACAACAAGCCATAATATTATTACATAGCAAAGGTGAAGTTAGGCCTTCACAAAGGCACGAGTTACAGAGGGGCTGTGCAAGCCGAATATTTACATTACAAAAGTCCAACAACGGAAGTGATACAAAGTAGGCCTTTAAACCACAAGCAAGGACTGAGGGCAAAAGTGGTCATACAAATATTACTAGGGTTCTAGTAATATCTGGATGAAGCCACACCTTAGGCTAGATACCTAAGGTTCTAAGCGCGGATTATTCGTCCTAATCCTCGGCGCGGTCCCCTCCTTCTGTAGCAGGTGCTTCCTCGTAGGCATACGGATCTTGAGCTCCCGAATCTGGATTGTTGGTATTGCGAGAGTGAGCACACTAACCACCGTGCTCAGCGAGCCAACACACAGAATGCAATAGGTAGTATGCAAGGCTTTTAACAAGGAAAGGCTCAGTTATTTTATTTGTTTGAAATGTGCTCTTTGAACTATAATACTTAAAGTTCCCTAGGACCTAGCCGCTTGGAATTTTTAAACATGATACTCAATGACATATACAAGTTATTTCTATTGAATCGAGACCATCCACCATTACATGGTCTCGCCCTCGCATTCATGCCTTCAAATATTATAACCGCTTACTTTACCACCGGGATGACACCCAGGACAATTCAAATAAGGGCCTTGTAACACCCTAGGACCCACAATGCCCCGGGATGCTACTATTGCTACTCTTCAGCTAGTCAATTTATAAAATAAACTAAACTAGCAATAATTACAAAACAATATAGTATAAGCGGAAGCGTAAACAACTAAGATAAACAGAATAGATAACAAATCATTAATCATAATCAACTATAACAAAACATCTATAGGAACGGTACACAAATTTAATATTACTAAGAAGAAATTTGTCAATAAAATAGCTAAACAAAGACTAGATTTCTTTCAACTTTATTTCAGCATTAAGGTTATAATACAAGTGCATCGCATGTGTGCCGCTCTACCCTTCCCGATGCATGCTCAAAGTCCACCTGTAGGAGGGGAAGCAAGAGTGAGATAAAATCTCAGAAGCAAACTGCTTAGCAAGTTATTCAAACTACAAGCAATTTAAACATCATCATTATAATTTCATACATCCACAATTACAATTTATGTTCATAAATATTAAACCACCATAAACTTTCATGAATCATACCTCTTAAATTTCAGATTTAATTAGCATGTGAATGCAATCATTTATTCCCGTATTAAATGCAAAAGTAAACATTTATTCCTCTACAAACCACAATAGATTAATCATCGACATTAAATCTTACACAATTAACAATGTTTACATCCTCAACATCAAAACACCATCCATGACGGTAAAGTATTAGCAAATAAATCTTGTTTAACTACTTTAAACATCATCCACTACCACTACCAACGGCAATAAAACATATGTATGTTTTACTAATACATTATTATTTCTCACATGCACATTTGCTATCATCAATTAATATGTATATGAGAAAAGAATTTCATGCCGTAATCACAACCCTTACCATACACAAGGGACGAATCCCATTCCACCACCACAACCACAATCCTCACAAATAGCTCACATGAGCCAAATCCACAACACAACAATGAAATCAGAATTCCACATTACAACTATAGAGTTGAATAATCCACAAAATAACTTCACCACAACATATTGCATATGGATGCAAATAAATCTTTCCACAACATATCTTCACCACAACATATTGCATATGAATGCAAAAATAAATCTTTCCACAACATATCTTCACCACAACATATTGCATATGAATGCAAAATGGCATATGGATGCAGTCATTCAAACAACAACTGAATGCATATGAATGCTTATCTTCCTTCCACTCTTTCCAAGGCAGGAATTGCTTCCGTGGGAGAAGAGGTTGTACCGAATGCGGTCGCGGCTAGGTGCGGCGACATCCACATATGCAAATGACATGATATGACATGAATGATATGATAAATCATAAATCACATTAATTCATCCACAAGGAGCATTATCAAGCTCTCAACATCTCCACATCCACCACAAATTAATTTCATGTTCCACACTATAACATTAAGCAGGAAATCCACATGTCTACTAGCAAAGTTAATAACATATCACTTGATCAATACTTGCTACCATCACCACAATTAAAATATCATGCAATCATGGCATAATGTATCAAATTACGATAATAATGTAAATTGCAAGTAGAATGAATAACAAGTTAAACGGTAGCAACCACCGCTACATTCACTTGCCTCAATCCGATGAAGCGAAGCACAACAGAGATCAAGAGCCAGGACAAGACCACCTGTCCATAAGACAACTCTCAGCACACAACTACAGCATACAAACATGACATAAATATATAAAACATCGCTAGAGACCGAACCATAACAACTCCTCTCCGCTCCACAATTCAACATTTATTCTCTGCAGCAGCGCTGCTTCATAATTTTGAATCTTTAAAAATATAGATCGAAAAATAGCAAATAATACCTCTCTGGATTCATGACTTAAAAACCTACAATTTTCATGGAGAACACCTATTTTTATTTTAAGAACAGCTAGGAGTAATTTAATGCCCAAAACAGAGGAAGAACTCTGCTCTAGCAGATTGGGCAGCCGCGTTCAAACGCGTGCCCATGGCAGTACAGAGGCCTAAAAATTCCCAAATTTATACAGAAGCTAGATATCTAAATTATCTACAACTTTCCAAACTACAGACAAGGCCAGAAAATTTGTTTACTATTTTTAAACCCCGGATTACAGTCGGACTGTACCAATCCGTCCGCCTGCCAGACAGCGATATTGCCGACTCCGTATATCCCAGATCCCACGGTATAAATATTTTAAAAAAATACAATAGATACATATGGAAATTATCTACAACTTTCCTTTTGGGGAGACCCGCAGGAAAATTCGTTTACTAATTTTAAACTCTGGTTTACCGTCGGGCTGTACCGATCTGTCCGCTTGCCGGACAGTGGCATTGTCGACCACGTATATCCCAGATACCTTGGTAGAAAAATTTGAAAAAAATACAAGAGATATATCTGGAAGTCCTCTAAAATTTTCCTTTGGGGAGATCCGCAGGAAAATTCGTTTACTAGATCAAAACTGCGAGACAAAAGGCGCTGCTTAATAGATCTAAAACCAATCCGCGACAAAATTCTAATCGGGCAATTGATCTAATATCTACCATCAAATTCCGTGCCAAGAACCCTAATAAATCCATAAAACAGAGGATTTAGGATGGGGAAAATTTACCTAGATGAAGAATTCCCCAATTTTTCCTCCTCTTCTTCTTCTCCTTCTTCTCCTTCTCCTCCTTCTCCTTCTCCTTCTCCTTCCTCTCTTCCCTTTCTTTCTTCCTTGGCACTATGGCAGCAGCAAGGGGAGAAGGGGGCGCAAAGGGTGGTGGTGGCTGGTTTGGGGTGGAAAGAGGAGGGCCAAGGAGGGGTTTATATTGAGGGTGCTAGGGTTTGGGAGGGGTACGGGCCCCATTTGGGCCGACCGCCCAAAGTGGTCGCCCACCCTCCGGACAGCCCAAAACATCCAAATTAATTATTTTAATTTATTTAATTTATTTTAGAATATTCTACAATTTATATTTTTCCTTCCCGCGATTCATCAAAACCCATGATTTCGCGATTGATTTAAAAATCTTATGTCAGAACGACGCTCGTGTATTACAGCCTTTCTCGCCTCCACATTTTCCATTTCCACCCGCAAAGTTTTGGAAATAGAACTATATCCGCTAAGTTCCCATGTCCGCCCTTGACCGTGGGCACGGCTATTCGAATAGTTTTGACTCGCAGAGTGTGTACACTTTACCCACATGAGATAGATCTGCCATTGCCCACATGATTCCTTAGCCATGCAGTTGAGTAGACTATCACGTGGCTTTTACAATGCATTTTCCTAGCGAGTTACGACCGCTAAGGTTTCCACTTCCTCCGGCACGACCACCCTTCCGAAGCCCCTCTTGCGCCATCACGCCGGAGGATGTGGCCATCCTCTACCCGCCCGTGTTCACACCGACGCAACTCGTACTAAGTCAATGCAAATTAGTTAGCCCCGCCACACTTTGCCAAAGATGCGGTTGTACTTGTTGTACCGTGGAGGTCATCACAAGATTCATCCTTATTGGCTATCTGGGTGGTTCTACCACGATCTCCTTGTGCTATCACGGCACCACTTTATCATAAATCTGTGCTATCACAGCACCACTTTATCACAAATCTGTGCTATCACGGCACCATTCGATCGTGCAAAGCGCACACCCGCAAGTGAACGGGTTGCCACCGAATAGCGGCGAGTGTCGTGTTCTCCACGAGGACTAGACTAAGGCTACGGTGCTCGCCTAAAGCTAGGTCAAATGAAACGAGGGGAAAACTAAACCTAAAACGACTACCAAAACAATCGAACGAGTGAACTATCGAACAAACTCTAACTCGCACGGAAGAAATGACGAACAACTAAACAATCGAAGAACAACGGAACGAACGATCAGACGAATGGACGTCGATGCGACCGAACGAACAACACGACTACGACACTAACGACACACGAATCGACAACCATCACCGATCGACGATCGACTCACCGACCGACGCCCTAAATAACTACCGACCGCGAGATAGCAGGAGGAAGTCGAGAAGCAATGGGAGAGTCTAGAAGCACAGAGGAAATCGAGAGAAAAAGAGAGGGGAAAACGGCCGACAGCTAACTTAGACGACGATGGCAACGACAACACAACAAACTCGACAAACATTCGCACACTCTAACTATCGGCTGCACCGTGGAAAGAAGGAAAAGGAAGGTCGAGAAGCAAGGGGAGTCGAGACAAGACGAGGAGAGGAACGATTGCCGACTAGCTAGATCACAAGACACAAACATCACGAACTAACACCCGCACAAGTATAGGACACGAATACTAAACTAAACACAGACAGACACTAACCACTTACACTAGAACGACTAACAAATTAACACATAATCACAGTAATAAATGCTAAGCAGAGGATACTGTGAAATAGCTTTCAGAGAGACAACTAACAAAATAATAAGACTACAGATTACCACACTAAGAACATATTACCATAGATACTACTAAGTCTAAACATCATAGATCAACAGACTAGCAGAATCAACTTAGCAGAGCATCATCGCAAATTCCACCGAACACATGCATACAAACACAGATTCACATGATCACCATCACAGATCGGTGAGCACTGGTCTCATGCACAAACATTCACCACAAAGGCATAATTCAACAATTTAACATACCAGACACCATATCATACCCATCGATTCTCATGCACACATCACGCTCACATCCACAATAACGATCACAAGGCAAAGCATAAATAAGTAATTAAGAACTTGAAGAAATAGAGGGAAGAAATTAGATGTAACCGAGGAGGAAGAAGTAGCAGAGGGCGCAGAGGAGAAGGTGAGGCTGTCGGCGGCGCCGTAGAGGAAGTAGGGGGCGGCGCTGATGGAGGTCGCCGAAGATGATGAAGCCGTCGGTGTTGATGAAGCCGAGGCAGGAGGGGTCGATGCTGTCGATGTCGGCGCAGTGAATGACGGCACAGTAGAAGGGGATGGCGCGGTGGAGTGGTCGGCGTAGCCGTGGGGTACCAGGGGGCGGCGCTGATGGAGGTCGTCGGCGTCGAAGTGGAAGGCGGTGCCGAGGTAAGCGGTGATGGCCGAGGGAGTAGAGGAACGACCGGAGTAGAGGACGATGGCGCACCGGCGAGCTGTGGATCTTGGCGGCGGCAAACCAGAGAAGGTGGGGAAGAAGAGCAGCAGCGGCCGGAGAAGAGGAGCAGCGGTGCTGATGTGGATGGAAGGAGGAGGTGCGGTGGAGGAGCGGCGGAGGCGCACCGGCTGAGTCATGGCACGGTGCTCGCCGGCCAGGGCGTGGAGAAGGAGAAGGAGAGAGCAAAGGGGAGGCAGGGAAGAGAATGAACCGGGCTTGGGTCTCCCACAGGCGGCGGAGACGATTTTGGTGAGATGGGGAATTTGGAATTTTGCAGATTAGCCCTCAAGGATCTTAGGGTTTACAAGGAGGTCCTTCCCCATTAGTATTTTCTTGTGTTTTGGCCCTCGGAAACTCCGATTTCATCGCGGTTTGATCCTACGCATCCGTGACGACGCGCACATCTGTACGGAGCAGTCCCGAAAGTCCAGATTTGTCATTTTTGCGCCTCGATCGCGCTGGCCTGCAGAAAAATATATAAAAATGTAAAATGGTCCATTTCGAGCAATTAAATGTGGAAAACGTAAATGATGATAAATGATTTCAAAATATAAAAATATGAGGGTAAAATGACTACTAAATATATGCAAAATGACGATGTCATACCCCAAGCTTAAAACTTTACTTGTCCTCAAGTAAATGGCATGATATTATCGAACCCGGACAACTAGTCATTATGGTAAAAGACTAGTTTCATGCATGTAATAAATCAAAAGGCATACAACAATGTAAAATAAGATTATCTAACTCGAGTTTTGAGAGTCATCCAAGATGAGAATGAATATTCAAGCAAAGATCTCTAGTGATAACTACAACATTCGACTAAAGCAAGTTACACACAAAAGTGTCAAAATACACTAAATGATCACATGAATCCAACCAAAATTGTAAGCATCAGCACTAGGTATAACATCAAGAATGAGCATATCAAAAAGTCAAGCTAAGGCATTTGCTATTTGAGACAAAGAGACTAATACTTGCATGATATTTATGAAAAAGCCCACACTTGAGCCATGATACCTAATTTTTGTTGATTTTTAGGAAATTTAAAAGCACATTGGGCACTTGTGCCACTTATTCACACTTGGGCAAACTTTGCCGCTTATTCACACATTTTCAAACTAATGTGACATAGTCACTTATTTCACACACACACATTGCATCCAATTTTTTTTCTTTTGCTTTTTATTTTTTTTAGTTTTGATTAAGCATCTTTAACCGGTTTTCATTAATGCTAAGTAACACATGTCCTTAGGCATGAATACTTAGATAAGTCAACCAAGTTATAGGCTCAAGATAGGACTACCTTTTTCACAAATTTTTCATTCAAGCAAAGTATCAATATCTAAAATAACATATGCCAAAGCATGAAGCTAAGATATGATCATTCAAGAGGCGATGACTAGAACCAATTCAATTCGCAAATGGTTAAAACACATGTGTAACTCGAATGAATCAAATGCTATAGGATCACAAGATTTCTAAGCACATCAAGGATAATAAACAATACTCAAGTTTTAATCGATGCCAAGTGACTTAAAACATACAAGGAACTAGTGACAATATGGCTCGATTAAGAAAATTTCGACATGACCTTTCTTGATTAATCATGGCGTGGGCTCACATGGCAAAGATATACAATCAAGCATAACATGAGAGCAATAGTAATGGTCATATATCATCAATCACAAGCATAATAATGACCATATCATCAATTACACGACAATAAGCTCAAATGCTCACAAATATGTACAAACATGCTAGAACGTCATCCATACACACAAGTCTTCCCCCAAGCTTAAATTGAGCAATGGGTTAGAATGTGCTTAAAGGGTAAGAAACGACTCACCGGGCATATATGATGTAATGGAAGTAGAAAATCATCCCATAGCTTCTCGCATGTACAAGGATGAAGATCTAGCACGGACCTGAAATAAAAAGAAAGAAAAGAGAAAACCAACAAAACTAACAAAAGGTATGGAAATAAAAAGATAAAGAGATGTGCTCATTTGGGTGTAGCGAGAGGAGGGCCAAGGACGGGACATGGAAAAGGCACATGTCCGCCCTCCTCATGAAACAACATGCCTCAAAATCCACCTGGATCCCAAGGAATATCGACTCGAACCATGTCCGCTCGTAGTCGATGGTACACAAGCATAACCCTACAAACAACCTCACAGATATGGCAAGTATGTGTGATAGGGTTGACACCCTCTAAGTCATCAATAGAATATCCAATCACATAAGCATATCGATAAGGTACATCATGAAGACTATAACTGAGATGAGCACAATCAGTAATAGAGGATGTCTCGTCTGAGCGAAGGAAATCAAACCTCGAAATGGTCGGGAAAAGTTTCAAACTACCAAGTGTAGGTGAAGTAGAATGTACAGTAGTAGAAACCTCCGGAGGGGCGATGTCGACGAAGGAAGTAGGCGGTGGCGGATCAATAGAAATGTGTTCCTCCTCAACATCTAAGCAGCCCCCTCATCAAGATGTGGAACCTCAGAACTCAAAAGCATATCCATAGTGAAACAATCATCATCAAGAGCTAAGTCCTCATCATCTGGCTCAATGTCAACATAAGGATCATCAGAGTCAATAGGCGAAGAATCTGACTGAGGTGCCTCTAAGTGTATCTGTAGTGTCTCTAACAATAGGCCCTCACTAGCAAGATCAGGTGTAAGATTGGTAGGCTGACACTCATCTCTATCCAGAACTATCTCGTGGTGCTAATGGTAGGTCGTGAAACAGTAAACTATCCACACAAATAGAACTGGTGCTCATAATAGCCTCAATCTCGTCCCCGAATCGCCATCGCACGATCACCACCGGGAGGCACACCATGAATTCCTTGCATAATGCATCAAGTCGGCACTGATCTTCATGTGAAGGAGGTGGCTCATGAGACCGCTTCTAAGGACTCGGACATAGGAACTCAGAACTGCTCGGTGAAGGAACAGGTGAACTGCAGGTAGGAGGTGTCGGATCCAATGCTAAGTCACTACTCATCCTACTCTCGAAATCTCCTATCATCCTAGATATCCTCTCCTCAAATCTAGACATCTGATCAAGCTCAGGAGTAGGAGTCCGACATCGAGGTGAGTGATAGTGCTGGTGTGACAAATGAGAAATATCCTGATCTCCATATCTAAAACCCTGCAATGGTATACTAGAAGAAAATGATGAGATATCAGGGTCGTTTCCATATGACAGTCTCGAGTGCCCAGGCCATCCGGGGTGATAAGTGTCGGTATGGTTCGCCTCGGTGAAAGCAAAGCTCATCCGTAACACTCGGAGTGGACAAATAACTCTGCCGCACTCGCCGTGAATGGCCCCGAAACCACAAGCCCGGCATATAGGAACAACGGGAGAGCGAGCTCCTGATAAAGAACCGTACTGATCATGCCCGCTCTCTAACTCAACTCCCCGCTTTAAAGCATAACACTCTAACCGACGAGACAATAGATTTACTTCTTGAAGAGTATCATAAGTAGGAGTACTCATAAAACCATGAGAATCATAATAGCAAGCCATAGCCTCAATAAGTAACTATATGGATCAACCTACGAGAATGGATACTAAAAGACACAAGAGAAAGAAATGACTAGGGAATGGGTTAGGAGGATAGCAA
This sequence comes from Bonia amplexicaulis, assembly GCA_036346245.1. Classification (NCBI taxonomy): domain Eukaryota; kingdom Viridiplantae; phylum Streptophyta; class Magnoliopsida; order Poales; family Poaceae; genus Bonia; species Bonia amplexicaulis. The sequence goes on along the minus strand of JAYGGG010000320.1, from coordinate 80,728 downwards.
TATATCACAAATATGGACAAAGACTAAATGGAAGACAAGTCAGCACAAACACAAGCAAAGGAAAACAAACAACGACCTAGTCTATAGCCTAACACTGTCGCTCAAAGCTAGTCCCCGGCAACGGCGCCAATTTCTTGATCGTGCAAAACTGCACACCCGCAAGTGAACGGGTTGCCACTGAAATAGCGGCGAGTGTCGTGTTCTCCACAGGGACTAGACTAAGGCTACCGGTGCTCAGCTAAAGCTAGGTCAAATGAAACGAGGGGGAAAACTAAACCTAAAACGACTACCAAAACAATCGAACGAGTGAACTATCGAACAAACTCTAACTCATACGGAAGAAATGACGAACAACTAAACAATCGAAGAACAACGGAACGAACGACCGTACGAATGGACGTCGTACGACCGAACGAACAACACGACTACGACACTAACGACACACGAATCGACAACGACTACCGATCGACGATACGACTACTGACTGACGCCCTAAATAACTACCGACCGCGAGATAGCAGGAGGAAGTCGAGAAGCAATGGGAGAGTCTAGAAGCACAGAGGAAATCGAGAGAAAAAGAGAGGGGAAAACGGCCGACAGCTAACTTAGACGACGATGGCAACGACAACACAACAAACTACGACAAACATTCGCACACTCTAACTATCGACAGACCGTGGAAAGAAGGAAAGAGGAAGGTCGAGAAGCAAGGGGGAGTCGAGACAGCACGAGGAGAGGGAACGATTGCCGACTAGCTAGATCACAAGACACAAACATCACGGGAACTAACACCCGCACAAGTATAGGACACGAATACTAAACTAAACACAGACAGACACTAACCACTTACACTAGAACGACTAACAAATTAACACATAATCACAGTAATAAATGCTAAGCAGAGGATACTGTGAAATAGCTTTCAGAGAGACAACTAACAAAATAATAAGACTATAGATTACCACACTAAGAACATATTACCATAGATACTACTAAGTCTAAACATCACAGATCAACAGACTAGCAGAATCAACTTAGCAGAGCATCATCACAAATTCCACCGAACACATGCATACAAAGACAGATTCACATGATCACCATCACGGATCGGTGAGCACCGGTCTCATGCACAAACATTCACCACAAAGGCATAATTCAACAATTTAACATACCAGACACCATATCATACCCACGATTCTCATGCACACATCACGGTTCACATCCACAATAACGGATCACAAAGGCAAAGCATAAATAAGTAATTAAGAACTTGAAGAAATAGAGGGAAGAAATTAGAGAACCGAGGAGGAAGAAGTAGCGAGGCGAGAGGAGAAGGTGAGGTCATGTCGGCGCGCCAGAGGAAGTAGGGGGCGTGATGGAGGTCGCCGAAGATGATGAAGCCGTCGGTGTTGATGAAGCCGAGGCGGAGGGGTCGATCTTGTCGATGTCGGTCAAGAGTGAATGACCACACGAAAAGGGGATGGCGCGTGGAGTGGTCGGCGTGGCCGCTGCAGTAGCAGCGGCGCTGATGGAGGTCGTCGGCCGAAGTGGAAGGCGGCGCCGAGGTAAGCGGTGATGGCCGAGGAGTAGAGGAATGACCGAGTAGAGGACAATGGCGCCGCGAGCTGTGGATCTTGGCGGCAAGCCGAGAAGGTGGGGAAGAGGAGCAAGAGGCCGGAGAAGAGGAGCAGCGGTGCTGATGTGGATGGAAGGAGGAGGTGCGGTGGAGGAGCGGCGGAGGCGCCTGCCGGCTGAGTGACCCGGTGCTCGCCGGCGGTAGGGCGTGGAGAAGGAGAAGGAGAGAGCAAAGGGAGGCGGGGAAGAGAATGAACTGACTCGGGTCTCCCACAAAGTGGAGAGCGATTTTGGTGAGATGGGAATTTGGAATTTTGCTGATTAGCCCTCAAGGATCTTAGGGTTTACAAGGAGGTCCTTCCCATTAGTATTTTCTTGTGTTTTGGTCCTCGGAAACTCCGATGTCATCGCGGTTTGATCCTACGCATCCGTGTACGGAGCAGTCCCGAAAGTCCAGATTTGTCATTTTTGCGCCTCGATCGCGGCCGTGAAAAAATATATAAAATGTAAAATGGTCCATTTCGAGCAATTAAATGTGGAAAAACGTGTAAATGATGATAAATGGTTTCAAAATATAAAAAATATGAGGGTAAAATGACGGCTAAATATATGCAAAAATGACGCATGTCACATTCAACACTCACACCCTTCAACCATCCGCCCGGATAATTAAGCATGTAGGATTTTTGGGGACAGAAGTATTTGTACCAACATACACCAGTCATCATCACAATGACTGCCCAACAAAATTCTCACATGTTTGAAAGTGATGCTTGGGCGTTCCCATGCCCATGAATACCTATGCAGTTCTAAGCATGGCATATAGTTATGGACTTATTTTTCAAAGGCGTTGTAGCATTATTACTTTTACTAGGGTGACAAGGCTCACTTAAAAGAAAGGCTCAACCTCAGCGCTGCGTGAGCGGGGCTCGAGCGCCGAGGGAACCGGGAGAGGTCGGCGCTAGCCGGTAGCTAGCTATGACGATCTCAACCATATAAGGCGCATACCCTTTTGAGGTAGCACCGCGAGGGGGCGGGCGAGGTGGCCGGAGGGAGGCGGCGTCGTCGCCGACGAGGTAGGCCCAACGAAGTCCGGGAGTGCCAAACGTGTTCTTGGCACCGTGGTGAAGCTTCGGCCGAGTCGGGAGGGTCGGGATCACCGGGGTGGGTCGGCGACAAGCGGCGCCGGGGCTCGGGAGGTCTACTGGCCGGCGAGCTACGGTCGACAGCGAGCTCGGGAGATGCCGGAAAATCTTGGCGACGATATGGGGATGGTGTGGGAGCAAGGAATCGAGCTCCCACAGCGAGGATCGTAATCATCGCGAGGGCCGGCGGCGGAGTTGGGGAAGAAATAGGATCGCCGGCGCCTGGGGAAGGATGGGGGAAGCATGGCGATCCGTTTGAGGTGACCCACGGTGGCCACGGCGGACCTGCCATGGGACACGGGCGGCACCAAGGCGCGGCCAGTCTTGTCGGCCGCGACCACGGCGGGGGGGGGTGTGGCGGTCATGGGCGGCGTGGGCCTTCCCATGCCGTTGCCCCTCTGCGATTTCGCGCAGCGATCGCGGCCGTCGTGGCGGAGGGGTCCGGCTCGACAGCGGGGCCCGCTTGTCGGGCCGAGAGAGGCGCGGGCGAAGGCGACCATGGCGGGTACGAGATGGCACTGGTGGGGCGTGGCGCCATCGGGACCGAACCCGTCGGCCGGGGAAGGGGAGGCGGATCCGGGCGACATGGGCGGATCCGGTCCGATCCACGCGTCGGTAGGGGTTTTATTATTGATTTTAATTTTCAGAAATGCTAGAGGGCTTAATATAACTCGGAAAAATATGTAATTACCACCAAAATTTCTAGAAAAATTCACAGCAGTTCCTAGACATATTTTGGGTCTAGCAAAATTATTTCCCCACTGAGATGGCCATTATATTTAAAAACTTTGGGCCCACAACTGGATCCTTTTCTCTTCCTTTTTATTTTTCTCCTCTTTTCTTTTATAAATTTTATGATATTACTATTTTGTGTACAAATATTCCTTTGGCACTTTGACAAACTTATTTATGTTACTTTTGTAAATTTTTATTATGGATCATCTTTTCAGATTCGAATTCAAATTTAGAATTCCTTATTAATAAAACATGTGGGTTCTTCCTTGAAGTTTTTCAGAAAAGTATTTTTAGAACCCAACTCAACATAATGTGTTACAGAATATTTCACAACATTTTATTATACAATTCTTCTAAGTTTTTAGGATGTTACACCAAGCGTCGAGGTCCCCGTCATGTTGATGTCATGACGGGCTAAAGGTCCCCATACTTGTATAGTATGGGCAATTGGTCCCTGCACGGATAGTACAGGCATGGGTGTGCATTGACGGATGCACACTCGCATTACACCGTAAAATGCGAAAGAGAAGAGATAAAGAGATTTTGATCATATTGCATAACATGGTTCATTTACATGATTGATGGATGAATTGGTTAAATGATGTTCGATTGCTTTTGTTACTATTTATTATATTTGCTGAGTCTTTGTACTCACTCTTGCTGTTGTTGTTGTTTGTTGATTGTTTTAGGTATTTTCATGAGGACAGCATGCATGGGAATAAAGATGGATTAGCGTTGTTGTACTTGCACGAATTATCCATCATAGAAGAAATAGAGAACTTTGAATATTAGTTATTCAATAACTAAAGTGGTATTTGTTTTCATGGCTATCAGGTTTAAAATGTAATAAATATTTAGAACACTTTATATTGCTTCCGCTTTGATTAAGTTTGATAGCGCTTTGCTTATTACCGATTACAATGCTTACTGTTACTTATATCTCTTGATTATACTTGTTAGAACCCAGTTTTAGTCAATAAACAAAGGAGACTTTGCTGAAATTTTGTAGATTGTAACTAATTAGAATTGCTATATCGTTTAGTTAGTAGCATTTCAGGCCAATTTTTGGCTGGGCTGTTACAGCAACATCTTTCAAAGAAAAAGAATCATTAACACACACAGTACCTTTCGCGATCACGCGCCCAGACGAAGGAAGAGAACCAACGAGAGTCTCCGGTCATATGACGAGAACAACCGGAGTCAACAGGCCAAACCTTTCCCTTCCCAGCCCGGCGAACCTGAGTCAAGCAGAGAGTAAAGTCTCAGTAATGGGATAAATCAAGAGTGATTTTGGTACCCAATCTTGAGTAACACGTGGAAGCGTAAGAAGTAGCCACACCGATCGACCTCTATCTACCCTCGCTCTCGTTGCTCAAAGAAGCGAAGGTCTATGAACAAACCTCGAAGCTATTCTTTGGGTCCGATCGCTATGGGAGAGCGAGTCGAGCACCAAGAACACGCTGATCTCGCCGCGGGTAGCCATCTCGACGGGGGAAACGAGATCTACCCTCAGGACGGCGGAAGTCACGACCGAAAGGAGCATGAAGACGAAAATCAGAAAACTCGGAAGAACCAAGTCCTCGATGCTGCCCAAATCCGCCAATAGTAGCAAGCCTAGACCTCGTGTTGGTCTTAGGTGCACTCAAGGTCTGGGGCTGACCCTGAATATGCCTAAGAGCTACAACACGGTCTCTACGCGCGATCTTGGCGCGCTGGCATCGGTCAACCAAGTGTCCATCCTTCGACGGAAGGTGAAATGATACTTCACCTTCTGAGAGATAGAAGTAGCATGATGAGGCTCCGCCTTACGAGAGGCGAAGCTACGGTGGACTCACCTTCTTTGTCAAATCTCTTGGACAAAGCCCGCTGATTTGAATTGAACTTTCTCAGTCCTGGGCTTGACCTCGATCACACCTGCGGCTACGGGTCTGAGCACGGCAGGTGGATGCTTCCTCACATCCTCTAAGTAATCATATCCTAGACCTTGATTAAACATGCAAATCTTAGACTTGTCTAGAATAAGATTTAGCTTTTTCTTGGCTCCAACGAATCTTTCAAGAGTGTTCATAAGGTACTGGCACTCGAAAGAGAGGCGCAAAGAGGAGCAAGGGAAGGAGAAGAGGCAGCAGGAGGAGAGGAAGACGAACCAATGCCAGAAGAGCGAATGGCACGTGCGTATCTCTCTCCTTATGCACGGCCGCCTCAACCTTGAGGGCTTCGCAGACACACAGGGGGCAGTCCTAATCCTAGCCATTTGGTCTTCGTAACTCTTCTTAAACGTCTCTACCATGTCTTTATCCTTTTCCAACACCTCAGCACAGAAGGCACAAGCAGGACGTGATTTTTCTAGAAGGTCCTTAGTTAGCTTCACACATTTTTCATCCAATGCAATCAAGTCAGATTTTACTTTATCACAATTTTTGCATGGTGAGCTAACAAGGTCCTTAGAAGCATACTTAGCCATTTTCTTATTGTAGTCAATCATTTCTTGAAACTGTTTTGAGACAGATTCAAGTTCAACAGTTAACTTAGGACAGTTTGTGCAAGAAACAATAGGCTCAAGTAGAAAGGCTTGTAACTCAGCAATTTTGTGATCTACCCGTTTTAAGTTCATCTTTAAATTATTACAGTTTTCACAAGTCTCGGGCAAATCGAGAAGCATGATATAAAGACCTCTAAATGCATTCTCCTTGTCCTCACATAAGGTGCAAGAAATAGTCTCAACAGTAGAAGATGAAACAGGAACTACCCTACTCATCTCAAGGTCAGCAAGAAGACTAATGTTCTCCACCTTAATCAAATCAAGCTCAGAAGACAGACTAGCATGAGAGGTCCTTAATTTCTCCATATCACCCAACGAGCACAAGATGTATCACAATCATCACTAGAAGGAGCAGATGTAAGAGCAATAATCTCTAGTGACAATCTATCTACTTCCTTCTCTAACTCAGTACACCTAGCCCTAGCTCTAGCATGAAATCCACCTAGCTTAAGAAAAGCATGATTGAGCTGGTCATAGGTGGGGCATACCTCGTCCGAGTCGAGTACGTCACTCATTGTCGCTCGATTCGCCCTCGAGGGCCATGAAGCACATGCCGGAGAAGTCCTCGCCATCTTGGGATCTTGCTCGTCTTTCCCATCATCGTCGCTCCACCCCTCCACCTCGTTGAGATCGAGATCGTCGAAGGCGGTGAGGACGCGATGGAATAGCTTCTTGCCTTCCCAAAGTTGCGGAACTTCTTCTTCCCTTGTGCATGGACTGGAGGCTTCTTGTTGCGGTTCTTGTCGGTGTAGTCGTTCTTGCTCGAACCGTGAAGTCGACTTTGCCCTTCTCGGTTTAGGCGCTTGTCTGAATGTGGTTGGGGCCAAGACACTCGGCGGATGATGGCCCGTCTCTCTTCATCCCTCCTCCTCTTGTAAGCATGGGAGAACTTCCGAGCTAGGAGGGCCAGCTGTTCATCCTCTAGCTGTTCTAACTAATCATCAGTTACGTCATAGAGAGCAGCTAAGGAGAACCCACAGAGTGAATCGGGAGAAAAACCAGAAGCCGAACTGGGATCGGTGACTAGAGCCATCGATCGTTACTTGACTTCGAGAGACAATGTCGATCTCGTGCGCCTTGAGGCGCAAGTACAGTGCGTCAGCGTCAAAGTCGAGAGGTCGGTGGTGTCCTTGATGGTAGTCACCTTCATCTCCCGCACCACGAAGGTCGAGTCAGAAGTATTTGACGAGCGTTGTCCGAGTCGGAGTATGTGAGACCGACCGCTCGGAGGTTGCTTAAGATTTTATGAAATCTTGCAAAGCACTCATCAAGGGACTCTCTAGCGAGCATTTCAAACTTGTCGTAATCTCGCTTGAATTGGTCCTGCCGTACCGTTTTTATTTGGGTGGTGCCCTCATGGTAAGCATCGAGGGTCTCCCAAATATCAAAGGCCGACGAAAGATGAGAAATACGATCAAACTCGTTTCGGCTCAAACCTTGGATGATGATGTTCCTTGCCTTAGTATTTGCCTCAACATCAGCCATGTTTCCGGCATTGATGTTCTCATCGGCAGGAACAACAAAGCAAACTTTGACCTTGCGCCAAATCGCATAGCCCTGAGCCTGTATATAGGTCTCCATCTGACTCTTCCAAAAGGGATAGTCGATCCCATCGAAGATCGAGGGCTTGGTAAAATACTTATCCGTTGCTATGGCTCACAGACCGGTTAAAGATCTATCAAGAAGAGCTAACCGGCTCTGATACCAATTGAAGGATCGGAAATGGCAACAGAGGGGGGGTTGAATGGTGCCCTTTAAAAATGCCCCCCGAGTATTCACACGAATTCTTCTTCGATAGCTAAAAAGCTATGAAGAAGGAAAAGGTTTGCTCACTTTTCTGAAAAAGTAAAGACCAGATACTACAAATCTGTCTTCTGTCAAGACCAAGAAATCGATGAGAAGAAGGCTCAAAGCAAACATTCTGACTAAATTCTTTCTCTGAACGAACCACTTCAGACAAAAACTGATTTTACTAAAAGAAACCAAACCAGGGTGAAACAACACAATCAAAACCGAAAACAGAATGGAAAACTGAAATGCAGAGCAAAAACTGCAGTAGAATCTTGGCTGGAAAACCTTAGTACAAATGCATTTTAAAGCAGCCTAAAACAGCAGGAATGTAAATTGAAGTGAACAAGAACCGAAATCACAAACAGAAATCAAAACTGAATATGCAGCAATCTGAAAACTTCACTCGGAAATGTAATCTGCACTCTGGCGATAACAAAGAAGAATCGACAATCTGAAATCTGCAGTCAAAAACAGCAAGAGATGACGTTGTTTCTGCAGCTGAAAACAGCAAGAAAACCTGCTATTTCTGCAGCCAAAACAGCAAGAGATGTTTGCAGTTTCTGCAGCATGAGAGGCTGCCGAGAGAGGCTACAGTAGAGAGTAAACTGAAAATACAGAACTTGCAGATTTCAAGAAAATGTGAAAAATGCTTTTATTCTTTTTAGCCTAAGTGAACATGATCTTATCTCAAACATCATTGGGACCTATGGAATCCAAAGAATTCATCAAGAGAGCTAGGAATCAAGATTTTGATGTAAATCGAAACTTGACAGAAATGAGCTAATTTCCCAATTACTCATTGTTGTCACCTCTTTTGCTCATGAATTTTTGTAATCAACTTAGCAATGACAAGAGGATGTGAGGGCTTACATCTGGGCACAACTTTTGAATGGAAATCTCAAGAACCCAGAAAACCCTAAACAGTTAAAAAACAAAGGAATGGCTTCATCTTTGTTCTTGAGGAGAGAACAGCAGAAGATAAATGATTGCTCTCGGGAATGGCTAGCCAAAGAGCTTTTTGGATTCTCCCAATTCATAGCAACTCATTTTGTAACTTCAGGAACAAAGAATCAAATCAAACAAAAGGGCAGTGAAGAACAGAATGCAGTCCTGACTCAAAAGAAACACAGAGAAGTGCAAGAAAAACATAATAGCTCAAACTTAGGACTTTTCATATTGATTCAGAGACAAGGGTAATTACATAAGTATTCTTCTACAACCCTCTCATCTCATTCTCTCATCTTGAGAAGAGCTCACACGAGAGAACACAACTACTCTGTTTGCTCACCCTCCTTTCATGCCTCGTTGAAAAAGCGAATACTACTGACCTCCTCTCCTCTTTTAGAAGGCAAGGCCTCACCCCATATGGAAAATCAAGAAGTGGCATACCATGCCCACTCCAAGCCTTTCATCCATATCGGGCAAGGGTCAGAGTCAACCCATTTTAGGAGGGAAACCAGCCTCCTACTTCAAGCTTGAGTCAAATCCCGAATTTGCCCCTCAAGCGCCTTCCCGGAAGCTTCCCGCGTCTGGTACCTCAACCGTTTGGACCTCTACTCCTCCCTGAGTCTTGTCCCGGTTCACCTCGCTGTACACGATCGCTCCCGGCATCCTGACCATCCGGACCTCAACTCCTCCCTGAGCCTAGTCCCGATCCTCTCGCCGCCTGTCGTGTCCACCCGACACCGACCGAGACCTCCGACTCCACAGAGTCTAGTCCGTGCTGCTCCGTGCTGCACGACCGCAACCGACCTCCAAACCGTCTGGACCTCCGACTCCTCCCTAAGCCTAGTCCCGGTTCTCCCGTCGTCACCCGTCGTGTACTCCACCGGTAGCTCGAGCCCGGCCTCGCCTCCGACTCGCAACCACCTCACCACCTCGATCATCTTCGCATCACCGACCGTCGGACCTCAACACCTCCTGTGCCTAGTCCCGGTCCTCCTCGCCTCACCATGACCTAGCTCAAGTCCTGCACCACGACAAGCAAACCGTCACATAGCACCGCATGCGAAATAGCATAATCATCATAGCATAAGTAAAAGGTACTCAACCTAGAATACCCAAAACAAACTCAAACACACTAAAACCACCGTCAATTACTCATCACCAACATGGGGATACCTCCGCATGGTCTCTCAGTTCACAATTTTGAATTATCAGCTTAGTTATTTAAATGCGAGCTGTCACTATTCTTTTGGCCACTGCTTTTCTTTATCTAGGTAGTTTGAATTTCAAATTTTATTTCCATTATTTTATTATTATTATTGCTATTGTTGGGCTTATTACTTGCATTTTGAAATTATTCCCAATTATTTACTTGGATACTATTTCTCAATATATTTATTTGCACAAAACTCAAAAGATTTCAAATAAACCTTCAGAAGAAATTTGAATGCCAGCAAAACGCAAGAAAAAGTTTTAAAAGTTCCATATATTTGGACACTTGAAATTTAGGATATTACACCTAGAATCCAAGAACCTCAGAATCACCCGCTCTTGAGCCGAAATTGGGCAGTCCCAAGAACTTGCAAATACAAGTGCTTAGATAGATGACATCTGATCTCCAAGAGAAATCTTCATCACTTACATGGCACTTAGCAAGATCAAGAGGGAAGATGAAAACACCAAAAACCACAAAGTCTAGATTTCAACTCCTGAGCAAAGGGGAGAAAGACTTAGATGAATTTTGATCTCTTTTGATACTTAGAGATGAATGTTTATGGCTACTCTCTGGCTATACACAATGTCCTAGCATAACAAAAAATACTCTAACCACAGGAGCCTCACACATCTTCCACAAAGTTTTGTCCAAGAACCCTAATTCTCCTCGAAGGCTTAGCCTAAACACTCCCAAAACATAACCCTAGACTCTCCCTCCTTATATATAGAGGCTCACAAGGGAAACCTTAACTGGCACCTCTAGTTGAGCTTCATCCACTCTTAAATGGGTTAACCTGTTAATCTAATACTACATCTGGTTTTATACTTACATGTGCATGCTTCGCAAAAGTACATAACAATTAACTTATCAGTGAATCAACACCTAGTCCATATAATATTTTTAGCACATCCAAGAGCTAAACTACTTAGGCCACCATCGTGGTTTTGCACACCGACACTTTTTCTGTATTGGTTATTTTATCAAGATACCCCTCTAACATCTTCCACAAAGCTTTGCATTTCCTTCGCCTTGGCCATGGACCTCACCTCTTTAGAGCCTAGTCCATGGCTATCTACTCCTTTTACCAGCAATCCCCATATTTATAATGTGTAGGTTCACTAGTGGCTCATATACAGGAAAGTTCTCCTTGTCGGTTCGCTCAACCACGCCTCACTTGCACTGACTGCACTATTCAATAAACTATTGCCTGAAACTTCCTTTCAACATCCCTTGTCTTCCTCATGCTTTGCTTGAGCCTAACCATCCCGCCCAACTTCCTTGATCGTACCTCAGCTCACCCCCGAGCTAGTCACGGTCTGAGCCATTGCCATAGTTGCCTCCAAATTCTATGCACATCAAAGACTAACAAATCATTTTCGGGGACAGGTTCTTCACAACTGACTCACATTAGCCCAAATATGCTTCATGCACCATGAACGCACCTAAGCATCAGCACCCATGCCATACATACACTTAACCAAGCTCAGCTCAAACCAACTCACTGCCAACCACAGGCTGGTTAGACCACCCAAATCATCTTAGGAACTCCTGGTAACAGGGGAGCCGATCAGATTGCTCGGCTACCCCTGGTCAAAAATGACACAAAATCTAACTCAAACACTCACAACGAAGCATAAGAAAAATCAAATACCCATCACATATATGAGGTAACTTCCACATAGTCTCACACCTATATATCTTTTAATTTTCTCAGTGCAATATATTCACTGTACTTTGCAGAACATTATACCGTGATTGGACGAATACACTTGCACATTGTAGATTCGTGTAACACACTTGTCACTGTGTCCTGTTTTCCATCAATACCTGCTAATCGATGCGATTAATTTTCTAAATTGGATCAATGATACTGAAACAAATGTCCAGAAAAACGCGCAATAATTCGCTTAGTTATTGCTCCTTGCCATCACCTTGCACTGGCACAGTACCCTAACTACAATTTGCTTTTTAGGCCGCCAAATGTAGATACAAAGATAATCCAATCAACCCATCATCTGTCATTTCTTCAATCGATCGACCTGGAAAATTCTTGCGACCACTTCGTATTGTCGATCATGCATGATCTTAATTACTACCTACTAGTGGTAACTCCATGACACGAAGGTAAGCCCATCGTGCAGGCACCAGGCCTAGATAATACTGCAGTATGTTAACCCCCTATAAATATCACGACTCCATCACAAGTCCTAAAAAAATATCCAATATAGAGTAAATTAAAGGCTAAACAAGATACTGCAGATTCGATCAGTAAACAAGTCATTACTTATCTTTAAAAATTCTTTGTTTGCATCTTATCTAACTGATGCTCATTTTTCTCGTTGTCATTTGCCTTTCACGCAGGTACCACAACATCCGAAGTATGAAGGTAGTTCCTGTTCTTGTCTGCATTCTTTTGGTGATTACATCTTCTGCTGCTCTGCCGACGAAGTTGGTCGGAAATGGAGGGCAGCAGACAGGCGAAACGCAAGAGAAATCGGCGGTTAGCATTGACGGAAGGGCCTCTCCCGGTCCGGATCATGTCTGCACGAGAGGCAGGTTCCCCAATTGCTCAATTGCTTCTAACCGTCTTGGTTGAATCCGAAAGTGCCCGAGGGCTAGTGGCAGATGCAGAAATTTCGCCACGGGAGGTTTGAGTTATATACATAGACTGACGCTCTATGACAAAAGAGTGTTTTCGTTAAATAAGTGTCCATATCCTGGATCCACCATTGCAAACGTTTTACAACCTAAGCTAATGATCTAGAGCTGTATTTGTAAAAAAAAAAGTATGGATGATTAGTAGTTTCTCCTCACATGCATGATGTATCTAGTCAGCTGGAGTTTGCGATTGTCTTTCTGAGGATATGTTCTTCTGAATATTTAATATATCCGCATAAAAATGTTATGCCAGATCGATACATGGTTTTAATGAAAACTAATTATAATTCCTTCGTTGCTTGTAGCCTTGTACTATACGTATCTCCAACCAGGAAAATTCCTCCTTTCATTTCTAGCTAGTTCTTTCAAAAAATTAGATTTAATATATAATGCTTTCTGTTATAGTTAATGCGAAAAAGTAAATGAACGGATCTGTAGCAAAGGCAATGATTTTGTGGTGGTGTAAATGCCACAAAATATGTTGGATTATCTTTCTAGACATTGTGGAATGTTTAGTACGCACCAAACGTTTTGTTGCTAATGGATTTATGTCAAAATTTTAATTTTACCAAATCGGACGTCACACAAGATTAGGCATAAAACAAACTAGTATTCTAATATGAAATTAATATACCAAATTTTGGCACAAAACACATGAATGCCAATTCTGAGTAATACTACAAAATTCAAACCAACACTCTTATGGATCTCGATCCAACTAACAAAAGGAGTCTTTTTGTGTGTGATCTAATGCATATTTTCGCCTATTTTGCTCATGAATAGGATTACATGCATCAAGATTACAACGGTTAATCAAAATAGTCATCTTCAACAATTACAAAATAAAGAACATAACAAAATAGGAAAAGATAATTATGATTGGACGAACACTTGCATGGACCTTACAACTTTCTATTACAGGAAACAAATGTTTTTTTCTATTTTTAATTGCACTGAAGGAAAACGTCGTGCAACAAGCTGACGTTTCATTCGAATTATCAAATAGACAATTTAAACCATGCATGCACCAACGAAGAACGACCCCATGCGAATGATGCCATTAATTAATCACCTAGCACTGCTTAGTGCCCATGCAGCGGCCGCAGGCGCCACCGCCCTTGCCATCAGAAAACCCCTCCGCCGTCAGGCACACGTTGGCGCCACTACAATAGAAAAGTTCATCACAGACGATTCAGAACCGTCATTACAGATGATTCCTTGAACCATCTGACTTTATGAATCAGTGATAATATAGGGTTATCATAGACAATTTTTGAACCGTCTGTGAAAACTATATAACACATGGTTCGGAACTAGAACCGTCTGTGATCGTTATCATAGACGGCTCGGAACTATAACCGTCCGTGATAACGGATGATTCGAAACAAACCGATCTATGATAGTCAATTATTATAGACGATTCTCAGTAAAAACCGGCAATGGTAGCTATGTCAGAGCTAAAAAAAGGGTAATGTACCATGGTTGGATGCTAAAAAATTTGACTAAGTACAGTTATCACAGACGGTTTTTGTTCCGAACCGTATGCGATGTATCATAGACAGTTTGAAATAAAAACCATCTATGATAAGTAGATCATTACAGACGGTTCTTTCCATCGTGATGAACTTAGACGGTTCATATTGTAAAACCGTCTGTGGTAACTTTTATCACTAACGATTGGTGTTGAACCGTATGTCGTGAGACATCTAGGATGACCTTTTTGTAGTAGTGCGCAGTTGGCTTCCTTCAAGCACATCCTATTGAACTGGGCGCTCGGTGTCTAGCACTCTCTTGCCTACACCGGTGCCACCTCTAAAGAGAACACTACCACACATGGGGTTATCATAAATGGTTCGTTACTTTCATCAGAGACGATTTATGAACCATCTAATTATATTGGATCAGTGATAATAGGTGGTTATCACAGACGGCTCTCAAACTGTCTATGATTAGCAAAAATATAAATGGTTTTTAAAAATAACCGCTTGTGATATCCAGCATATTATAAATAGCTAATATATAAAACTTTCTATGATGGTCTACGTATCACAAATAGTTTGTGTTAGAAATATTCTGTGATAGTTCTTTATTTAGCCAAAAAATTTCCTATTTTTCGGCTAGCCTCAAACGGTGCCATGATAGCACAAAGGGGATAGCACAAAGGGGATTGTGGTAGAACCGCCCAGATAACTATTAAGGACTGAATCTGGTGATGACCTCCCAATGTACAAATAGTACAACCACATACTGGCAAACTGTAGGCGGTGCTAAATAATTTGCGTAGTTCTAGTATGGTTACGTGAAGGTGTGAACACGAGCAAAGGAATAGATGGTCACATCCCCGCCTTTGCCCGTGATGGCTCACGAGGGACCCTTCTCGAGGGATGGTTGCATCCTACAGAAGATAGACCTTAGCGGGCGTAACCACAAGTAGGATTATGCATTGTAACAGTCCTGTGATAGACTTCTCGACTGCATGGCTAAGGAATCATGTGGAGCAACGAGCAGATCTATCTCTTGTGGGTAAAGTGTAAAAACTCTGCAGAGTCAAAACTATTCGAATAGCCGTGCCCACGGTCATGGGCGGACATGGGGATCTGAATAGATATAGTTCTAATTCAAAATTTTGATGGATGGGATGGGATAAAAGTGGAGGGCAGAGAAGGGCCCTTATTTGAGTTGTCATGGGTGTCGTCCCAGTGGTAAAGTAAGCGGCTATAACGCTGAAGGCATGATATGAAGAGCAGAGACCATGTAACGGTGGATGGCCTCTGACTCATTGAAAATAAATGTATATGTTATGGGCATCATGTTTAAAAGTTCAAAAGGCTAGGTCTTAGGAACTTTTAAGTATTGTAGTTCTAAAAGCACATTTCAAAGAAACAAAATAACTGGCGTCCCCTTGAAAAGCCTTGCATACTACTTACTGCATTCTGCGTATTGACTCGCTGAGCACGGTGGTTAGTGTGCTCACGCTCGCATTACCAAAAATCCAGATTCAGGAACTCAAGATCATTATGCCTACGAGGAAGCACATGCTGCGGATGGAGGAGACATCACCGAGACTTAGGACGAATATTTCATGCTTAGAACCTTAGGTAACTAGACTAAGGTGTGGTAGCATACAAATATTGCTGGAACTCTAGTAGTATTTGTATGATCACTTTTGCCCTCAGTCTTTGCCTGCGGTTAATAGGCCTACTTTGTTCGACTTCCGCTGTTGTACTTTTGTGATGTAAACATTTGGCATGACCGGCCCTATTGTAAAAAAAAAACTCCGCCCTTTTGAAGGCCTAACTTCGACTATATTATGTAATGATATTATGGTTTATCATGACTTCAACGATGTATGAAATGATTCAACGATGTATCTGTGAGCATTATCTACTGATCCAGGGAATAATGCGGTAAGACACGCCGAGAGGCTCGCCGCAGCTGCTCACGCCTCACTCCAACACCGACCCGTCTGAGTTTAGTGGTAGCGAGGTCCTGTTCGCAGTCGGACTACACCCCTCCGGTCCCAGTGTTGGTGACATGGAGGAGTAAGCGACGAGGTTCGATAAGTACGAAGCTTGCTAGGGATTGGCTAGTGTTAGTGCTACGCATCCCGCCTTATTAGTAGCAGCTTGAGCGGTGTCTTAGCCTCGTGTATGTGTAAATTATGAACGCTAAGTATGTGTATGTTTGTAAGACCAAGATGGCTTGTGAGGCCATAGAAAGCTGGCTATGTGGTGTGTTGTCCGTGCTTAATGAAAACGGCCTTGTGTTCTAAAATTTTTCTGCTGTTGATGTTTGGATTTGGTTCTTTTATATGATGACCTTGGGTTGTTAGTCTTATGGGGTTAGACCAAAAATTTGACTGGGTACTAAAATACCTGCAGATGGCCAGCCATAGAGTTACCCGAGCACAAGCTGGTGCAAACCCGCACATGCGAGGCGGTAGAAGCCGACCAAGAAGCACAAAGACGTGGGAAGGGAAGAGGCCCAAGTCAAGGGTAAACCTCCCACCCCGCCGCCAACCCGTCCATGGCGCAAGTAATGGCACGTAAAATGCAAATACTTGTGCTATCT
The DNA here is from genome assembly GCA_036346245.1 of Bonia amplexicaulis. NCBI lineage: Eukaryota > Viridiplantae > Streptophyta > Magnoliopsida > Poales > Poaceae > Bonia > Bonia amplexicaulis. Next base: position 64,050 of record JAYGGG010000320.1, on the reverse strand, counting down.
ACGGGCCGCGGACCAACACCAATGTCCATGTTTCGACTGGTGACTTCATCAGCATCGGCCCCTTACCTTCGCCGGGGCAGATGAGCCTCTCGAGGCGGAAGATTGGCTACGGGACACCGAGAGGAAGCTCCGTATAGCCAAGACCGCAGAGAATGACCAAGTAATCTTTGCAACCCACCAACTCCAGGGAGCCGCAACTGCCTGGTGGGAGAATTACCTGGCCACAAAAGGATATGAGGACACCCCTACTGGAGCTAGCACGACAATTGTACCATGGGCAGAGTTCAAGGCGGCCTTCAAGGCCAACTTTGTTCCAAGCGGTGTAATGCGAATGAAGAAGAATGAATTCGCAATCGAAACAGGCAGCATGCCGGTCGGTGAATACCTCACCAAGTTTAACCAACTGGCTCGCTACGCCCCAAAGGATGTAGCAGACGAAGAAGAAAAGATTGACAGGTTCTTCGTAGGGATGAATAAGAACTACGAGTGCAGCTTATCATTCAAGATTTCACAAGCTTCCACCAACTCGTGAATAAGGCACTAGTTCTGGAAAATGAGAAGAAAAACTTGGAGGCTAGCCGCAAGCGCAAGCAAGTGGCTCAGCGACCTCAAGGGAGATTCATCCAGAAGTTCTTCAACAACCCCTCCTTCTCAGGAACAGCCCGCCCAGTAATCCCGGCCCGGTACTCCGACCCGGTGGCAACACTTTCGGACTCCCGTCCTTCGTGCGGTTCTGAACCAATCCTGCGGCCTCCTTCAATCTGCTACTGACTATGGAGAAAGGGGCATTTTGCCTATCGCTGCCCGCAGCGGCAAACCACTCCCGTGAAGTTCAATTTGGGGACCACTCCCAACCGAGGCCAAGCTTCAGCACCTAGCAAGGGAAATCCGACTCCTCAATCCAACAGGGCGACATCAACTCCAACCGGGGGAGGGTCAATCACGTCACCGCAGAAGAAGCCGAGGAGGCTCTTTGAGTCTCGCTGGTGCGTTTTCTAAGACATTACCGAAGATGTGTTCTTTTTTATTCCGGGGCATCACATTCATTTATAGCCAGAAGATTTGCCGATAAACTTAGGCTGCCCACTTATTCACTGAAGAAACCAATGGTGCTTAGCTCACCCGCAGGGGTTACTAATGCTACCTTAGTATGCCCTGGGGTAGAAATTGTCATTGAAAGGTTCTGGTTCCTAGCAGATTTAATAGTTACGCCTCATGCACTCGGATATTATACTGGGGATGGACTGGTTAGCCAAACACCAAGGAATACTACATTGTGCCATGAGGAGAGTGAAGCTAACCAAATGCCCGGGGCTAACCATTGAGGTAAAAGTGGACCGACCGTATCGATGGGGCCGCGCCATATATTATTGCGAAGATGTGCCATTGGAAGGGATGATGGTGGTACAAGACTACCCTGAAGTCTTCCCCGAAGAATTGCCCGGCATGCCACCAGATAGAGATCTTGAGTTTGTTATCAATTTAAAGCCTGGTGCTGCCCCTATCTCCAAGAGACCATACAGAATGACCGTAGATGAGCTAGAAGAGTTGAAGAAGCAACTTCATGAGCTACAGGACAAGGGTTTTATCAGGGCGAGTTCCTCACCTTTGGGATCCCCAGTAATCTTTGTGAAGAAGAAAGATGGCACCGCTAGGATGTGTGTAGACTACCGGGCTTTAAATGAAGTGACCATCAAGAATAAGTACCCGCTGCCTAGGATTGACGATCTATTTGATCAGCTTGGGGGAGCCACGGTATTCTCCAAGATTGATTTGAGGTCAGGCTATCATCAACTAAAAATTAGGCCGGAGGACATTCCAAAAACTGCTTTTACCACTAGATATGGACTGTATGAATTTACAGTTATGTCTTTTGGTTTAACTAATGCCCCCGCCTATTTCATGAACCTTATGAATAAGGTTTTCATGGAATACATGGATAAGTTTGTGGTAGTATTCATCGATGATATTCTCATCTACTCCAAGACCGCGGAAGAACATGCTGAGCATCTGCGGTTGGTACTAGAAAAGCTGAAGAAACACCAACTCTACGCCAAATTCAGCAAGTGTGAATTTTGGTTGTCTGACATTAGTTTCCTGGGACATATAGTGTCTACGGGAGGCGTGTCGGTCGACCCCGCCAAAATTGCTGCAGTGACAGAATGGCAACAGCCCACCTCCGTCACGGAGGTAAGGAGCTTTCTTGGATTAGCAGGATATTACAGGCGGTTCATAGAGGGATTCTCCTGGATTGCCAGGCCAATAACCCAACTCCTCAAGAAGGAACAGGCATTTGGGTGGACCAGGGCTTGTGAAGAGAGCTTTCAAGAACTGAAAAAGAGGTTGACTACCACCCCAGTACTGGTTCTGCCCGATGTACGCCGAGATTTTGAGGTATACTGTGATGCTTCACATCAAGGGCTTGGGAGTGTGCTGATGCAAGGAGGAAAGGTTGTAGCTTATGCATCCGAGCGCCGCCCTCATGAAGCAAACTACCCGACCCACGACCTGGAACTAGCCTCAGTGGTGCATGCCCTAAAAATCTGGAGGCACTATCTCATTGGCAACCACTGTGATATATACACAGATCACAAAAGCCTCAAATACTTTTTCACCCAATCACACCTTAACCTGAGGCAGAGGAAATGGCTTGAACTGATCAAAGATTACGACCTAAGTGTCCACTACCACCCTGGAAAGGCTAAGTGGTAGCAGATGCTCTAAGTCGTAAGGCCTATTGTAATAACCTTATGGTTCAGGAACACCAGCCGGAGCTATATAAAGAATTAGTGGCCTTGAACTTAGAAATAGTGGGAAAAGGAACCTTAGCGGTAATGGAAGTGCAGACAAGTATAGAAGAGAGAATTATGGCCGCACAAAAAGAAGACACAGTTACTCTAAGATTGAGAAGACTAATGGAAAAAGGGAAAGCTCCCAAGGTGACTATGGATCAGCAAGGAGTCTTAAGGTACGGGGCGCGTATCTTCGTGCCCCACCAGAAGGACCTCAAGGACATGGTACTCAGGGAAGCCCATAGCTCTGCATATTTCCTTCACCCTGGAAGTACCAAAATGTATCGAGACATGAAGCAATGGTACTGGTGGTCACAGCATGAAGAGGGACATCATCAACATGTCGCTCTTTGTGATGTGTGCCAGAGAGTGAAGGCTGAACACCAAAGGCCGGCAGGATTGTTACAACCCTTGCAAATACCTCAGTGGAAATGGGAGGAAGTTGGCATGGACTTCATTACGGGGTTTCCGCAAACAAAGTCAGGGTATGACTCGGTATGGGTAATAATCGACCGATTGACCAAAGTGGCACATTTTATTCCCGTCAAGACAACCTATAAAGGGGATAAATTGGCTGAACTGTACATGTCTCACATCATGTGCTTGCACGGTGTACCCAAGCGGATAGTGTCAAATCACGGCTCCCAATTTACCTCACACTTCTGGGCAAGCCTGCATGAAGCCCTAGGTACCCACCTAGATTTCAAGACCGCCTATCACCCTCGAGATGAGATGGTCAAGCAGAGGGTAAACCAGATATTGGAAGACATGCTGCGGGCCTGTGTTCTGGACTTCTCAAAAGATTGGGATAAATGCCTACCCTACGCTGAGTTCGCATATAACAATAGCTATCAAGCTAGCCTGCAGATGTCCCCCTTTGAAGCCCTGTATGGAAGAAAATGCCGCACCCCGCTACACTGGTCAGAAGTGGGAGAAGGCTACGTGTTTGGACCTGAAACTCTAAGGCAAGCGGAAGAAAAGGTTCGCCTGATTAGAGATCGATTGTTAGCAGCTTAGTCCCGGTAGAAGAGTTATGCGGACAAGAGGCGAATGCCACTAAGTTTTGAAGTTGGGGATCACGTATATTTGAAGGTATCACCCTTGCGTGGGGTCAAGCGATTTAAGGTCAAAGGCAAACTCACCCCGCGCTATGTTGGGCCATTCCGATTGTGGCCAAGAAAGGAGAGGTTGCCTATCGCCTAACACTACCACCAAACACGTCCGATGTACACGATGTCTTCCATGTGTCCCAGCTGAAGGAATGCTTGCGAGTGCCGGAAGACAAAGCTCCGTTGGAGGCAATCGAGCTCGAGAGGGATCTAACTTACAAAGAGCGTCCAATCAAAATTTTGGACACCGTGGAAAAGAGAACCAGAACCCAATCCATTCGCATGTGCAGAGTACAATGGAGCCATCATTCGAAGAAAGAAGCTACCTGGGAGCGCGAAGATCAGCTGCGTAGAGATTACCCTTGTCGGGACCCGGATTTTCAAATCCAGCCCCTCTGTGTATTACAGCACTAGTCCCAGATCAAAGCTAGTGCACACAGTTAAACATTGATGATTACATTGCCAACAACGAAATTACATTAATAAAGAGAGAGTACAGGCCGAAAGACCTTTATTACATAAGAGGTTACAAGACCTCGCACACACACAAAAGATAAAACACAATGAAGCAAAAGTAAATCCAATGAGAAGACCCATCAATATGCCACAGGCAATTGACTGGGGAAGCGCAACCTAGAACTCCTGAAAGTTCCATCTTGAGCTTCATACTCTTCTGGGTATTATTTTAAGTGTAGTATGTGAGTACATAAAGTACTCCGCAAGTCTTGGGAAAATGCAATAGATGCAGGGTTTAATCAAGGAGGGTTATATTGTTCTTTTGCACAAAGCCACATTTTATTTCAAATACCATTAATTATTTTTAAAGGCATCCATTTAACAAGGTGATTGTTTTAACAGAATCTATCAAGATAAATAGTGAAGTGTAGCAACCACCCACACTTGAATACTGGCTCAACCCGCCAAAGCTCAAAACCACGGGTTAAACCACCCACACTAAAGTACTGGCTAACCGCCAAAGTTCAAGAAAACGGGTTACACCACCCACACTGGCTACAACTGCCAGGACAACCCCGGGAGTTTCAACCACTCCCGGTTCCCAAATCTTTTATTTTTTAAAACCAAAAACAATGATCTACCATGTGAATGCATTCCTTGCCCGCCCTTGACCGTGGACACGGCTATTCGAATAGTTTTACACTCTGCAGAGGTTGTACAACTTTGCCCACAAGAGATAAGTCATCTTAATAGTCAACACGCTTCCTTTGGCATGAGACCCAGATAAAATATCACAAAACTTTTACCTTACTCTAGTCTAGCCAGACACCACCCACCGAGGTTTCACCGTCAAGGGTTAAACCACCCATCGAAGCCCCTCTTGCGCCGTATGAGTACAAGAACCCCGCCCTCACTGTGGATAACCAAGACACCCCAGCACCCACTTTCCATCGGTGGTACCTAGACTAAACTATCGTAAGTTAGTCACTAGGTCGCACCCATATGGACTTGTGGTTGTACGGTAGTGCTCAGTCTGGACAAACACAAACGTCGGTCCTTAATTGACTAGGGCAGAACATACACATTACAAGTTCTCATGCTAACCGCACCAAACCAATCTTACCATCCGCCCCCAGTCTAAACCAACTCTCACATTTTATTTTATTTTAAAGAACAGTGGCAACACCAATCGCCACTAACTTTCTGAACAAAAGTCTAAATCAATGAAATATGATTTCTCCCATTCCAAAGGTACCAAAGGTTATATAGCAAGACTAAGCATTTTTCTACCGGTACAACATTCACCAAAGTTTTATAATAATCTCATTATTGAGACAAAGGAAATCCTAGGGTGTCAAAGGTACATAGTTGTCAATGCCAAATGAGGGTATAACAACTGTCGGTTTAACTATTATCTCTAAAACAGAAATTATCATTTTATGTAATATAGCAATGCATTAAATTTAAAATAATCAAAACATTTCTCAAACATGGGTTCAAGATGTTCAAAGGAGACTTGCCTTCGTGTGTGAGTTCTTGATTTTCTTGCTGCAGGTCGGCAAAGTCTTCGGCGACGTCGGATTCTACGCGCGGAAAAGACAAAGCAACAAAGCAAATAAATACACCAAATTTAAATAAAATTCAAAAATTGAAAAAGATTGTATATTTAGATAGATTATGATTTTAGAAAAATTTAGAAATTTGAACGGGTCAAATCGGAGTTAAAACGAGAAAGTTATGGCTTCGGAAAATTTTAATTAAAAGAAAAAGAAAAGAGCAATTTCCCAAATTATTTTTGTACTGAAAATTATAATTATGATGTCAGCAAAATTCAAAATTCGAAAATATCTGACACGTGGGCCCGGTCCACCGTGGACCGAGTCCACGGACCACGAGCCTTGCCGAGGTGGCGTTCTTGGCGACGTGGCGCCACGCGGGCGCGCACGTGGCAGCCACCCGGCGCACACATGGCGCCACGCGGCGCAGCAACTGACAGCCACACAGGGCCTACGGACGGCGGCGGCGATGCACGCCGGCGGCCGAGGCGGCGCGGCGGCAAGGGCAAGGGAGGAGGAGGCGAGCTCACCGGCGGCGGCGGGACCTCATGGTGATATGCCCTAGAGGCAACATAGAGATGTTGAATATATCACATACTATGTTTATGATACATTGCTTTGTTCCTTGAAATAGACATTATCATTATTGATCAATGAGTATGTGACTTATTCATGAGACTCTTAATGCCAAAATGTTGCTATTTCTAAATGATCCCCGATTATATTTCATATGAGGAACAAATATGATTCAAAGATCAAGATATGTATTGATTGATGATCATGTCTCATGGATCATGGTATGGAGATACCAAATCAATAATATGGATATGTGTTAGTGAACATATGTTGGATAGACCCGCCATGAGACACCGCAGAGATTCTAAGTGTCATCGCTGGTCTCAAGTAGTGTTTATGTGGAATCCTTAGACTTGAGATCATCATGGTTCCCAAGATGCGTAGTAGCTACTTTGGGACTACTAAACACTACTCCGTGAATCGGGTAGTCATAAAAGTAGTCTTTGGGTTTGCCATGAAACATGTAGTGGGATGTGAATGATCAAGATAGAATTTGCCCTCCTTATGGGAGAGATATCTCGGGCCCTCGATGTAATGGATTATGAAAGTGCATGGCCATGCCAAGGTGATTGAGGAGTCAATCACGAGTTTATAATCCATCACGGAATCGAGAGAGTGATTGAGCTATTAAGAGGATGACACAGTCTCGCCTTGAGCTTAATCTATATCGTGAGGCAAAGGGATTAGTACATGAGAACATTACGTGTTCACCGATATGATCTTTACGTATACTTTGGGGTTAATATGTCTTGCTAGAGGCCGCTATTAACAGGGGTGACCGAAAAGGTGTTTACGGTCGCGACCAAGTATACGTGAACCTGCTGTGGTCGCACACTTAACGGGTTGGAACACTAATTCGAATGTGATTCGGATATGGGCTCAATTCGGATAGAGATCCGGATAGACTCCTATTGGGCCTCGGTCCACGAGGCCCAAGTGAGGAGGTCTATATATGGAGGCGGGGAGGAACGCACCGATAATCCCGAGCTAATCCGTAGCCGCCACCTCCGAGCCAAACCCTAGCCGCTCATGAGTGCCGGTACACTCGCGATCGGCGCCCACCGGGACGTGTGGATACCGGTGAGGCGCCGCTCGTTGCGGCGTTGATCGGCATCAACAACCTCTGATTGGATCCGCTCGTGGTGTGGTTGATCGCGTGGAGGAGACGATCGGTTCGGGACGATCGACTACTTCCACTACTACTTCGACGCGTGGTTGGATCGGCTTCTCCAACTCTTCTTCATTGCACGCTGCCTAGTGGTAACGATCCATGATCCCTCCTAAGCATGATGTTCTTGTGCGCGGTAGAAAAATTTTGTTTTCGCCTCGTAGCCTACTCGCGATCCATTAGACCCGGGCGGAGGAAGGCGGCGGAGAGAGGAGGTCGGGCGGCAAGGCCGGGAGGCTTGGGCGGCGGCGAAGGTGGAGAGGGTGGACGAGAGGGTGGGGTGCCGAAAATGTGTCGGGAGGGGCTTTATAGGGAAAAGTGGCGGCTCGGTCACGGGAGTTAAGCGCAATAGAGGGTGGTGGCGGGTTTATAGGGAATTAAAGGCGGCAACGGCGAGGGAGGAGGCGGTGATTGGGGCATTTGATTTCGCTCTTAATCGAGAATTAAAGTGGAAGAAACGGCCGAAATCATGAGCTCAATTTTCGGCATTCATGGTGGAAGAGAGAGAGTGGGAGGAGGAAGGAGAGGTAGAAGAAAGAGATGACGGTGGGACCCACTCGTCGGTGAGAGAAAAGAGAATGAAGGGTACGGGCCGTTGGATCGCTGACACGTGGCAAGTGGGTTGCTCATGCCCATTGGATTTAAGTGAAAGGGGATGGCTTGGATTAAATCCAACGAAGGGTGTCATAGTCGGATGAGCGACACGTGGCGACGAGATTTAATAATTGCTTAGAAAAATAATAAATAATATCTAAAAATTCCAGAAAAATTATAGAATATTCCTGGAAACAATTTAGACTTATTAAAAATATTTATATTTTCAGATTTGCTTTTAATAATTTTGTAAAATTCCTTTTATCTTTTAAAATTAATTTTAATTCCGAAAATTCTCAAAATTATTTAAAAATTCTGGGAAGGTTAGGAAAATAAAATGAACACTTTTTGGCTTTTATAAAATATTTAAAATACATTTTCTTGTTTTAAACTTTGAAATAAACTACGTAAAACCCGTAAAATCCAAATAAAAGCCAATTGCTTCAAAATAATTAATTTGAATTTAAATTTTCAAAACTCAAAATTTGGGATGTTACAAACCTACCCCTTAGATTGAATCTCGATCCCGAGATTCGGACGAACCGGGAAAAAGTTCGTGGAACTCGCTCTAGGTCTTCTTCACGCCCCAAGTTGCTTCGATTCGAATGATTACCCACCGCACTTTCACGTAATTTGATGCTCTTGCTTCTTGTACTGACGCCTCGCTTCATCCAAAATTTTGACCGAAACTCGGATATGATAGGTCCTCCTTCAAAGATACTTCTTCCAAAGGCATTTGCTCTTCCGGCACTCGAGGCACTTTCTTAATCGACACATGGAAGACGCAGTGCACACTTGACAACCGAGGTGGAAGTTCCAACCGATAAGCAACTTCTCCCTTTTGCTACCACAGGAAATGGTCCAATGAATCTTGGAGCTAGCTTCCCAGTAACGCCGAAAGACGCATCCCTTTGAGAGGTGAAACTTTCGATACACATGATCTCCGTGTACAAATTCTAATGCTCTCCGTGATTGTCCGCATAACTTTTCTCGCCTTGTTTGCGCTGTTTTTAATCATCCGAATCGACGGACTTGCTCTTCGCTTGTCTTAACACATCCGGACCAAAGACTTTCCTTCTCCGCTTTCTTTCCAATACAACGGTGTCTGCATTTTCGCCATACAAAGCTTCAAACGGAGACATCTCAGAGGTGGATTGATAACTATTATTATAAGAAAATTCTGCATAGGGTAAACTTTGATCCCAACTTGCTTTATTTGCCGAGGCACAGGCTCTCAACATATCTTACGTATTTGATTTACTCTTTCTGTTTGACCATCTGTCTGGGGATGGTATGCTGTACTGAAATTTAGATTGGTGCCCAAAATCTCATGAAGCTTCTGCCAGAATCTTGAGGTGAATTGAGATCCTCGATCTGACACAATCTTCTTTGGAAATCCATGCAAGCACACGATTCTTGACATATATAATTCTGCGAGTCTATCTCCAGAATAAGTGGTCTTTACTGGAATGAAATGTGCGACCTTTGTCAATCGGTCCACAATAACCCAAATTGAGTCATACCCTGCCTTAGTTCTTGGAAATCCAGTTATAAAATCCATTCCAATTTCTTCCCATTTCCATTCGGGTATCTCAAAGGTTGCAAAGTCCTGCAGTCTCGATGTTCGCTTAACTCGTTGGCATACATCACACAAGGCTACATATTCAAGCAATTTCTCTCTTCATATTGGACCACATGTACCTTTCTTTAAGATCTTGATACATCTTTGTACTTCTGTGGTGAATTGAGTATCCGATTCATGAGCTTCCTTCAGATTAACTCTTTTATTTCCTTCTTCTCTGCACAAGAATTCTTTTCCCAAACCAAAGAATACCTTCTTCATCTTCTGAAAATCCTGGTGCTTTTCCTTTCTTCATATTTTCTTTGATATCCTTAACATATTTATCCTCCTTTTGAGCTGCCTTGATTTGATCTTGTAAGGTTGGCTGAACCTCCAAAGTAGCTAGGAATCCCTCCTCTACTACTTCTAAATTAAGCCGTTGAAACTCTTCATGAAGTGCGGGCTGCTGAACTTGTATCATCAAGTTATTACCATAACTTTTTCTGCTTAAGGCATCAGCTACAACATTAGCCTTTCCTGGATGATAGTGGATTCCAACATCATAATCCTTTATCAACTTAAGCCATCTGCGCTGTCTTAGATTGAGGTCAGGCTGGGTAAATATATACTTCAGGCTTTTGTTATCCGTGTAAATCTCACAGCGATTACTGATCAAATAATGCCTCCATATTTTTAGAGCATGCACAATAGCAGCTAGCTCTAGATCATGAGTCGGATAGTTCTGCTCATGCGGGCGCAATTGCCTTGAAGCATAGGCTACAACCTTTCCTTCTTGCATCAAAACACAACCCAAACCTTGTCTAGATGCATCACAGAATACCTCAAAATCCTTTCTAATATCTGGAAGCGTTAACACTGGTGCAGATGTTAATCGCTTTTTCAGTTCTTGAAAACTTTCCTCACAAGATTTACTCCATTCGAACTTCTTATCCTTCTTTAGCAACTGAGTGAGAGGTCTTGTAGTTTGGAAAATCCTTCTATAAAGCGGCGATAGTATCCTCGCTAAACCCGTAAAACTTCGATCTCTCATCGACTTGGGTTGTGTCCAATTGAGTACATTTGTTACCTTTGCTGGATCTACAGACACTCCTCCTGCAGAAATCACATGACCCAAGAAAGCTACTTTCTTCAACCAAAACTCACACTTGTTAAACTTGGCATACAGCTGATGCTCTCTGAGTTTTTCCAAAACTATCCTCAGATGTTCTGCATGATTTTCCTCATTCTGGGAGTAGATCGAATGTCATCAATAAATCGACAACAACTTATCCAAATACTCCATGAACACTTTATTCATCGATTCATAAAGTATGCGGGAGCATTGGTCAATCCAAAAGACATTCGTAAACTCATACACCCATATCGAGTGGAAAATGCCGTTTTGGTATATCTTCTGGTCTAATCTTCATTTGATGATATCCTGACCGGAGATCAATCTTGGAGAAGACACATGATCCTTTTAACTGATCAAACAAATCATCTATCCTGGGCAATGGATACTTGTTCTTAACTGTCGCATCATTCAGGGATCTGTAATCCACACACATACGAAGACTGCCATCCTTCTTCTTCACTAGAAGTACTGGTGCACCCCAAGGCGAAGAACTTGGTCTAATAAAACCTCTTTCTTGCAGTTCCTCAATCTGCTTCTTAACTTCAGCCAAGTCATTTGCGGACATCCGGTAGGGTCTCTTGGAAATCGGAGCCGTTCCAGGTACTAGGTTAATGACAAATTCGACTTCTCTATCTGGCGGCATTCCTGGCAAATCTTCTGGAAACACATCTGGGTATTCCTTTACTATGTGCACCTTTTCCAAAGTTATTCCCTTCAAGCTGTTCAACCCACATCTATTCTGAGAAGATGGCTTTGACATGTACCTCACTTGAATTCCTTCAGAGTTGGTGAGAGTAATGGCACGATTGGCACAATCTATCTGCCCTTTATACTTGGTTAACCAATCCATTCCAAGTATTACATCTAGGCTCTTGGAGTCTATTATAATTAAATTCGCTAGAATTTTACTCCATTTATGTCTATGGTTGCACTAGGGCAAACCGTACTAGTCTTCATTTCATTTCCAGGTGATTGACTAGCATAGGGTTCTTTAGCAAACGCACATCCCAATTATATCTTTCCACAAAATCTTTGACACAAAAGAATGTGAAGCTCCAGAATCAAATAATGCTAATGCAGGTACTGAGTTGACAAGAAACTTACTCGTAATCGACGCCCGTGCATCCCGAGTTGCTTCGCAGTGACATGATTAACATGCCCTCTGCTCACCGCCAGGAGTCCTTGAGTCCGAGGTGCTCCACGGCCTTGTCCCGCAAGTGGGGCTCGGTGGTGTAGTCCCAGTTGAAACGATCAGGTTACACCGGGCGCTTCAGGACAATTATTGGCATAATGTCCCATGTTCTTGCAGTTATAACACTGCACTCGATGAGGACATCACTTCTTCGGATACACACACACTCCTCCACTTGATATTCAAGGACCAATCACTACATTTCGCGCTACCGACAATTGAATTTAGAGGTGAGCTCGCTCCTAAGTACTTCTTTTGGTTCATTTGAGAATCGATTGCTACCTAATGATTTAATTATGATTAGGAACCATGGAGAGGATCAAGAAGTACTTGGAGAAGGGCTACGAGGCGACAAGTCCAGCAAGGGCGGACGAATCATGTTGGATGTCCAACTCAAACCGACTTGAATCCAATTGAGTCCAGGACCAGCTGCACTAAACGGACTCCGCTTTTGGACGTTCCACATATGTATGGAAAGCTGAGAAGATAACCTTTCCAATGGCTCGGTCTCATATCAAAATTCCTTCCGAGTCAACGGAATCGTCGAAACAAGTGGACGCCTAGAATCATGTGGTGTCTTTGCGACACCGCCTTTTGGGCCGCTCGGCTTTGTATCGTGTTGGAGTCCATTAAGGACGCGTCCGTGGGTTTTGCACGCCTTACTCCTTTATATACAGTTGCCACCCCACCATTAGGGTTGGGTTTTGCTTAGATTAATTCTGTCTTTGAACAGTTTCAGCGTCATCGGCTTGTGAAACCCCAATTTTCGAAAGTGCTTCATCAATATATCGCAATTTGGTTGTGTTCTTCCTTGTTCTTGCTTGTGTTCTTCGATTCGCAGCGAGGATTAGCCTTCTTGGCAAGGTCAACCGGGCAGCGCACGGTTGATAACCTGAGGAGACGTGGTGCTGCGATTGCGGGGTTCGAACGTGTCGTTCGGAAGCCGGATCGATTTGTGTCGCGCCTCCACCAAAATCGAACATATCCGAACTGTTGGAAGATCGGGACCCGCTCCCATAAAGTGGTAATCGAGCTTGTGTGTTCCTCCGTGTTCGAGTTACCCCACCTTTGTTATTTTCGGTTTAGTCCTAGAGTCCAAGAAAAGCCCTACAAAAATTGTAGTCATAGGTTGTTTCTGTCCTAGATCTCGCTTAGCCTTTGCACAAGTTGATTCCGAGTCCGTAGTGTTGAGTTTGTGTCCTTAGTCGAGTTGTGTTGCTGGTTTAGATCGTGTTTTGTTCGAGTTGTTTTCCCACCCGCTACCACCCTTCAAACCCTAGCCGTCACCCATCGCGTTTTCCACCCTCTGCTTTTGTTTTCCCACCCATACCCACCCTCTGTTAACCCTCTGTTGCCATCCATCACGCCTCGTGATCACACCGAATCATCCCCACCTTTCCCGAGCTTCCGCCACCGATTCCACAAATTCCTCCACCCGATCTTCGCCACCCCACAAAGAACCATAACTTGAGGTCCATCTTCAAACGGCCATAACTTTTGCATACGGACTCGAAATCGCTTGCTTTTTTTTGAAATTGGGTGAAATTAAATTTACATCCGAATCTCCCACTTTGTTGGGTTCGCGAATTTATTTTCCTGAAATTCGGCCGAAAGTGTAGTACTCGGCTCAAACCGAATCACCGAATTTGCAAGACATTCATTATTTTCGTAGGCCACCCTTACATCCGATTGAGTTGCAACTTTGTGTGGTTCCTATTTCGTGCTCGCTCTGTGAAAAAATATAAAAATTACAAAAAAGAAAAATTTCGGCTATAGTAGAGAGGAGAGAGAGTGCTATCCATAGCCGCCAACAAAAAAAAAGAAGAAAAAAAAAGAAAACAAAGCACAGTTTTAGGTGCCATCAATTTATTTGTTTTGTTCTTATGCTGAATTGAGCTTCTCAGTGCCTGGCCCTCTTTGTTGCTGTCGTTGCTTTCATATTCTGTTCTTGACTCCTTGTTCATCATCTCATACTTGATATAGGACACATTTAGGCCAGCAACTAGGACTATACTTTGGACATTTATTCAGCATTACTATCTCGTTATTGATTTGTGTTCCACCGACATATTTGGCCTTCCAAACTCCATATATCTACTACGGATAGCACGCTTTGACCATGCAATCGCACTCCACGCGACAAGGTATCACGAACCAGCCACCGGTTGTACCACCCGCTGCTTTGGTAAGCACACTTGCAAGAGCTTGGTAAGCCACTTCCTTTGCGGGTTCCCACCCCTTCCTTTGTAGTTGATAGGATCATCCTTTGTTTTCCCCGTATTTCCACTAACCATGGCAGTAAACGAAGAGGACGGGACACCGGTCGATTTCAACGAGTGTGTTAGTCACGGCCACCACAAGTCACGCCGACAAACAAAACGCTTCCCTCACCGATCTCGGCGAGATTGGACACCGCTGATTGAGTTGACAAAGAAGGAGTTGTGTTCCATTGGGGGCCATCACAAGAGGAGTCCTTTATTCTTTTGAAGGACAAGCTTACGCACGCACCATTGCTCCAACTTCTGAATTTTGGTAAGACTTTTGAACTCGAATGTGATGCTAGCGGAATTGGTATGGTGGTGTTTTGATGCAAGAAGGCAAACTCATTGCCTACTTTAGCGAAAAATTGAATGGTCCTGTTCTTAATTATTCCACGTATGATAAAGAATTGTATGCTCTTGTTCGTTCTTTAGAGACGTGGCAACACTATTTATGGCCTAAAGAATTTGTCATTCATTCCGATCATGAATCACTTAAGCATATTCGTAGTCAAATCAATTTGAATCGTAGACATGCTAAGTGGGTTGAATTTATTGAATCTTTTCCTTATGTCATTAAACACAAGAAAGGGAAGGATAATGTGATTGCTGATGCTTTGTCTCGACGCTATACCATGTTGTCTCAACTTGATTGTCGCATTTTGGTCTTGAAACTATTAAAGAACAATATGCTTTTGATGATGATTTTAAGGATGTGTTGTTGCATTGTAAAGAGGGTCAAACATAGAATAAATTCGTGATCAATGATGGTTTTTGTTTAGAGCTAACCGCCTATGCATTCCAGCTTGAACTGTTCGTCTTTTGTTGTTGCAGGAGGCGCATGGAGGCGGTTTGATGGGACATTTTGGTGCTAAGAAGACAGAGGACGTTCTGACCACACACTTCTTTTGGCCAAAGATGAGGCGAGATGTTGAGCGGTTTGTGGCTCGCTGCACTACATGTCAAAAAGCTAAGTCTCGCTTGAATCCACATGGTTTATATATGCCACTTCCGCTCCTTCTATTCCGTAAGCGATATTTCTATGGACTTTGTTTTAGGGTTGCCCAGACTAAGAGGGGAGAGATAGCATTTTGTTGTTGTGGATCGTTTTTCTAAGATGGCTCACTTTATCCCATGTCATAAAACCGATGATGCCGTTCATATTGCTGACCTCTTTTCAAAGAGATAGTTCGTTTGCATGGTATGCCTTCTACTATTGTTTCGAGATCGTGATGCCAAGTTCTTGAGTCACTTTTGGCGTCTCGTATGGAACAAGTTGGGTACAAAGTTGTTGTTCTCACGACATGTCACCCACAAACCGATGGCCAAACCGAGGTGGTGAACCGCACATTGTCTACCATGTTGAGAACTATTTTGAAGAACAATTTGAAGCTGTGGGAAGAGTGTTTGCCGCATGTTGAGTTCGCATATAATTGAGCGGAACACTCCACCACCAAGGTAAGTCCTTTTCGTAGTGTATGGATTCAATCCCGTGCCCTATTGATATTTTACCTTTGCCTACTAGTGAGAGAGTTCATAATGATGCTAAGGAGCGTGCTGATTTTATTCTCAAAATGCATGAGACTACTAAGGCAAACATTGAAAAGATGAATGAGAAATATAGGATTACCGGTAGTAAAGGTAGAAAGGAAGTTAAACTTGAACCGGTGATTTTGTTTGGTTGCACTTGCGAAAGGATAGATTTCCTGAGTTAAGAAAGTCAAAATTGATGCCTAGAGCTGCTGGTCCTTTTAAGATAGTTGAGAAGATAAATGATAATGCATATAAACTTGAGTTTTCTCCCGAGTTTGGGGTTAGTCCCACCTTTAACATTTCAGATTTGAAGCCATACTTGGGAGAAGAAGATGAGGCTGAGTTGAGGGCAACTCCGCTTCAAGAGGGGAGGATGATGAGGACATCACTTCTTGGATACACACAACACTCCTCCACTTGATATTCAAGGACCAATCACTAGAGCTCGCTACCGACAATTGAATTTAAAGGTGAGCTCGCTCCTAAGTACTTCTTTTGGTTCATTTGAGAATCGATTGCTACCTAATGATTTAATTATGATTAGGAACCATGGAGAGGATCAAGAAGTACTTGGAGAAGGGCTACGAGGCGCACAAGTCCAGCAAGGGCGGACGAATCATGTTGGATGTCCAACTCAAACCGACTTCGAATCCAATTCGAGTCCAGGACCAGGTTGCACTAAAACGGACGCCCAGATCGCATCCGGACTCCGTTTTGGACGTTCCACATATGTATGGAAAGCTGAGAAGATAACCTTTCCAATGGCTCTGGTTTCATATCAAAATTCCTTCTGAGTCAACGGAATCGTCGAAACAAGTGGACGTCCAGAATCTATCAGGGTGCTGCGACACCGCCTTTTGGGCTGTTCGGCTTTATATCGTGTTGGAGTCCATTAAGGACGCGCCCAGGGTTTTGCACGCCTTACTCCTTTATATACAGCCGCCACCCCACCATTAGGGTTGGGTTTTGCTTAGATTAATTCTGTCTTTGAACAGTTTCGCACATCGGTTTGTGAAACCCCAATTTTCGAAAGTGCTTCATCAATATATCTGCAATTTGGTTGTGTTCTTCCTTGTTCTTGCTTGTGTTCTTCGATTCGCAGCGAGGATTAGCCTTCTTGGCAAGGTCAACCGGGCAGCGCGGTTGATAACCGAGGAGACGTGGTGCTGCGATTGCGGGGTTCGAACGTGTCGCTCGGAAGCGGATCGATTTGTGTCGCGCCTCCACCAAAATCGAACATATCCAGAACCTGTTGGAAGATCGGGACCCCGTTCCCATAAACTCCAGCCACTGAAGTCTTGTTCTGCTAAGGCGGAACTGCATTGTTTGGTCGAGGAGCTTGAGGAATCGAGCGAGGTCCACTGAATGGTGTCCTCAGCACATTTGGCACTGGGGGCCTGCTGAAATGAGGTGGATTAGGACGGTGCCGGGACCTGCTTGCACCCTGCTGAGCTTGGAACTTCCTCTTCCGGACCTCATACAGCTGACGTTGAGCTTCCTCTTGTATTATGGCCTTGTTCACCATATGCTGGAAAGTTGGAAAATCATTTGAAACCAGCTGCACCTTGAGATTGGGTTCAAGTCCCTGCATGAACCGCCAGATCTTTGCTGCATCAGTTGCAACATCTTCAGGAGCATACCTGGATAGTTGAGTGAACCTATTCAGATACTCAGTGACACTGAGGTTTCCTTCTCAGATTACTGAATTCCATTCTCTTCATTTCCATTACTCCAGTAGGTACATGTGCAGTGCGAAAGGCTTCCTCAAATTCAGCCCAAGTGATGGTCTGCACATTTTGATGAGCAGCACAATAGTTTTCCCACCAAGTCGCTGCAACTCCTTTTAGCTGATGAGCAGCATCAAGCACCTTTTCATTATCATTACATTGAGCCAAAATCAGCTTCCTCTCCACATCCTTGATCCAATCATCTGCTTCCATTGGATCTACCGCACCAGAGAAGGTTGGCGGTCTGGTCCTCATGAACTCTCCCAGCTTGGACTGGGGTGCCTGAACGGGTGCCTGCGGAGCTTGCTGCACTTGGTTCTGGGCCAGAGCTTGAAGCAGTTGCAATTGCATTGCCATCATCTGTTCCATACTAGGAGCTTGAGCAGGGGGTGGCGGCATGTTGTTCTCCGGTTGAGCATTGGCACCACGGCTGTCACCGGCATTGCTCCTTGTGTTCACCATTTGAAGCGGTAACCAGGACAAAGTAGAAAGATAAGAGGGAGGTAGCATAGTAAGAAGCAAGGGGCAAACTAAATAACATCCCAAACAACACACAAAAAGGAAACACAACAACTTGGAAGAAACTTTATCTTTGAAATTAATATATTTTTGAGAATGGCTGTACCACAAGTGCACAAAGGCATTGGTACAGTCCATCTAGCACACCAACATAATATAAAACGTTCTAAGGAAGGTAAACAATTTATTTGGGTACTACTGACTCAACAACTACTCATCCTCCTCAAAGATGTGCTCCTCAGGATCCTCCTCTGGGTCCTCTTCTGGGTCCTCCTCTGAGTTACCCACATGGAGCTGCCTACATCCACACTCGGGACGGTTGCAAGAGGCTCGAGAATGAAGATGACTATGACTGGGAGTAGACGATTGGGAGCAAGAGCGAGAACGAGAAAGACTGCGCCTTTTGCTGGAATCTCCAATGTTGATATCAGGTAGCGGACTAGGACGCCGCACACTCTTGCGTGCTGTGATCATGATACGGGGTCCTGTGCGTCGAGGCGGCACTGGGTTGTCGGGGACGGCAGCTGGTACCGGTGAAGACGGCGTGTAGTCCTCTGGAGACTGCTGCCTAGCTCGAAGACGTCTCAGCGAACTCTTGTCGACTGGATGAGCCGAGCACGGAGAGTCTCGAGTGCCGTAGCCGGAAGTGAGGAGCGCTCAAGTCGCCCAATCTCCAAGGCGCCGGGCGATGTAGTCGACATCGCCCGAGTAAGCCGCACTGATCGTCGGACGGGGATCGTCCATAGAGATCTTGAAGGGTTCGGATATCTCGCCCCGCCTCGTGGTTGGAAAGAAATGTAAAGGCGCCTGCCGAATATCCTTATGCATCCCAAGACAAGTCGCCTAATGCCGCATTTAGCCGCATCCTCGGATAGCGCTCGAACGGTCGGTCCCCGAGGATGTTCGATAGGGTATGTGGGAGAGTTGAATTCTCCTTCCCGTGCATACAGGAATACCTCCATCGACCAAGAATCTCGGTCCATGATCTTGACTTTCCGCCTCGAAAATAGGTGGTTCGGATACTTGACATCGCATAAGTCACGAAGAAGGCCAACAAATGCTCGATATTCTCGCCATGAGAAAAGTAGTCCCAAGAGTCATCGGAGGATGAACCGGCCATCTACAATTTTGGAATAATAGAGAAGATCAGTAAAGACATTTTAAACAAGTGAATATAAGATCAAGAATGGAGCAAAAGTAAAGAGATATAGAAAATTTTCACAAATATTTTTAATAAATATAGGTCCTTAAGGTTTTTACCATTCTAATTTAGGTCACGCCCTATACAAGTTGGCTCTGATACCATCTCTGTCGGGACCCGGATTTCCAAATCTAGCCCCTCTGTGTATTACAGCACTAGTCCCAGATCAAAGCTAGTGCACACAGTTAAACAGTGATGATTACATTGCCAACAACAAAATTACATTAATAAAGAGAGAGTACAGGCCGAAAGACCTTTATTACATAAGAGGTTACAAGACCTCGCACACACACAAAAGATAAAACACAGCGGAAGCAAAAGTAAATCCAGCGGAGAAGACCCATCAATACGCCACAGGCAATTGACTGGGGAAGCGCAACCTAGAACTCCTGAAAGCCTTCACGAATCCATACGCCCGTAGTCGAAAGTTCCATCTTGAGCTTCATACTCTTCGGGTATTATTTTAAGTGTAGTATGTGAGTACATAAAGTACTTGAAGTCTTGGGAAAATGCAATAGATGCAGTGGTTTAACCAATGAGGGTTATATGGTTCTTTTGCACAAAGCCACATTTTATTTCAAATACCATTAATTATTTTTAAAGGCATCCATTTAACAAGGTGATTGTTTTAATAGAATCTATCAAGATAAATAGTGAAGTGTAGCAACCACCCACACTTGAATACTGGCTCAACCCGCCAAAGCTCAAAACCACGGGTTAAACCACCCACACTAAAGTACTGGCTAACCGCCAAAGTTCAAGAAAACGGGTTACACCACCCACATCGCTACAATCGCCAGACAACCCCGGAGTTTCAACCACTCCCGCCCCAAATATTTTATTTTTAAAACCAAAACAATGATCTACCATGTGAATGCATTCCTTGCCGCCCTTGACCGTGGGCACGGCTATTCAATAGTTTTACACTCTGCAGAGGTTGTACAACTTTACCCACAAGAGATAAGTCATCTTAATAGTCAACACGCCTTTGGCATGAGACCCGGATAAAATATCACAAAGCTTTTACCTTACTCTAGTCTAGCGAGACACCACCACCGAGGTTTCACCGTCAAGGGTTAAACCACCCAATCGAAGCCCCTCTTGCGCCGTATGAGTACAAGAACCCTTTCCTCATTGTGGATAACCAAGACACCCCGGCACCCACTTTCCATCGGTGGTACCTAGACTAAACTATCGTAGTTAGTCACCTAGGTCGCACCCATATAGACTTGTGGTTGTACGGTAGTGCTCGGCCCGACAAACACAAGCGTCGGTCCCCAATTGACTAGGGCGGAACATACACATTACAAGTTCTCGTGCTAACCGCACCAAACCAATCTTACCATCCGCCCCCAGTCTAAACCAACTCTCACATTTTATTTTATTTTAAAGAACAGTGGCAACACCAATCACCACTAACTTTCTGAACAAAAGTCTAAATCAATGAAATATGATTTCTCCCATTCCAAAGGTACCAAAGGTTATATAGCAAGACTAAGCATTTTTCTACCGGTACAACATTCACCAAAGTTTTATAATAATCTCATTATTGAGACAAAGGAAATCTTAGGGTGTCAAAGGTACATGGTTGTCAATGCCAAATGAGGGTATAACAATTGTCGGTTTAACTATTATCTCTAAAACAGAAATTATCATTTTATGTAATATAGCAATGCATTAAATTTAAAATAATCAAAACATTTCTCAAACATGGGTTCAAGATGTTCAAATGAGACTTGCCTTCGTGTGTGAGTTCTTGATTTTCTTGCTGCAGGTCGGCAAAGTCTTCGGCGACGTCGGATTCTATGCGCGGAAAAGACAAAGCAACAAAGCAAATAAATACATCAAATTTAAATAAAATTCAAAAAATGAAAAAGATTGTGTATTTAGATAGATTATGATTTTAGAAAAATTTAGAAATTTGAACGGGTCAAATCGGAGTTAAAACGAGAAAGTTATGGCTTCGGGAAATTTTAATTGAAAGAAAAAGAAAAGAGCAATTTCCCAAATTATTTTGTAATCGAAATTATAATTATGACGTCACCAAATTCAAAATTCGAAAATATCGACACATGGGTTCGGTCCACCGTGGACCGAGTCCACGGACCACGAGCCTTGCCGAGGTGGTGTTCTTGGCGACGTGGCGCCACGCGGCGCAAGACGTGGCGCCCACCCCACGACACGTGGCGCCACGCGGGCGCGCAAGACACAAGACAGGCAGGCGCACGGGCGGCGGCGGCGGCGGCACGCCACCGCCGGTCGGTCATGAGCGGCGGCGGGGCAAGGGGAGGAGGAGGCGAGCTCACCGTGGCGGCGGGACCAGGGTGGTGGAGGAAAGCCGGCGGCATAGAGGAGGAGGCCATGGCATGCGCTAGTGGCGGCGCGCGCGGGAGGCTTGGGCGGTGACCAAAGGTGGAGAGGGTGGACGAGAGGGTGGGGGTGCCAAAAATGTGTCGGAGAGGGGCTTTTATAGGGGAAAAGTGGCGGCTCGGCCGAGTTAAGGCACAATAGAGGGTGGCCAATGGTTTATAGGGAATTAAAGGCGAGAAACGGCCGGCGAGGGAGGAGGCGGTGATTGGGGCATTTGATTTCGCTCTTAATCGAGAATTAAAGTGGAAGAAACGGCCGAAATCATGAGCTCAATTTTCGGCATTCATGGTGGAAGAGAGAGTGGGAGGAGGAAGAAGGAGAGGTAGAAGAAAGAGATGACAGGTGGGACCCACTCGTCGGTGAGAGAAAAGAGAATGAAGGGGTACGGGCCGTTGGATCGCTGACACGTGGCAAGTGGGTTGCTCATGCCCTTTGGATTTAAGTGAAAGGGGATGGCTTGGATTAAATCCAACGAAGGGGTATCGGCCGTCGGATGAGCGACACGTGGCGGCCTGAGATTTAATTGATTTTATTTTCGGATTAGATTTTCAGAAAATACTAGAAACCATATAATTGCTTAGAAAAATAATAAATAATATCTAAAAATTCTAGAAAAATTATAGAATATTCCTGGAAACAATTTAGACTTATTAAAAATATTTATATTTTCAGATTTGGTTTTAATAATTTTGTAAAATTCCTTGTATCTTTTAAAATTAATTTTTAATTCCAGAAAATTCTCAAAAATTATTTAAAAATTCTGGGAAGGTTAGGAAAAATAAAATGAACACTTTTTGGCTTTTATAAAATATTTAAAATACATTTTGTTGTTTTAAACTTTGAAATAAACTCCATAAAAACCCAGAAAAATCCAAATAAAAGCCAATTACTTCAAAATAATTAATTTGAATTTAAGTTTTTCAAAACTCAAAATTTGGGATGTTACAACCCTGCTTTGTTTTCTAGCTAAGCCGAATCTCGGGGTCGAGATTTTTTGTAAGGAGGGTAAATTTGTAACAGCCTGGAAAAGTCAAAAGGGAATGTGAAATAAAAATTTATGAATTATGTTACGACACATCGTATTGAGTTGGGCTTTTAAAATATTTCTGGAAAAATTTGGATAAGGTTCCAAAAAGTAAGATATTAAGAAGGAAAGGCACCTGTTTAAATGATAGAAGATTAAAATTTTAAATACGAATCTGAAAAGATGATCCATAAAAATGCACAAGTTGAAATAAATATTTTGTTTAGTGCAAAATTAGATTTAAACTTAGAAATAAATATTACATAAATGCTTGGCATAAAATTTTAAAAATATCTATATTTTACACAAAATAGTTATACCCTAAACAAATAAAAAGAAAAGAAAGAAAAATAAAAAGAAAAACGGGTGAGTGGCGGCCAGCCGACCCGACCACCCCCTTCCCGTCGCGCGCCTTCCTCGGCCTCTCGCTCCCTCCCTCTGACCGGTGGGCCCCACCGCCCGGACCCCCCTCTCCTTTCTTCTCTCGCGTACACGCCGACCCCTTCCTCCGCCTCGGCCAGACGACGCCTGCAGGGCGTGCGGCGCCGCCTTGAACCCCGCACACCCTCAGCCGCTCATGGCCGCCGCTAACCCTCACATGACACCGCCCCATTGCCAGCGTCGCTGGTTCGCTGTGGCAAGACCACACATCGGCTATAAATCCGTGGCCCTTCTAAAGTATTCCCGTGCTTCCTCATCCTTCCACCGGCTTTAATTGTCTCCAAAGCCACCCGAACGCCGGCGGTCAACTTTCTCCCCAACTCCGCCTGGGAGCTCAATTCCTTGCTCCCACTCCATCTCCGAGCATCGCCGACCTTCTCCGGCCTCACCCGAGCCTCCCGTCGCCAGTGCCTCGCCCGGCACCGAAGCGCCTCCGAGCGCCCGCCACCGCACGACGCCGACCTACCTCCGGTGAGCTCCGACCCTCACCGGCACCTCCGTCAGCTTTGCCGCAGCTCCAAAGAACCCGCTTTTGGCCCACCCCGCTACCTCCCCGGACCTCCCTCGCCGGCGACGCCACCACCCTCTCCCGCGCACCCCGCCTGGCTAGCAGCGCCACCCTTTTACCCCCCTGGCTCCCTCGGCGCGCGTTCGAGCCCCCGCTCACGCAGCGCCTAAGGTTGAGCCTTTCTTTTAAAATCCGCCGCTGACAGGTGGGCCCCACCTGATAGGAACGGGGTCCCGATCTTCCAACAGGTTCTGGATAAGTTCGATTTGGTGGAGTCGCGACACAAATCGATCCGGCCCAACAACACGTCCGAACCCCGCAATCGCAGCACCACGTCTCCTCGGGTTATCAACCGTGCGCAGCCCGGTTGACCTCGCCAAGAAGGCTAATCCTCGCCTGCGAATCGAAAAACACAAGCAAGAACAAGGAAGATCACAACTAAATTGCAGATGTATTGATTTAGCACTCGAAAGTTGGGGTCTCGCAAACCGATGAACGGTGAAACTGTTCAAAGATAGAATTAATCTAAGCAAAACCCAACCCTAATGGTGGGTGTGGCGGCTGTATATAAAGGAGTAAGGGGCGTGCAAAACCCCTGGATGCGTCCTTAATGGACTCCAACACGATAAAAAGCCGAACGGCCCAAAAGACGGTGTCGCAAAGACCGACAGATTCTGAACGTCCACTTGTTTCGACGATTTCCGTTGACTCAGAAGGAATTTTGACATGGGACCAGAGCCATTGGAAAGGTTGTCTTCTCAGGTTTCCATACTTATGTGGAACGTCTAAAACGGAGTCCGGATACGATCTGGGCGCCCGTTTTAGTGCGGCCTGGTCCTGGACTCCGAATTGGATTCGAAGTCGGCTTGAGTTGGACATCCAACATGATTCGACCACACTTACTGGACTTGTGCGCCTCGTAGCCCTTCTCCATGTACTTGCTGATCCTCTCCATGGTTCCTAATCATAATTAAATTATTAGATAGTAATCGATTCTCAAATGAACAAAAAGAAGTACTTAGGAACGAGCTCACCTGTAAATTCAATTGTCGGGTGTGAGCTCTAATGATTGGTCCTTGAATATCAAGTGGATGAGTGTTGTGTATATCCGAAGAAGTGATGTCCTCATCATCATCCCCCTCTTGATGCGGAGTTGTCCTCAACGCAGCCTCATCTTCTTCTCCCAAGTATGGCTTCAAATCTGAAATGTTAAAGGTGGGACTAACCCCAAACTCGGGAGGCAACTCAAGTTTATATGCATTATCATTTATCTTCTCAACTATCTTAAAAGGACCAGCAGCTCTAGGCATCAATTTTGACTTTCTTAACTCAGGAAAGCTATCCTTTCGCAAGTGTAACCAAACAAAATCAACCGGTGCAAGTTTAACTTCCTTTCTACCTTTACTACCAGTAATCCTATATTTTTCATTCATCTTTTCAATGTTTGCCTTAGTAGTCTCATGCATTTTGATAATAAAATCAGCACGCCCTTAGCATCATTATGAACTCTCTCACTAGTAGGCAAAGGTAAAATATCAATAGGGGCACGGGATTGAATCCATACACTACACGAAAAGGACTTACCTTGGTGGTGGAGTGTTCCGCTCAATTATATGCGAACTCAACATGCGGCAAACACTCTTCCCACACTTCAAATTGTTCTTCAAAATAGCTCTCAACATGGTAGACAATGTGCGGTTCACCACCTCGGTTTGGCCATCAGTTTGTGGGTGACATGTGGTAGAGAACAACAACTTTGTACCCAACTTGTTCCATAGAGTACGCCAAAAGTGACTCAAGAACTTGGCATCATGATCGAAATAATAGTAGAAGGCATACCATGCAAACGAACTATCTCTTTGAAAAAGAGGTCAGCAATATGAACGGCATCATCGGTTTATGACATGGTATAAAGTGAGCCATCTTAGAAAACGATCCACAACAACAAAATGCTATCCCTCCCCCTCTTAGTCCTGGGTAATCCTAAAACAAAGTCCATAGAAATATCTGCCCACGGAATAGAAGGAACAGGAAGTGGCATATATAAACCATGTGGATTCAAGCGAGACTTAGCTTTTTGACATGTAGTGCAGTGAGCCACAAACCGCTCAACATCTCGCCTCGCTTTGGCCAAAGAAGTGTGTGGCGTAACGTCCTCCGTCCTTCTTAGCACCAAATGTCCCATAAAACCGCCTCCATGCGCCTCCTGCAACAACAAAAGACGAACGATCCAACTGGAATGCATAGGCGGTTAGCTCTAAACAAAACTCATCATTGATCACGAATTTATTCCATGCTTGACCCTCTTTACAATGCAACAACACATCCTTAAAATCAGCATCAAAAGCATATTGTTCTTTAATAGTTTCAAGACCAAAAATGCAATAATCAAGTTGAGACAACATGGTATAGCGTCGAGACAAAGCATCAAGAATCACATTATCCTTCCCTTTCTTGTGTTTAATGACATAAGGAAAAGATTCAATAAATTCAACCCACTTAGCATGTCTACGATTCAAATTGGTTTGACTACGAATATGCTTAAGTGATTCGTGATTGGAATGAATGACAAATTCTTTAGGCCATAAATAGTGTTGCCACGTCTCTAAAGAACGAACAAGAGCATACAATTCTTTATCATACATGGAATAATTAAGAATAGGACCATTCAATTTTTCGCTAAAGTAGGCAACAGGTTTGCCTTCTTGCATCAAAACACCACCAATACCAATTCCGCTAGCATCACATTCGAGTTCAAAAGTCTTACCAAAATCCGAAGTTGGAGCAATGGTGCGTGCGTAAGCTTGTCCTTCAAAAGATTAAAGGACTCTCTTGTGATGGCCCCAATGGAACACAACTCCCTTCTTTGTCAACTCAATCAACGGTGTCGCAATGGTGCTGAATTCTTTAACAAAGCTCCATAAAATCCTGCAAGGCCAAGAAAACTGTGCACTTGGGAGACTGTCGTGGGCGTGGGCCAACTCCATATTACCTCCACCTTGGCTCTATCAACCTCAATTCCCTGTGGAGTCAAAACATACCCAAGAAAAGAGACTCGATCCGTGCAAAAGGTGCACTTCTCAAGGTTACCAAACAAACGTGCATCTCTCAAAGCATTAAAACAGCACGTAAGTGAGTCGAATGTTCATCCATGGACTTGCTATAAATCAAGATATCATCAAAGTAACGACCACAAATTTGCCAATGAAAGGACGTAAAACCTCGTTCATTAATCTCATGAAAGTGCTAGGTGCATTAGTTAAACCAAAAGGCATGACTAACCACTCATACAAGCCGAACTTAGTTTTAAAAGCAGTTTTCCATTCATCGCCAAGTTTTATTCTTATTTGGTGGTATCCACTACGCAAGTCAATCTTTGTGAAAATTATAGCACCACACAACTCATCAAGCATGTCGTCTAGCCTAGGAATAGGATGACGATACCGTATAGTAATGTTGTTAATGGCTCTACAATCTACACACATACGCCAAGAACCATCTTTTTGGGAACCAAAAGAACAGAACAACACAAGGACTAAGGCTCTCACGTGCGTACCCACGGTCCAAAAGGTCTTGGACTTGGCGCTGAATCTCCTTAGTCTCTTCGGGATTGGTCCTGTACGCCGCACGGTTTGGCAAGCTCGCTCCAGGAATCAAATCAATCGGTGCTCAATCCCTCGAATGGGTGGAAGTCCCGGAGGTATCACATCGGGAAAACATCTCTAAACTCCCGCAAAGGTTAGTGACAGGGAGCGAGCAAAGTGCAAGGCATATTATCAAGAGAAAATAAAGCATCTTTGCACACAAAAGCATAGCATGTATCATTAACATCATCAATTGCAGCAAGGTCTGATTTTGTGGCAAGCATAACAGAATTTTTCAAATGGAGTACTTGCTGTTTTCAGATTTATCATGTTCCTTTGGATCATTAGCGCAGCAGACTCTCGCCCTATCGACCTCTATAATCTCAACTGGGGTCAAAGGCAGTAAAGTAACTTTCTTTCCCTTATGCATAAAAGTGTATGTGTTACTACTACCATGGTGTAAAGCATCATTATCAAATTCCCAAGGTCGACCCAATAAAGAGAGCATGCTTGCATGGGAACCACATCACAATCAACATGATCAACGTAAGCACCAATGGAAAAATAGACGCGGCATGTTTGCATTACCTTAGCTTTTCCAGAGTCATTTAACCATTGAATATGGTATGGATGTGGATGCGGTCGCGTGGTCAAGCCAAGCTTCTTGACCAAATCGAGAACTCACCAAGTTGTTGCAACTTCCTCCATCAATGATGACACGTGCACGCCGTTCTTGATTGCAAAGAAGGTCTGAAACAAATTATGGCGTTGAAGTTTATCGGGTTGTTGTACCGCGTCGAGGACTCGCTGCAAAATGATGCTCCGTGGCGTCGCCGTGGACGCCCACCAAGGACGAGGTCGTCATCACCACCGCCATTGTCGTCCGGGCAGCACAACATCATCATCCTTCTCGACATCCGGCGTCGATGTAGCCTCCATCTTCGTGGCGATGTATGCCCGTTGGCTAGGGCAATTCTTACGCACATGACCAAGCCCATGGCGCGGTGGCACCGAATGCCAAAGGAGCGCCCGTTGAAGCCACGGAAGAAGAACTCTTGGTGGGCCCCGCAAAGAATTTTTGTAGAATCTGCAAGGCGTGTCGTGGAAGGTGGCTTCGTGGCGCCATCGCCATCTTGTCAAAGGTGGTGGAGGAGAACGAAATGCGAAGAAGACTTGGGCGTCCGTCGATGTAGTCGTCATGGCGTGTAGAAGGGTCGTCCGGTGCGTGCCTTAGTTGATTCTCGTGCGTCTCGCAATTCTTTTTCTGCAAGCATAGCAAGGTGGAACAACGGTTGTGATGGTAAATTCTTTATAATCAACAATGTCCTGAATTTCACGTCAGAACCCCGTAGAAACGACAAATCTTATCCTCCGTGTCCTCAACAACCCACAACGCACCATACCTTTTTGAAGCTCAGCATAATAGTCTTGAACAAAACTATCACCTTGTTCTAAGCGCTGCAATTTTTTTCTCAATTCAAGTTTATATGAGGGCGGAACAAAACGATTACGCATAGCTTCTTTTAACCGCTCCCATGTATCATGTTGTAAGCGCATGGTACTTAGTTCATTCCACCAAATAATAGCAAAGTCCTTAAACTCACTAGTAGCTTGTCTAACTCTATGTTGTTCAGGAACTAAGTGAGAATTAAACTTCTGCTCTACCATCATCTCCCAATCAAGATATATTTCAGCATTATAAAGACCAGAAAAAGATGGAATGGAAAACTTGACTGTAGCAAAAGGGTCGTCATTACCATGACGGTTCTTGTTATTACCTCCCATACCATGTCGGTTTTGTTGAAGACGACGACGTGATCGTGCATCTTGTGTCGCCGCCGATCAATGTTGCCATCCGCATCACACTCGTGGCTTCATCATGATGATGGCCGTCATTGATGTGGCGTGCGTGCCTCTAATGTGTCCATCCGACCAGTGAGGTCAGCCATCCGCCGCTCCACCCGCTCAATGCCTTCCGTGGTGTTCAACTGGGCAATGGCGGCGACGATGGTGTCCAATCTCGCGCCGAGATCAGCGTTTTGTTTGTCGAGCGCAGCTTGTAGCTGGCCGCGACTAACACACTCGTTGAAATCGACCGGTGTCCCGTCCCCTTCGTCTCCTGCCATGGTTAGTGGAAACACAGGGAAAACAAAAGGATTATCCCTATCAACTACAAAGGAAGGCGTTGGGAATCCGCAGAAAGTAGCTTACCAAGCTCTTACAAGTGTTCTTACCAAAGCAAGGCAAAGGATACCTGGAGAGTGTGATACGGCGATTGCAATGGTCAAAACTGTGCTATCCGGAAGTAGGTATATGGAGCTTGGAAGGCCAAATATATTAGTGGAACACAAAGCAATAACAGATAGTAATGCTGAATAAACGTTCAAAGCACTGGTCCTAGTTGCTGGTCTAAATGTGTCCTATAGCGGGTATGATATGAAGACAAGGAGTCAATAATCAGAATAGTAAAGCAAAGACAGCAACAAGGATGGCTAGGCAATGAAACTTAATTCAGCATAAGCACAAAACAAATGAAGCTCTGTCACCCAAAACTGTGCTCTGTCACGGTTTTTTTTGGCCACGGATAGCACTCGCAGCTCTATCCTAGGTGCCGAAAATTTCTTTTTTCTTTTTATTTTTTTGTATTTTTTTCGCAAAGCAGGGCACAGGAATAGGAACCACACAAAGTTTCACGTCAATCTGATGTAAGGTGTGGCCTACAGAAAATGATGAATGTACTAAAATTTCGGTGATGAAATTTCGGAGCTCGAGTACTTCACTTTCCAGGCCGAATTTGGGAAAAATAAATTCGCCGAACCCGACGAAGTGGGGGAGATTCAGATGTAAAATTTAATTTCACCCAACTTCAAGACAAAATCGCCTGATTTCAAGTCCGTATGCGAAAGTTATGGCCGTTTGAAGTAGGGCCTCCGTGTTATGGTTTTTGTGGAGGCCGAAACTACAATCGGGTAGAGGCAATTGGTGGCAATTGGGGCCGGAAGCTCGGGGAAAGGTGGGGGATGGTGCTGGGCGATCACGAGACATGATGGATGACTCCAACAGAGGGTGGGATATGGGTGGGAAAACAAAAATTGACGGCTAGGGTTTGTATGAGAGGTAGCGGAAGCAAGACAATCCGATTAGGGTTTGTATGACAGGTAGCGGAAGCAAGACAACCCAAAACAAAACACGATCTAAACCAGCAACACAACTCGACTAAGGACACAAACTCAACACTACGGACTCTGGAATCAAATTGTGCAAAAGGCTAAACGAGATCTAGGACAGGAAATAACCTATGACTACAATTTTTTTGTAGGGCTTTTTCTTGGACTCTAGGATGAAAACGAAAACAACAAGGTGGGGTAAATTCGAACCTGGAGGAACACCTGAAGCTCTGATTACCACTTGATAGGAACGGGGTCCCGATCTTCCAACAGGTTCTGGATAAGTTCGATTTGGTGGAGTCGCGACACAAATCGATCCGGCTTCCGAACAACACGTTCCGAACCCCGCAATCGCAGCACCACGTCTCCTCAGGTTATCAACCGTGGCGCGGCCAGTTGACCTCGCCAAGAAGGCTAATCCTCGCCTGCGAATCGAAGAACACAAGCAAGAACAAGGAAGATCACAACTAAATTGCAGATGTATTGATTTAGCACTCGAAAGTTGGGGTCTCGCAAACCGATGAACGGTGAAACTGTTCAAAGACAGAATTAATCTAAGCAAAACCCAACCCTAATGGTGGGGGTGGCGGTTGTATATAAAGGAGTAAGGCGTGCAAAACCCACACGCCGCCCTTAATGGACTCAACACGATACAAAGCGAACGGCCCAAAAGATGGTGTCGCAACACCGACAGATTCTAAATGTCCACTTGTTTCGACGATTCCTGTTGACTCGGAAGGAATTTTGACATGGGACCAGAGCCATTGGAAAGGTTGTCTTGTCAGATTTCCATACATATGTGGAACGTCCAAAGCGGAGTCCGGATACGATCTGGACGTCCGTTTTAGTGTGGCCTGGTCCTGGACTCCGAATTGGATTCGAAGTCGGCTTGAGTTGGACATCCAACATGATTCGACCACCCTTGCTGGACTTGTGCGCCTGTAGCCCTTCTCCAAGTACTTCCGATCCTCTCCATGGTTCCTAATCATAATTAAATCATTAGGTAGTAATCGATTGTCAAATGAACAAAAGAAGTACTTAGGAACGAGCTCACCAGTAAATTCAATTGTCGGCGCGAGCTCTAGTGATTGGTCCTTGAATATCAAGTGGAGGAGTGTTGTATATCCGAAGAAGTGATGTCCTCATCACCACACATCACGATCAAGATCGTACAAGACGGGCCGGCGGTGGAACCCGCCTGTCAAGGCGGTGAGGGGCGGACGTGAACCATCGCCGCCTCGCCCCTCGTGTCGGCGCCAGAAGGCCTTGATCGACAAGGGTCCCACATGTCGACTTTGTTATTTTTTGGATTTAATTGAACCAAAAGTATTCAAATGGGATTGTGGTAGAACCACCCAGATAACCATTAAGGACTGAATCTGGTGATGACCTCCCAAGGTACAAACACGAGCAAAGGGATGGATGGTCTCATCCCCGCCTTTGCCCGTGATGGCTCACGAGGGACCCTTCTCGAGGGATGGTTGCATCCTGTAAGATAGACCTTAGCGGGCGTAACCACAAGTAGGATTATGCATTGTATCATCTGTGATAGACTTCTCGATTGCATGGCTAAGGAATCATGTGGAGCAACGAGCGGATCTATCTCTTGTGGGTAAAGTGTACAAACTCGCAGAGTCAAAACTATTCGAATAGTCTGTGCTTACGGTCATGGGCGGACATGGGGATCTGAATAGATATAGTTCTAATTCAAAATTTTGATGGATGGGATGGGATAAAAGTGGAGGGCAGAGAAGGGCCCTTATTTGAGTTGTCCTGGGTGTCGTCCCAGTGGTAAAGTAAGCGGCTATAACGCTGAAGGCATGATATGAAGAGCAGAGACCATGTAACGGTGGATGGCCTCTGACTCGTTGAAAATAAATGTATATGTTATGGGCATCATGTTTAAAAGTTCAAAAAGGCTAGGTCTTAGGGAACTTTTAAGTATTGTAGTTCTAAAAGCACATTTCAGCAAACAAAATAACATGTGCCTCCCTTGGAAAAGCCTTGCATACTACTTACTGCATTCTGCGTATTGACTCGCTGAGCACGGTGGTTAGTGTGCTCACGCTCGCATTACCAAAAACCCAGATTCAGGAACTCAAGATCATTATGCCTACGAGGAAGCACCTGCTGCGGATGGAGGAGACATCGCCGAGACTTAGGACGAATATTTCATGCTTAGAACCTTAGGTAACTAGACTAAGGTGTGGTAGCATACAAATATTGCTGGAACTCTAGTAGTATTTGTATGACCACTTTTGCCCTCAGTCTTTGCCTGCAGATTCTGGATTGAAAAATCCGGGTCTGACAAAACTCAACTGAGGCAAAACATAGAGGGAACAAGAAACTGAAACAACTCACACAAATTTCTCAAGAAAAATAGAGAGATGAATGATTATATGATTGTTCACAGTCAATACAACTCACACTCTCAGTGTGAACACACACGCTGAAACAAACCTGACTAAAGACTAATGCTTAAACAACTCACTCCAAAACGAGAAAAGAAGACATTCACACATGGAGAGCTCAAACAAAACCCTCAAGTGGCTATAGAGAACAACCTCTCTATTTATAGCCTTCCACTATCGGGTCTCCTCTTTGCTTTATCCATTAACCTCCACCAACTTTGCGCTTTATCCATTAGCGCCAACCGAATCCGCTTCCGCGAGCCTGAGTTAATTTTCCTGAATTGCCCCTCACGCTCCTTCCCGGAAGCTTCCTACTCGCATAACCGCAACCGGCACCCTGACCGTCTGGACCTCCGACTCCTCCTTGAGCCTAGTCCCGATCCACCTCGCCGCTGCCCGTCGTGTCCACCTCCGGTAGCTCCAGCTCCGGTTCCTCGTCTCCCGGCTCGCAACCACCTCAGCAGCCTCGATCATCCTCGACGTCTCCGACCGTCTGGACCTCAACACCTCCTGTGCCTAGTACCGGTCCTTCCACGCTTCACCACGACCTAGCTCCGAAATCCTGCAGTCACACAGACAAGCAAACCATTACATAGCACCGCTCGATACATGTAAGCATAATATCAACAAAAAGATGACAATCTGAAATGTAGTGCATAATATCATCAATAAGCAAAGTCTAGCTAGAGACATCCAAGGATGATGCAGGCCATGTCAATTAAGCTAAGCGAAACCAAGAAGCTAATATTGAGTCCAATAGAGTGCTATATGCTCAAGAGTGAAACATTGGTTCAAGTACTTAGTTCTTTTAGTACCTTAAGCAAATGGAGCACAAATGACATATTTTCTTTTGAAACTTATGGTCGTTTCCAACCAATATTTTTATCATGTGCTAGATCTCAAGGCTTATGCGACTACTCCAAGCAAGAAGCTTAAAAAGATAGTCTAGGTCATCCAAAACTCCCCCTGAGTTCATGCCTAGTGCAATGGCAAGTCGTCTTATGAGAAAGAATTGGTGAGATCAGTTTTTTCGCACAAAAGAGATCTTTTTGCTGTTTAACAGATTGTACTAACTTATGCATCATCAAGAGACTAAAACAACTCAATCTAAGCCTCAATAGAGATTCAACGCTCAACTCAGCCTATTTGACATGGCATGGATCATAAAAAGATAGCTCAAGAAAGACTAATCTCGAGTGTTAACATGACAAGTTTCAGTTCAAATTGAGCAAGTTTAATTAACTTATCATGGCAAAACCTAGTTTACACATATGAAGTCATGATAAATATAGCAAATAAGCACAAATTATGGCAAGGTGTAAATTATTTTAAGCATGTCATAACAGGATAATAATCAAGACTCAATGTTGTTATATTACAATGTAGAATGACATGCAGAAAATCCAGCTCCCCCTCAACATAAAATGCAACTTTTAGTTCAAGTTGAGTTGGGTCAACATTAAGATCTAGAAGTTCCCAAATGAACTCACCTTGAACAAAAGTAATAAAAACGAGAAGCTGGCAAAGAAATCAAGGAGGGCAGTCCTTAAAGCATAGATAAGATAAAGAGGAAACTATGGCTCAGACTGACTCTCATTTACCCCATATGACTCCAGGACTATGAACTGGACATCTAACAGACTAAGGAGCAAACACGTACCCTGTCTACCCGAGAGTGGCCCAACCCTCGCTAGAACCTATAAGCAGTAGGTAAGCTCGACCTTGTAAGAAGAGAACCAGCTAATAAGCAGCATCCTAGAATCACAAGATAAAACTAAGAAGTCTAAGCAACTCGGCAAGAGAACCACTCTAACCTATGCTAGAAAGACTAAACCCAATACAACCGTATGCAATGCAATCAGAAAAGAGTAAGAGCATAATAAATAGAGTAAAGCAGCAAAGCACAAACTCCCCCTCACAACAGTCCATAAGGACAAACCACCCCAAGCTCTCCCCGTAGAGCTGAAAACCGAGAGCTATCCAATGGCTTGGTAAAGATGTCAGCTAACTGGTGGTCACTCTCCACAAACTGGAGCACGATGTCACCCTTCTCTACATGGTCTCTGAGGAAGTGATAGCGAATGTCGATGTGCTTGGTCCGAGAATGCTGCACTGGGTTCTTAGCAATGTTAATCGCAGAAGTGTTATCACAAAGGAGTGGAACACTGTCGATAACTAACCCAAAATCCCGTAGAGTCGAGACCATCCAAAGTACCAGCTACAAGAATCGGCTGCACAACGTGCTCGGCCTCTGCGGTGGGCCGTGCAATACCGGACCGCCTCGAGGACCAAGAACGAGAAGTGCCAATAAATTGGCAGGTGCCCGGAGTGCTCTTCCTATCTATCCTACAGCCAGCAAAGTCTGCATATGTAGGACCGAAATGGCGATAGAGGGGGTGAATGTCGCTCTCTTTTAAAATCGCCCTCGAGAATTCGTACACTATTTTTCAAAAGATACAAAACAAAGCACCTCACAAAAATTTAAAATTAATCTTGCTGAAATTTGGAACGCATGCGACCTGAAAAATTCAGCATAAATCGAGACCACCAAGAAAAATTCAACGAAAAACCGTTTTTTGATCTGCATGCAAAATCGACAAACATTAGGAAGAAATAAAAAGAAAAGTGCACAATCTGTTGTCCACCTTCCGATCACACATTTTCTTCCCTGTGTTGTCGGGTAGCAAAGAGGAAAGGCAAAGATGTAAACCGAGAGGAACACTGAAACTGAAAAAGAAAAAGGAGCAGAAAGAGGAAAGGAAAACTGCAGCCAAAAGCAGTTACTCCAGCGAGAAAACAGGAGATAGTTTGATCTTTGTCGGTACAGGAAACATCTCCCAAGAATCGCACAGAGTAATCTTCCAAGAAAAGAGCTGCCAACACAAGACAAAAGTTCAACTGAGCAATCAAGAAGGAATCGACTGTGTTTTGATTGGATAGATTACAGAGCAAGAACCAACATCCAGAACCCTGAAGACCCGACTGAAATGCAGAGCAAGATAGCAGCTGAGAATGGAACGCATACTAGCACCTAAAAGGGTAGAACAACGAATTTGTTGAAACCGAAGTAAAAACTGCAGCTAACCAAGAGCTAAACTTTGGCTACAAACATCCTGCACCATTTTGCTGAGTTGCTGCCGAGAGACAATTCTTCAGAGAGGAGAACCAAGCAGTCCTGAAGAAGGCAAAAGAGAAATAATCTTTTGACCAAAAGACTTCTGATCCAGAATCAAGAAAACCACCTGCTTGAACAACTTCTAGCCAAGAATTTCAAGAACACATCCACATACACAAAAAGAGAACAAGAAGGCAGATCATCTCAAACAAGGGGTTTCTCAAATGATTCATGAAGATGAGAAACATATCAAAGAAAACATCTCAGATAAATTCATATCCATGAAAGATTACAAGAGAGAGACCTCAAACTACGTCCCCATATGTATGGACATTAGAACATGAAGAGTAATTACAAGACTCTCAATTCATCCCCTCTCAATCCTCAAGAACACCAAGAGCCTCACATGCTTCTTGGGAGGAACACACACACCAAGTGATGAATGAACACTAAAACCCTTGTGATCCTCAAAGGGGTATGCAGCCCCAACACCTATTTATAGCCCTTGGCTAACGGGTCTCAACCTGTTCGCCGGCTAAACCCTAACGGAGCCGTCTCCGCTTGTGCAGCTTTGCGAAATTCCGTTTCGCCCCTCCCGCACCTTCCGGAAGCTTCGCACTCCTTACCTCGCGCCTCGCAACCACCTCGAGTCCACGCCGTCTTCGACACATCCCGACCGTTCTGACCTCAGCGCCACCTGCGCCTAGTCCGGTCCACCGTGTCTCGCCACGACTCCGCCTCGACGTCCTGCAACCACACAGACAAGAAACACATCAAATAGCACCGCTCGATACATGAAAGCATAATAACATCATACTTACACATGCTGAAGTCCAACCTGTCGAATCATCAGAATATGCATCCTAATCCTATTCGACCAAGTTTGACCAAGTCCGACCGAGCCCGTTACACCACGCAACGTCAAGGTCCATACCAACCAACTCAAACTCGACTTTCCTAACCCGATGTCAATTACTCAACATACACACGAGACGATCTCCACATGGTCTCTCAATCTCCCCCTTGATGAGTATATTGACAAACCCAGAAAAACATGAAGTTGAGTTTGAAATGCAAGAAAGAAGTCAACCAAGGTCCAAAGGAAGGAAATAATGCTAATGACCATGTCGACACAAGGAGCAAAAGAAAGAACAAGTTTTCCTCAAAGCTCTAAAAATGGCTTTTTCTACCACTATTCTCCCCCTTTTGGCAATGAACACATCAATGATGCAAGAAGGAGATAAAGCATGACTTGGATGAAATGGCTGTATTTTATTCAATCTAAGCATTAGAGCCATGAAGATTATCCAAAATGACTATAATGTATTACACCAAGCCATAATATACAAGTATGCTACCAAGATCGTGACTATGTATGTAAAGAGAAGCTAAGCCAGATAAGGTATAATCTGAATTTTTAGTTGAAGTGCTTAGCAAGTCAAGTCAAACATGATTTTAGTCTAGCTAGAGGTATCCATGAATGATGCAGGCCATGTCAATAAGCTAAATGGAACCGAGAAGCTAGTATTGAGTCAACTAGAGTGCTACTAGTTCAAGAACGATACATTTGTTTTGAGTACTTGATTCTTGTAGTAATTTAAGCAAATTGAGCACAAATGACATATTTTCTTTTGAAATTTCATGATTGTTTTCAACCAGATTTTTGTCATGTGCTAGATCTCAAGCCTTATGCGACTACTCCAAGCAAGAAGCTTAAGAAGATAGTCTAGGTCATCCAAAACTCCCCCTGAGTTCATGCCTAGTGCAATGGCAAGCCGTCTCATGAGAAAGAATTGGTGAGATCAGTTTTTTTGCACAAAAGAGATCTTTTTGCTTTTGACGGATTGTACTAACTTATGTGTCATTAAGAAACTAATATAGCTCAATCTATCGCTCAACAAGGATTCAAGACTCAACTCAGCCTATTTGACATGGCATGAATCATAAGAAGATAACTAAAAGCTGACTAGTCTCAAATATTAACATGACATGAATTAGGTTAAATTGAGCATTTTAATCAACCTATCATGGCAAAGACTTGACTACACATATAAGGTCATGATCTTTAGTAAGATCCGCAGGAAAAATCATTTGATGGGTCGAAACCGCGCAAACATACGCGTCGCGCGAATCAATCTACAGGCAGACAGCAGGTAATCTCTAATCGGGCAAATAAACTGTTAATCACCTTCAAAATCCATTCCAAGAACCCTAATTATTCAAAAAAACAGAGGGTTTGGGATAGAAAAAAATTACCTAGATGATCCCTTGGGATCACCCCTCTTCTTTCCTCCTCTTCTTCTCTTCTTCTTCCTTCCCTTCTCCTTCTTCTCCTTCTCCTTCCTCTCCTTGGCTCCAAGGGCAGCAGCAATGGGGGCGCCAATCTGCTGGGGAGGGGGCGGCCACAGGGGTGGATAAAGGGGAGGGGGTGCTAGGGTTAAAGGGAGAGGGTGGAGCGGCCAAGGGGGTGCGGCCACCCCCTTGGGCCTTGGCCCAGGGCAGTCGACCCACTCCCCAGGCAGCCCACTCTGGGTTTTTAATTTAATTTTTAATTTAATTTATTTATTTTATACTGTTCTACAATTTCTATTTTTCCCTTCCCACGATTTACCGAAAAACCGGCGACTCCGCGATTGTTTTAAAAACTTACGCCGTAACGACGTTCAGGATATTACATTATTAATATAAACATAGAGATACATTTGTATGACTCATTCTCAAAATTCACCTATATATCACACATTTTCACATATATGTAAATGCAAATTCAAAATACGAACACACATGCATTCTTTGTATACATAAATGCCAACTCACATATACATTACATACATGCATTGTTATATACATAAATGCAAATGCCCACATATATGTCACAAACTCTAATTCCACTTGATTATTTCCTTTCAAAATTAGCCCTTCATGATGATCAATGCGTACGTAACTAGTTTCGTCACGTTGTTCGTCCTAGACCCTTATATCATTTCCAAAAGGAGGTAACTCGTCAAATTGATTGTATTCTTCCTCGTCCACTACATTCTCTACTCCGATAATTCTCCTTTTTTCATAAAGAACTACAAGGCGTTTGTTATTTGCCGGGTCAGTTACTTAGAAAACTTGAACAACTTGGTTGGCGAGTATGAATGGTTCATCTTTGTACCCGACATGTTAGAGGTCCACGGTAGTGACATCGTACTTGTCAACCTTCACCTGTAGGAGATGCACCCAACGACAGCGAAATAATGAGATCTTGAAAACCACATAGTCGAGCTCCCAAATCTTTCCTTGCATAACCTTCGACGATGCTGCCCTCCTACCGAGATCGATTCCGTACATAGGACTTGAGAATTCCCATGAACCACTCAAACGGGTACATGCTACGTAGGAATACGAGCCCGCACATTTATATCTCCCACACAACGTGAACAATGAGATGGACCATGATATCGAAAAACGAAGGAGGGAAATACATCTCAAGATGACATAGTGTCATCACCACATCGTCCTACAGAGCATCTAGTCCTTCGGGATCGATGACCTTCTGAGCAATTGTTTTAAAGAAATAACATAGCCTCATTGATTGTCTTTCGGACTTTGATCAGCAAAATACTTCTAACTGCAATAGAGAGCATCTGTGTCATCAGCACATGACAATCATGAGACTTCATGCCATCTAACTTCAAATCTTGCATCGAAACAAGTTTTTTCACGTTGCGAGTAACGGGACGGAACTTTGACACCATGCAAGCACGCACGATTCTGCTTTCTCGGCCTTGGACAGAGTGTAACATGCGGGGAAGGTACCTTCATCCATTATCTTTACGCGGTGCTAACTCAGGCCTGATGTCCATATCAACCAAGTCAAGCCGTGCGTTGATGTTGTCCTTTGTTTTATCACGAATGTTTAGTAAGAGACCAATCATGCTGTCACATACATTCTTTTCTACGTGCATGACGTCGATGCAGTGTCGAACATCTAGGTACTCCCAATAAGGTAAGTCCCAAAATATTGATCTCTTCTCCCAGGTGTTCTTCTCATGAGCCCTCAATTTACGTCCCTTTCCGAGGACAATATCTAAATCCTTAACCATATCATAAACCTCTTTTCCCCTTAAATGCCTTGGAGCTGAACCGTCTTCCTTCTCTCCATCAAATTATTTCTTCATCAAGCGTGAGTATTTCAGCCACACACTCTCGGTACCATCTAAACAGTGAGTACAAGCTTTGACACCTTTTGTACTCTGGCCCGATAGGTTAGCAAGGGCATGATAATCATTTGTGGTGCAGAACAATAAGAAGCGCAAAGTAATGCTCTCTCGTTTGTATGCATCCCATACACGCACCCTTCGCTCCACAAGATTTTTAGATCTTCCACCAACGGTTACTAGGTACACATCGATATCATTCCCAGGTTGCTTTGGCCCTTGGATAAGTATCGACAACAAAATATACTTTCGCTTCATACACAACCAAGGAGGAAGGTTATAGATGTAGAGAGTTATGGGCCATGTGCTATGTCGACTGTTCATGCTACTGAAAGGATTCATTCCATCCGTACTCAATCCAAACCTTATATTTATTGGTTCTGCACCGAAGTCTGCAAAACTTCTATCGATGTTTCTTCACTAGGCGGAATCAGCAAGGTGTCTTAGCATTCCATCCTTCTTCCGCTCCTCCGAGTGCCAACGCAGCAGTTTTACCTCCTTTGGATTTGTAAAAAACCTTTTCAAATGGGGAATTATAGAAAAATACCATGCCACCTTAGCAGGATGTCTTTTCTTCACCTCTGTTCCCTCGCCGTCATCTGATTGATTGTTACGTTTGTATCGGGATGCGTTGCACGGACATACATGCATATTTGCATACTCTTTACTGTACAGGGATACGATCGTTCGGACATGCATGTATTCTTTCTACTTCCATTCGCAATGGACAAAGAACCTTCTTGGCTTTATACGTGGTTTTAGGCAACTCATTTCCCTCCGAAAGCATGTCCGCTAAAAGACCTAGCAGCGCCGTGAAACTCTTGTCGTACCAACCATTGCTTGCCTTCAATTTCAACAATTCAAGCATGGCCGACAACCTCGTGTACTTTGACCTGCAGCGCGTGAACAAAGGTTTCTCTGAGTCCTCCATCAAGCCCCGGAATTCAATATACTCTCTCTCATCATAGTTCTCTTCTAAATCGTAAAACATCTGATCCAAATTGTCATCGTGCAACCTATCCGAATCTGAACAACAATCGACATCATCTAGCGGCATGTCATTCGCTTCACCAGCGATGTCATCCGGCGACTTATCATTCACTTCACGGGCGATGTCATCCGGCGGCATATGATCATTGACTTCGCCATGACTGGTCCAACACGTATAACCCTTTTTGAAACCCCTCCGAATCAAGTGCACTTCAATTTGCCCTCGGTTCTTAAACATCTTTAAATTCTCGCAGTCAGTGCATGGAAAGTACATATATTCCACCCCCTTATTCAACATATCCTCCTCGGCAGCTCTTGTAAAAGCAGACACGCCATTAATGTACTCTTCACTCACACGATTCGCGGCATACATCCAGCTTCGGTCCTACGTTGTGTATATATATAACAACTTAGTGTTAAAAATTAAATTAATTAATTATTACTACATATATACCACATGCATTGAGGCTTTGCTAGCTTAATTCATATTATAAACACAACGATTATTTCCCCGATCGTGAGGTATATAACCAATAATTTTGACAATTTGGCCTCCCACATGACAGGAACTGATCATGTATGGTCAAGTAGATGAAAATCATCTTCAATAACACTAACAAAAACATAGATCTAAATTATGGTGTAGTGGGGAGTGATAGCATGGTATGGCGGAATGCGCGTCGAGGCGAGAGAGGCGGCGGCGCTACGGCGGAGTAATCACCGAACAATGCAGCAGAGAGGTGAGCTCAGTGGAGGAGGTGTGGGACTGACTGGTGGGACCTCAACGACTGCTTAGGGCAAGACGGTGTGAACGCAATGGGATGGAGCGGCTAGAAATTTGGTGCAATGGTGGCCCGGCACGTGAGCGGTGCATACGGAGGCAATTTCCGTAATACCCTGAACGTTGTTTCGGCATAAGTTTTAAAATAATCGCGGAGTCAGCGGTTTTTTGGTAAATCGCGGGAAGGGAAAATAAAAATTATAGAACAGTATAAAATAAATAAAATAAATTAAAAATTAAATTAAAAACTCATAGTGGGCTGCCTGGAGAGTGGGCCGACCACCTTGGGCCAAGGCCTCCCCCTCCCTTCTAGCTGCCACCCCCACTCCTCTTGGCGCCTCCCCCTCCCCAAAATAGCTGCTGCCATTGGTGCCAAGGAGAAAGGTGAAGGAAGGAGAAGAAAGGGAAGAGAAGGAAGAAGAAGAGAAGGAGGAGAAGAAGAGGGGTGATCCCAAGGGATCATGTAGGTAATTTTTTCCCATCCCAAACCCTTTGTTTTATAGAGTAATTAGGGTTTTTGGCACGGAATTTGAAGGGAATTAATAGATTGATTGCCCGATTAGAAATTAACTGCTGTCTGCTTGTAGATCAATTCGCGCAGCGCGGTTTAGACCCGTGAAACGATTTGTCCTGCAGATCTTCCCAAAAGTAAAATTTTAGAGGACTTCCATGCCCATCTTCTGTAATTTGTTCATTATTTGTTGCCATGGGATATGGGTGTAAGAGGGTCGGGAATACCGCTGTCTGTTAGGGGAGCAGATTAGGACAGTGTTCAGCTGTGATTTAGGGGTAGTAAATGATTTTTATGATTATGGTCACAATTGAGAAAATTGTAGGGAATTTAGTGATATAACTGTTATATAAAAAATATATTTGTTGGATCCTTGTACTGTGGTTGGGACGCATTTGAATCTCGTTGTCGGTCGATGAACAGAGAACTTCCTCTGTTTTGTGCATTAAGTTACACCTAGCTATGATCAAAATAAAAATATGTGATCTACATGAAAAATGAAGGCATTTAAGTGAGGAAATCAGAGATATATCGTTTGCTGTAAATGGATTAATATTTTTAAAGATACAAAAATATTAAGCAGCGCTGCTGCAGTGGATAAATTG
The DNA here is from genome assembly GCA_036346245.1 of Bonia amplexicaulis. Lineage (NCBI taxonomy): Eukaryota > Viridiplantae > Streptophyta > Magnoliopsida > Poales > Poaceae > Bonia > Bonia amplexicaulis. The sequence goes on along the minus strand of JAYGGG010000320.1, from coordinate 20,961 downwards.
TTGAATTGTTGAGCGCAGAGGAGTATGTGCGGGTTTGGGGTTCTAGCGACGTCTTTAATTTTTTAAGTCGCGTTTTGAATGCTGTGGCATTGTGCTGGGAGGTACCTTGTGGACAGGTGGTTTTGCTCCTGAGCGCACGTGATCGCCGCTTCAACGGTTGAGGCAAGTAAGCGTAGCGGTTGTGCTACTGTTTAACTCGTTAATTATTCTACCTTCACACTGATTTATTCTATTAATTGGTAATGCTATGTCCTTGTTACATGCTTCCTTAACGTGGTTCAGATGGTGGTATTTGTTTTATGAATTCAATTGCTTATGATCTTGATGGATTAATTGTGGATATGCGGGATTGTTCTTGATGAATGTATATAGTTGTGAGGTAGAAACCTTTACGAGTATATTGTGGTCTAAGTGGTAGTATTCTGAGTGAATACCTGTGGTTGTGGTGGTAGCAATTATTGATCAATTGATATGTTTGTATAAATTGCTCGTAATCATGTGGAAATTTGTTATGTGTGCTAATGCGGAGTATGAAAATAAATATGTGGTGAATATGTGGTTGTGGATATATTGTGAGCATGTTGATGCTCCTTTGTGGTTAGAATTCATGTGGTTTATGATTATCATATCATGAAATTTGCATATGTGGATGTCACCGCACCTAGCCGTGACCATACCGTTACATCATCGTATATTGCCGTAATACGATGCACCTCTTCTCCCGCTGGGAAAGAGTGATGTGGAGCATAGCATGAAAGCATTCATATGCATTGCATTGTGGAAAGATCATTTGCATACCTATGCAATGTATTGCGGTGAAGTTATTTTGTGGAATATTCAACTTCATAGCTGTAATGTGCAATATACAACTTCCTAGTTGTAATGTGGAATTGGCTCATGTGAGCTACTTGAGGTATGAGGAATGTGGATGTGGTCGTAGAATGGGGTTCGTCCCTTGTGTATGGTAAGGGTTGTGATTGTGGCATGAGATTCTTTTCTCTTGTAGTAATGGTTGATACCAGTTGTGGATGTGAGAAATAATAAAATCAAGTAAAACATACATATGTTTTATTGTCTTTGGTGGTGTAGTGGTAGAGGTTTTAAAGTAGTCAAACAAGATTTATTTGCTAATGTTTTACCGTCGTTGATGTGATTTGAGGTTGAGGATATAAACATTGTTAATTGTGAAAGATTAAATGTTGATGATTAAACCATTGTAGTTTAATTAGCCTGTTAAATAGTTTGCTTGCTGAGATTTTATCTCACCCTTGTTTCCCCCTCTCTACAGGTGGACTTTGAGCATGCATGGGATGGGTAGAGCGGCACCACACTGATGCACGTGAATCATATTTTTGTGCGGTAATAAAGTCGAAAGGATTCTAGATCTTTGCATAGCTTTGTTTACATTATCTTAATAATGTTAAATTTGTGAACTATGTTTTAGATTAAAATGTTGGAGGTTGTATTTAATATTGAATTGTTATCACTATCCTGTTATTCCTTAGTTGTTTATGCTTCCGCTTATACTATCTTGTTTATTAATTGTTGTCAGTTTAATTTATCTTGTAAATTGGCTAGTTGTGGAGTGGTTTTGGTGGTATCCCAGGGTAATGTGGGTCCTGGGGTGTTAATTTCTCAGGGGCGCCAGGAGGAGAAGGCGGTTTGGCCGAAAGAGGAAGGCAGATTTTCAATGGAGGTTGCCAAATTGGGTAAGAGATTGGAATTCAAGCAAAAATCCAAAAGAATTCAAAATGTTTGAAATTTTTAGGTTGTTTCAAGCCTCAGCTGGAGCCATTGGCACAACCCATAGGTACGGAGAGTAGTAGACTCCGTGTACGTTATCCAAACCTTCTGGCATACCAAATTTCAGCAATTGTTGTTATCTCCAAACCGAACACCGTAGATGACTCTTTTGTATCTTGATCCAACGAACAAACGAGTCATCTCCTTTTGTGATGTCTTAGCCTTTTTTAATCAAGAATAGGATTACAAGCATTATGGTTACAACAAGAAATCAAATTGGTCATCATGAACAGCTAAGAAAAATACAAAACCACAAACAAAATAGAAGAAACTTAATTATGATTGGACGAACACACGTCCATGGACCGTACAACTTCTCATTATACGAAGAAAATATCTGCCCTTTATTACTTTAATTGAAGAAAACTTCTGGAAATAAGCTGAACTTTTATTCTAGGTATCAAAGTATCGAACAAATAACCATATGCATGCACCACCGAAGACTGACTCATTCATATGGTTGCTGATCACGTGAATCCGATCGCCTAGCATGGCTTGTTGCACAAGCAGCGGCGGCGGAAGTTGCTGCACTTGCCGCCGGAGAACCCCTCCGTCCGGCACACGTTGGCGCAGTTGTCTTGCACCATGCACAGCCCCTTGAACCGGCCGCTATCCGTCTCGCATTCCCTCGCTTGTACCGGCGCCACCTCTGAGCACATGCAAGAACACATTAAAAGGACATAGTAATTAAGCATATAACTGAAAGCTAGCCTCCCATGTATCTTCACGAAACACTAGAAATTTCTTATGTCAGGAGGAAGAAAACTATCTAGAAATACCTACATTAATCAATGGAAGAAAACAAAAAGAAATAATACAATATCCATCGCGTACACAATGGAACTTCCAAAAATATAATTGTTAGGAGTACTGCTATAACCTAAGATCGAGTTTCATACACAATAATCTGAAACAATTCTGGCTTTGAAATAGGAATTGATCAAGATTTGCAGATTCCAAAAAAAAAATGTAACTTTCTCTTTTTTAAAATGTATATAACTTCATATTTAAAAATCCTTAAATATGTGCATATACAATTCGGAATTAAATTAGAAAAGAACTAAAAACAAAAACACAGTCGAAAACATGTAGCCTGTGCAGATGCATTGGTTGAATGCCTAGCATGTACTGGATATGCAGCGATCAAGACGGGCACACGTACCACTGGCCACAACGAGCAGCAGGAGGACGACGACGGCCGGGAAGATGTACTTAGGCGATGACTCCATTATTAATGCGTGCCTGTCTTAACTGAATGACTGATGATTAGAAAAGAGGGAGATGGTGACCTGCTTATATACGGACAACGGCAGCGGCATGCAAGGCATTAGCTCCACGTGGGAAATTGTCCGTCCGCGCGCTCTATATATGACTGGCTAATATTAACGGCAAACCACGAGCTGCAACGTGCCGTGCTGCTACTGTTCGAGTATCGAAAATTCCTGTGACGTCTGAAAATAACTTGATCGCTCGTCAAAATAGCAGTGGTTTTGTTAATTAGCACGGAGAAGAAAGATCTGTCCGATGTGTACGCAGCTACGGGATGGTTCCGAAGGTTTAATCTATTGGACCCGAATTTACCTAATTCTGAATTCTCTGTAAAACTACTAGTCTATTTCATAGATTAGTAGATAATGCTTACAGATACATGACTGAATAATTTTTAACGGAAACAATACCATTCATTAATATTACACAACAGATGTTCAAATAGACCATATCGGGTTGAGTTTATATAAAGGCCGATTAGGCCAAATAAATTCATTACAGCGGAAGCGGTAAGCAAAAGAGGTAGGGCACATCTTGCCACAGGCAAGTGACTGCACTTCAGATTTTGTGAGGCAGATACTATCCAACTTGGATAATATATATGCACGCAATCACCATCGAGTCTACCCAACTGTGGTAAGAACCAACTACTAAGGAAAAAGGCCTAACTTTCTCTATCTTCTCCATCGCCAGCTCCTAGGGCTTCGTAGTAAGCGTAGTCATCTAGGTCCCCAAATTATGAGGGATTTGTGAGTGAGGGTGAGTACAAGCAATAGTGCTCCGCCAGTCAACATACAGAATGCAATATTTATTATGCAAGGTTCAACAAGGTAGGCTCGAGTTCTTTATTTGCTAAAGTCAACATTTGAAAGGTACAACAATTAAAAATTACTATAACTTAGCATTTTAACCATAGCACATTTTATTAAAGTGAACGTGTGCATTATTTATAACGGTGCAAGTTTCATCCACCACATGCTAGTTTTTGATTACTTGAGTTACATCCACCTACTTATTAACACTGGGTTACATCCACCTAAGGAAATCCAAAATCAGAGTTACATTTACCCGACGAGTTTTCATCCTACCCACAAAGATTTTTCAAATAGACACTAACTTAAATTATCATGCCCGCTCTTGACTGTGGGCATAGCTGTTCGAGCAATCTATACTCTGCAGAGATTGTACACTTTACCTACAAAAGATAATCAACTTGTTATGTTTCACGTATTTTCTTGGAGATGTGAATCAAGAAGATCATCACAAGGCCTTTAGAATGTATCCCCTAGTGTTGATTACACCCGCTAAGGTTTCACCAAAGTGAGGTTACGTCCAGCACACCTAAACCCACTCTTGTGCCACATGGTGGCTTACACCAATGACATGACCCATGTCCACGACAGCTTACAACTAGCGACACGACTTATGGGTCACTCCAATGGTGCAATCCACACTGATGGATGCAAATTAGTTAGCCAGATCATACCTATTATAGACTTATGGTTATACTGTTTTATATTGGGAGGTCATTATAGAATTAACCCTTAAGTTATTTTGGCAGTACTTGCCGCCTTCCACAATTCTCGTGCTACATCAGCATCGTCCATCATATCATCCGCCTAGATATGGTAATAGCAAGTTTTTAGGGTTTTGAGAAGCATGAAACTAAGTTATCTGAAAATACCTGCAATGACTACCCAAAATAAGTTTCATGTTTAAGAGATCATGATAAGGAAATTAATACCCTGCTACTTAAGAAAAACTAACATGACACTTAGGTATGATCTATAGCTAGTAATGTTACCATTATAGTCTCTAGGGTGATAAAGATTATGTAATTCAAGTGTCCAAAGGATGGTGTATTAATATTACAATATCAAGTATCCATATATCTAACCTTAACTTTAATGTAGATTTGCGTAACAAATAATAGCATACAATTGGACAATTTAAACAAACATAAATTTGAATAAAATGTAGGTTCTATACGATCAAAATATTGACACACCTGGCTCATAAGCACGACAGTTTTGGAAGTCTTATTGTGGCTCGAATTGTGGCTCTTCAGCGTTTTCGTACTCTACTTATATGAACGCGACGAAAAACCAATAAATACATGAATGAATAAATAAATCCAAGCACAAATTCAAACAAACTTAAAACTAAAAGATTCTACTGCCATTAGATTGATCTTGAATTAAAAAATTTAGAAATAAATTATATTAAATTTGGAATTAAAACAAGTGAGAATGAGACCTCAAAATTTTAAACAGAGGAGAGAGGTTACTCTCACTCACAAGTGGGATCCATCGACATTATTTATTTTTTAAATTAATTTTCTATTAAAAAAGATCACTGAAGCTAACAAGTGGGTCCATGGAATTTTGAATTATTTCCTAAAAGAAAATGGCTTTACGGCTGACGGGTGGGACCGACATTATGCAAACAGTAGCACGAGGCTCACATGTCACTGGCTATGCTTCTTAAAGCTGGGTTTTAAAGGGTTCTTAACTAATTTGGACCCACACAATAGAGACTATCTAGCACTAAACAAAAGAAGGGGCCCACTAGTGAACGTGATAAACTAATGCTAAGGACCGTCATTTTGCTAATCAAGTTTAAACCTAATCTAAGCATGCACTATAGGGCTTCGTCTACCTTCGACGAGGAAAGCATGCCACATCACCGCATGAGGGGAGCCACGACAGCCGACGACGACCCTAAAATGGAATGCTGGGGCCAACCCACACCTAGGGGTGAGGATGGCATGGACCAAAATGGTTCATGCGGTGGCCGGCGGTAGGCAATGCGACGGCAGAAGGCTGAGCATGTCACCATAGCGCTACAAGGAGCTATAGCCCAATTCCTTACTACAGGAGCATCTACGGATGGAGAGGGACTCACCGGGAGCAATGGCGAGGCTCGGGGACGAGGAGGTTGGGCTGGGGTGGAGGACCCAAGTGGCACAAGGGGTAGCATAGCACTAGAGAATTACGAGTGATGGCCGAATTGGTGATGGGGATGACTTCATGGTGCCCTAGCGGTGCTCCAGGCGAAAGCAATTGAACGAAGATGCTCAAATTTGACGGGAGGCGGTGTTCACCGAGTTGGGGAAGGCGATCGCTCAAGCGAACTGCAAGAAAGAGAGGCAGATTAGGCACGGTGGGAGGGGGCACTACTATGAAAAAGGTCATCACAAACGGTTCAAAAACAACATCACGGGTAGTTTCGTGAGCCATCTGAGTTTATGGGTCAGTAATAATATGAGGTTATCACCAATAGTTTTTGGACCGTCTGTGATACGCACTATCATAGATGGTTATTAACTCATAACCGTCTGTGATAGTTGACTATCACAGATGGTTTATAGTAGAAACCGTCTGTGATATCTCATGAATCATAGATGGTTTTAACTAAAAACTATCTGTGATATTAAACTACCATAGACGGTTTATAGTTGAAACCGTCTGTGATTCATAAGATAACATAGATAGTTTCTACTACAAACCATCTGTGGTAATCTACCATAGACAGTTGTATGTTAATAATCATCTGTGATATACTTTTGTATTCCTAAATCTATTTCTGTTTGTTAGCTAGCCTCAGGAATGCTAGCCATGCTCTCTGAAACAAGTAGAAACACATCATACATTTCACATTCATTTCAAAAATAAGAACATCCATTTCACAAATCAATTAACTAAAATGAAATTAATTAACTGTCCATGAACAAATACACACATGTACAATTAAGCTCGGCCTGTTGTAGTTGGAGACAATTGATAAGTGATCACAGTGAACAAGCTTAAACAACCTAGTGAACCTAAGAGGGGAGGAAACGTAAGAGGGGAGGGAACCGTAGAGAGAGAGGGAACCACAAGAGAGGAGGAACCATAAGATCTACACAAACCCGAAACCCTAGCTAGGCATCCATCAATTTCATAATTTTAGATCCAAGCATCAAGAAAGAGAGGGGAGGGGACCGGATGGTGGATATCACCGGTAATGAAAGAGAGGTGGCTATAGTGTCACCTTTGTGTCATGACAGTGACACTGCATAAGACACTCTTACGACACTTACGACAAGAGTGTCTTGTGCAGTGAACCATGGTGTCACATCCGGAGGTGGAGGAGCTAGCTCACGGTGGTGTCATGGGGAGGAAGCGAGAATAAGCTAGAAGTGATGAACCAGGAGCAGCCAGTGGAACTCACACGTTCTTGGAGTGAAATTGTGGGAAAGGGACTGGGGGAGTAATAAGGGGCGAGAGGTGAGAGGAACCGATGTCTGCAGTTCGATTTGGAGAGAATGGACGAGTCAGATCGAAATTCTGGGGGAGATGCCATGGATCGCTGTTGTGGCATTATCACAGACAATTTGTTAGACGAACTGTCTATTATAATGGCACATATGAAAGATGGTTTAGTATACAAACCATTTATGACAATGGTACATATTAGAGATTGTTTGGTATACGAACCGTCTGTGATAGTTGCACATATCAGAGACAATTTGGTATATGAACCATCTGTGATAACGCTTAAAAATGTACGATATACTCCCACCTGTTAATATTACAATGCATGCGACCTTTAAACTTCCACATGGTTTTGGCTTTATATGCAGCGTGGTGTACAATTCCTTGATACCACAAACTCAATCTCTTCCAAACTATCCTCTCCCTCATCGTCTTCACCAGATTTTTCAATAATGGCATCTACTATTCTTTTGATCTCCTTCCTCTCATCTATCAATCATGAGTTGTTCGGCCACAACCTTACATAGACGACCAAAAACTTACGTCTTGAGCAACTCCTCCGCTCACGCCCTACTCTCCTTTCTCGAGTCTCTTCCATCTGTCTAGTGGACCTTGTCATCCACCGTTGATGGAGGTGTCTCTTTGCTGCTCAGGAAAGGGAAACCACCCTCAGCCTCATTCTTCTCTTCAATGTGTGCAAAGCGGAAGAAGTTGTTACGGCAGTGGAGAGACCAATGGATAACATTGCCGATCAAGTAGAAGCGGCCGATTCTGAGGAAGCTTGTCATGGCATCCTCTTTGAGATTATGGGCCATACAAATGATTTGCCTAGGCTAGAGGAGGAAGTGAAGAGGGAAGGGATAATCTTCACGACATTCGAAAACACAGTTGCTGATCCTCCAAATCCAAAAGTAGAAGAGGAAGCATATGAAGCCCAGAAGACCAAGACATGGGAATCTCTTTTGTAACAAATTTGACTTGAATTTGTCTTTTGTAAAAGTGACTGGTCACACTTATCTGTTCTAGATCAGTAGCTTCCATAGTTCATATGACTTACTTGTTGAACTCATAGTCTTGCTCGGGGTTAACATCGGGGATTTCTTGAACATCAATATCTAATCAATAAAAGTCAAGTAACACAAATAAGAGCTAAATAAATTTAAAAGAGAGAAAAATCATATATGTTTACAGATAACGAAATTTCATAATTTTAGAAAATTTTAGAGACAAAAAGACTCACTTTTGCAGTTCATATGCAAGTTGAGTATTTGAATTTGAATCGGGAGAAAATCCAGAAAGGAAAGAAAACTATGTGCACAAATTTACTTTAAAATTTTAAAATTTATTTCTATAGGAAAACAAAGATTTATTGTGTCACTAGGTTGATAGGTGGGGTCGAGTGCATGTGGACCAAGTCCACAGATGCCTTTACAACTGAGGATTCCAGCATGTCAGCAACACATAACATAAAATTAATTAAAATAAAATTTTGATTAATTAAACAACCAGTCCAACACATTAGCTTAACTAATTAATGCTAATCCAAACTTAATCTTATGGGCCCACCTAACAGAGAGAGTGAGAAAAAGTAGAGTAGAGCAGAGTAGCTTAGACTGAGCTCACTGGCAGTGATGTGGCGACGGTGCATGCTAAGTGACTAGCAAAATGGAGTGGCGAGACCGAGGCGAACCCAACAGTGGTGCTGGTGGCTGGTGTAATATCCCGAATTAAGAAAAAAATAAAAAGGGGGAGTGTGTTGGGTCGACCTTAGCCTAGCCGAGCACCCATATAAAGGGGGAGATAGGGCAAGTGCCCTAGCCAAGCAGCCACTCCGCCTCCATGTTGGCCCATGTGTGTTTGTTGCATGTTGCTCTACCACGCTCGTCGTCACCCTAGCCCCTTGGCCAACTCGTCTCACATTGTCGTCACACCAATCTCTACTGGTACCATTGCACCAGCCCATGCTACCACTAACCTGTATCGCCTTCTCTGTGTCAAGTTGCATTGTCAGTTGCTGATGTGAAACTAGAGGAGTAGAGGGAGGAACGAGGTGGATCTATCCAGGAAGGAAGAAGAAGGAAAGAAGGGAGAAGAGGGCTGGCCAAGGATAAGAAGAGAAAGAGGGAAGAAGAAGGCAAGAGCCCGATTGAGAAGAGGAGAAGGAATGAAGGAGAAGCAGAGGGGTAGAGGGAGAGAGGAGGAGGCTGAGTTGATGCCAGATCCATCCAAGATGAGGAAGAAGGTGCACCAATCTAGCTATCCACTGCTCATTGATCAAAAGTTAATGAAATGTGGATTTAGACAATGATATATAGAAGTTGATGTTTACTGTTTCCTGAGTTTTGTACTCATGCTTGCTTTGTTGCTAATTTTAGGTGACCATTGAGGGTGTCACGCATCGGCAGTGGGAGTAACACTTCTGCACTACATCCAATGATAATGATCTAGAATATCACCCCTACTCACCTTAATATTATCTTAGTAAACTAGCTCTTAATTTGGTACTTAGTCAATAGAGCTCTCAAAAACTAATGATGAACTTTAGAATGCTTTTATAGTAATGTATGTTCCTTAGTGAAATTATATTTTCAAGTTTAACTATGCTCCCAGATACATGGTTCTAGGCATTGTCCAGCACGGGGTCCCGAGCGTTCTCATGAGCTCCCAAGTGTTATTGGATGTGAGGTCCCAAGAAAAAGTTATTGAACTTTAGTATTAATGGATGTAATTTAGAGTCATATAGAGTAGTGGTAGCATTTTGGGATTAAACGTTGGACCAGGGTGTTACAGCCAAAGAGGTGGATGGTGGTGCTACGCGGCGGGCAAGCTCAACCAGTGGTAGTGTTGGTGCGTCAGAGTAGGAAGTGCGAGCCAGGTCATAGCGCAAGATAGAGGGGGTCAAGGTGATGCTACGGTAGCTGGCGTGGGAACAAATGGTCATCTATACAGGAGGGAGCGATAGGGAAGACTCAGCTACACACGCTAAACTTCAAAAATAATGAGTGCATTAACAAGAGGGGGCTACAAAGAGCTCATCGTAGTGGTCCACAATGATAGATAGGGTCTGAGGTGTCCTAGTGACAACAAGCAAAGGTGGTGATGGAGAGGTTCATAGTGGCAACACGCAACGGTGAGAGAGAAGTTACAAGGAGCCACGCATTAGATTACATGCATGTTGAGGATGGTTCAAAAGCAAAGAATAGATGAGGAGCTCACTGGAGGGACGATAATGGTGCACGACAACTCAAAACAAGGAACATGCGTAGATCCTAGGATTCATTACAGGTTGATCGCATCAAGTGAGGGGTTTGCATAAGTGGGAGATGGAACGTAACATGACATGACTGGTTCAAGGCCAAACTCACTAAAATGAAGAGAAGGTAATGACTTGGATCGGACATACTTGCTGACAAGAAAGAAGACAACCTAGCTTTAACGGCACAAATGCGTTGAGGAAGGGAGCTCACCATGGAAGGAATGCAGAGGTGGCGTGTTCACCGGTGTCAAAGAAGATGACGCCAGTCCTAGCAAACCACAAGACGAAGATCTTTGGGTCCTGGCAAGGAAACTAGAATGGTGAGCTAGAGGAGATGATGTGCACGATCCGGCTTATGCATGTTGAGAAATACGAGTGAGCATCTCTCATTCCCTCCATGCATGGGACTAGCGCAAAGTGGGAGATGCGATGTAATAGCCCAAAAATTGTAATTTTGTTGAATCATGCTTAGTAATAATAATTGCATTTCTGGGTTTTTTTGCATTTTTGGCCACATAATTAATTTTTCCTTATTAGAAGCGATAGTGTTTGAATTTTTGAGAAAAAATTAAAAGCTAGAAAATTTTTGATAATAATTTTAGTAAAAACATGATAGTAGCAAGAGACTTCCCAAAAAATTTCAAAATTTTTGGACTCCATTTTCTATGCTTAAAAATTCCTCAAACCTCTCAGCCATCTCAAAAATTCAAAATCAATTTCTTTTTCCCACCCTTATTTTGGGCCAAATCTAGCCATGCCCACCTTCACTCGCCCATGCTCAATGCATTTCTAACCCAACTATGGCCCATATCCAGGTCATCCCTGCCAGCCTTCCTTTTCTCGTTGACGCACCAGGCCAGCGCGTCACGTGCCTTCGTCTACCTCGCGCATGTGTGTGTGGAGAGAGTGCTCCATGCCATTGAGCTCTCCCTTATCCCACTATGCGCTGGACCTATGACCCACACTAGAGGCCTTGGTCTTCACCTCGCCACCTTGGACTCACTGCTCATGCTTGTTCGCTCTCCACGGCGCGTAGTCGGCGCCATTGCCTGCACCCACCCACCATTTCAACCAAGCCACCCTGGTTTTGAATGCTTCACACAACTGTCAACTCTGTCTCACCCTGTCCCATCATTGTAGCACCTCTTTATGCTGCTTTGTCACCTCCTATTGTCCGAAACGGTGGAGAGCGACAGGGCACTCACAAATTGCTACCACGCTCTCATTTTGTCACCACCATCTCACTCCTTTCTTATGGTACTTAAGCCATCCTTCCATGTCTTTTTACTCTAGCTCACTACTTTCATTCATTCCCATAAGAATTAGAGCCATTCGTGCTTTGGTTCACTAGGAATGTGAGGCATCTTTCATGGCTCTGGTGAGCCAGCCTCTGCACTGCCTCATCTCCAATAAGCTTTGCCATTTCCTTCCGCACCTTTACATGTCCCATTCTGCCATGAGGAGAACCCCACAAGCTATAGCTCCTTCTACGTAGTGTAACACGAGATCGCTATCTTCTTCCTTAGCTCTGGCCATCACCACCATTTTTGTCGATTCTTATAGTCCAGTGAGCTTCTAGTCGATTCCTTGCTTTGAAACACCCTTAGCATGCATGCAAGATAATGCATGGCTCCTTCTAGCTTCACCACCAACTAGCTCACTAAGGCCATGAACCCCTCCACCACCGCCTTTGCTCGTCGTCACCGAGACACCATAGACCACCAATGTCACTGCCTCTTGCTTTTGCGCTCACTACTACAAAAGAGGCTATACTGAATGGCTACATCACAGACGGTTTATACGGAACCATCTGTGCTTATACTATCACAGACAGTTTATACTAGCAACCGTCTATGATATTTTCATAGACGGTTATTAACACAAACCGTCTGTCATAATTGAGACATCACAGATGGTTTATGTTAATAACCGTCTGTGAAAGTTGCGGACATCACATACGGTTCCTGTAAAAAACCGTCTTTAATATTGTGGACATCATAGACAGTTCTTATAACAAACCATCTGTGATATTGCAGACATCACAGATGGTTTGTATGAATAACCATCTGTGAATTATCACAGACGGTTATTAATATGAATGGTCTGTGATATTGCGGACATCACAGATGGTTCGTATAACAAACCGTCTCTGATAATGACACATCACCAATCCATGGCGTATCCCCCAGGATTCGATCTCACCCGTCCATTCTCTCCACATCAAATGGCAGGCATCAGTTCCTCCCACCGCTTGGCCCTTATTAATTACTCCCCATCTACCTTTCCATCGGCAGTCATACGTGAGTTCATCCACCAGCTAGCTTCCTGCATCCTCCCCTCGACGACATCGACTACCACCGTGAGCTAATGCCTCCGTTGTGACACCACGGTCAACTGCATAACACACTTTTGTTATAAGTGTCGTAAGAGTGTCTAATGCAGTCTCACCGTTGTGCCACAAAGGTGGTGCAATTGCCATCCGATGCATCTAGCTTGTTCCTCGACGAAGCCGACTACCGCTTTGAGCTAGCGCCTCCGTTGTCACACCACGGTTGACTGCACAACACACATTTGTCGTAAGTGTCATAAGAGTGTCTTGTGTAGTCTCACCGTCGTGCCACAAAGGTGGCGCTACCGCCGCCTCTCCATTGCCATTAATATCCGGCCACCATCCGATGCATCTAGCTTCTATTGTCTGCTAGGATCTCTACTTTTAATATATTTTTGTCATGTTAAAGAGTTGGGTTCGTTATCTTCTTATGCTGTAATGGTGGATTCTAATCTTAATGGAAATGAAATGTGCCAATGTGTTTGCCACTGTATTTGCTTGTTTTCAAAGGGCATAGGTAACATTATTTCTTGAGGCTAGCCAAAAAGCAGAAAAAAATTTAGGTATAGAATGAACTATCAAAGACGGTTTGTGCTATAAACCATCTATGAAGGACTATCAATGACGGTTCTACATACCAACTGTCTGTGATACTCTCTAATCATAGACAGTTGGTAACTACAACCGTCTGTGATGTGTGGGTATCATAGACGGTTTTTGGTTTGATCTGTCTGTGATAGTGTTCTTCACAGACGGTTCTAGTTACAAACCGTCTATGTTGCCTTTATCACAGACGGCTCACAAATCATCTATGATAACCTCCGATTATCACTAACACATAAATACATGCGGTTCAGAAAACCATCTGTGATGACAGTTCCGAACCATCTGTGATGACCCTTTTTGTAGTAGTGGGACATTGGATTTGAAGCTTTGCATGCGTAGTTGAGTCATACCTATTATCATCCATAGAGCTGCTGCAACTGCATGTCATTGTGCCCTCTACCATAACATCACCCAACTACGTTTTGCTCTAGCTACAACCTAGCTCGCTCCCTTCACTCTTGTGTGCCAATGCCATCACATGGTAGAGGCTCCCTTGCCACTTCCCACCACTATGATGCCACCTTTGACAACCTCTCTATCCAACATCACCAAAAAAGGATCGCCTCGACTTCACCGCTCCATTTTGTTAGTCCCCAAGGCTGTTCCATCACAGCGTCACTACCGACAAGCTTTCGGCCAAAGCTGCTCTGCTGTGCATTGCTCTGCTTTCCCTCTTTATCAAGTGGGCTCACGACGATGGCAGTAATCAAGGATAGTTAGTCGCTGATGTGTGGGACTAGCCAGTTAATTAATCAAAATTTTAATTTAATTAAGTTCTAAGTTATGTGTCACCAACATAAGGGGCCCTTGGTCTGTAAACGCGTCTGTGCACTCTGTCCACATGCACTTGACCCCACCTATCAGCCTAATGATTCAATAAGCCCTTGTTTTTCTTTAGAAATAAAATTGAAAATTAAAAAGAAATACTTGCACAGTGTTTTCCTTCCCTTTTTCAGATTTTATTTCCCAAACCGAATTCAAATTCCCATAAATTTTCATTTGAACTCCAAATTGAGTGAAACTTATTTCTAGATTTTCATAACCTACAAAAAAATTGGATTTCCCTATGTTTGTATTCTTTTGGTTCTTATTTGTGCTATTTAGTGATATGCATGTAGACACTGACATCCCGAAAACTCTCATCGACGAGCTAAAGAAAGAACCACTGTTCAATGACCAAGGCAAGTACCCCCTTTGACCATGTTGATCTCATATTTTCACTATTATGTATGTTGTGTTCAAAATTATTATGCATGCACATATTTCGGTAAAGTTGCTATGTTGGAAAAAGGATGGTAGTCATGCATAGTGTTACTACCCACTGCTTGATAAATTGATATCTCACTATTGTCACCAGGGTATTACTATCCATTGCTTGTATAATTAATTATGGAATTGTAGATCATGTGAATTAGCAGATGCTTAGCCAAGCAAAACTGTACTTGTTGTGTTAGGATGGAAAGTTATCGATTTGTTAAAAAAATGAGAAGCAAATTTGAAATGGCCCAGAGGTGGTACCTCTACTATCTTGGTTAGTAAATAAACTTGAAAACATGTTTGGAACTTGGACGAGTGGTTTTATAGACCAGTGCAGTTGCACAAGATTATGGTTGGTGGTTGTCTAGCCTCGGTCGCTAAGGACTGAGTCTATAGTGTAGTTATACCCAAGATATTAGTGCAAACCACATGTGCATTTTATGAATAGACCCTAGCAAAATAAGTTGTCATGTTCTGGACATAAACCATAGGTGGTAGTTGATAGGTTGATCTGTTGGCCAGTGTGGGCATGGTAGAGTCTCTCCATGTCCGTAGGGGCTTAACAAGGACCGCTAAGCTTACCAACACAAAGTATGAGTTCTTAGGATTTTGGAGAGCTCTCTATATCTTAAAAAGGTGCACGATTTATTGTTAGAACCGGTAATGCAAAGGCTTTGTTATGAACTCTCAAATTGGATACCAATGGTATCACGTGACGTGTTTTGACATGGTGGGATATTTATGTCATGTGGGATAAGTTGTACGACCTTGGTAGAGTGTAAATCTATTTGAACAACCATGTTTCCAGTCGCGGACAACTTGGTGAATCTTCCACCCTAGCAGTTTTATGTTTTGCAAGTGGTTGCGAATGCATAGACAGGGATTCCTTGCATAGGTTGTACGGCGAAAGGGTTTCACCATTGTTTTAAATTATATGGTAGCAAGTCACTAGTCTAGATATGTTATTTATTCTCTAGTATTATTTGCTTGCCAAATTCAAATGCTCTTACAACTTGCGATTACAATCTACACTCATTATTGCAAATGAAAGTTTGCTTGGTGCAAAAATAGAAAAACTTGGTAGGATAGCCGTCTTTCTTGACATAGCCTTGCATACTACATAACCATTGCTATACAGTCTTGTGAAGTATGATTTCATACCCATGATTTCTTGTTGAACATATTTAGATGATATGGAGAAGACCTATCGTATGGTTACTTTTACACCGCAAGTTTTGGCGATGATGATGCCAATATTTAAGGTTCAATTCTAGTTAGTTGCCTATGGTTGGGCTGAGGCATACTAGCTAGTTTTTGCCGCTATCTTTATTTCCAATTCAACTTTATATCATGTGAATTATTTGGCTAGCCGGCCCTTCATTGTAAATTAAACTAGCGCTTATAACTTAATTTTCATTATTAATTATATCATGCTACTCTATTCATTTAATCGTGTTTGGCTCCAACTCCTTACTACCAAATAAAAATGTTATGAAGTCGTTGAGATAATGCTGAAAAAAATACTCCAGGGCAACCACCTATATGGTGTCCAGGTAATGCCCAGTTGTAGTTGTGATAGTTCATCAAAGCCTTTCATATTAGCTTTTAACTTTGTTTATGAATAGTAATAGCTTATAGAGAAGCTTATAGAGAGGGACACTCACGGTGATTTTAACCGATATAAATGAAGTTACAACATTGTGTACTATAATTGACTAATAGCATCTTGAAAAATCAATCCATTTAAATGATAGATATTATAGAAAAATATTTACTATAGAAAAATACGGGAGCCTCCTATGACCACGAAAGAATATGAGCCGACTGCATACATAAAGCTCAAAAGTAGATGTAGTACCCACGAAAAGAGATAGTTCAATTATGACAGGAATACTTTCTCCTCGTGGGATCCGTGCGATATATCTTTTGCAACATTGGACTACATGAAAACAATATTATTATATTCGTCCTGCAAAATACTTTTAAAAATGTGAATTTTATTTTTCTTGTGCACTGTGATAAAAAAGAAAGACAGATTTACATTTGAAACCATGAAAAGTTACAAACATGTAATATTAAATCCTGGCCTCTTGGTGGGGTGGTAGAGTTGTGCCTGAGGGTTCAATCCTGATGTCTAACTATTATGCACATGCAGTGCACTTCAGTAGGGATTTTGTGAGATCGCGAATTTATCTCCAACCTCTATTTGTCAAGGCGTGTGCTTTGGAAGTGTATTCACTTGTGTGTGTGGTGTGTCTTCATGGTGGGGTGTGTGCGTGTGGTTCTTCCTGCTTGTAATTGTAAAAGAAAACTTATATTTGTAGACCGAAGAATTAGTTTATAAAGTAATAAAGTATGTCTCACGGCCTCAGTAGAAAATTAAGGAAATATATCCTAGCTGACTAACTGCACAGTCTGGCAAGATCTTGTTGTCAGAAAACAATTTGGCAAAATCATAAATTGGATATGAATTTTAGGTATGAGTTTTTCTCTCCATCTAAGCTACAATCTGACTCCAGCAAATTAATCTAAGGTATGGTATCAGTGTATAGATAAAATAATTTTTAACATATATGAATTTAACTTAAACAAAAACCCCACTTCAAAGAATTAAATTGCAGCATGTCTAGTTTGTAAAAATCCTTGTTTAACAACTGGAAATCGCAAGGAACATATATTCATTGGACATTACCGTGAACCGTGGGCATCTGATTTATTCAATACTAGTACAATGCTACATGCAAGAACACAAGAAAAACATGATAGTTGAAAATGAAAGATAGATTTATGCAAGACAACTACCACGTACAATATCCAACTTATATTACACACATAACACAACTAACTTATTGTAGAAATTGCTAATATGATGCTTAGTTCCTTCATGGATCATCAAGTTGGTGCCCAGGACATGGTGATCATTCGGTATTAGTTCATCGTTATGGTTTGTTCAGCTGGTTGTTGTGGATGATCCTTCGGTACTGATCGACTGATATATCATGGTGAGAGTCTGTGGTAGTGGCTGTAGCAGCGCCTCCAGTATCAGCGTTTGTTCTTTCGGCATTATTGCTCACAGCTCCTGCGTTGGAGGTGCTAGTTGCCTGTACTGATAAACCGCTAAGTGATGGAGTCATTCCGCTAACAGCCAGTTTGTGTTCTTCTTTCAGTCCTTTGCGTGAGAAAGCCACTTCGTTCTGGTTTGCTCCACCCTCCACAACAGCGTAAGAGAACAGAATTACCAAGCTAAGTACTAGGAGAACGGTGTGTTTCATCGCCATTTTTTCGCTGAATGAATTTACATAATTTTCATAAGATTTATCTGATAGAATAGTGTTCAAAATAAAGGGTAGAATACTGTAAAATAAGTTACTTAACGCATCTAAACAAAACTATGATACAAGAATATCAACAAAAGAATCAAACTAGACAGGATGGAGGATTATAAGCACTTAGAAACATTCAAATGCATAGAAGTGTTAAAAGATATACAGATGGGAACTACAAAGAAGTTATTATGACTATGCCAAATAAAGACAATGATCAGTCAACAAGTGTAGCAAATTTTGACTGGACTTTAAGGGAACAATAAACCTTTTAGCTCCAACAAAATAAATTTTAGCATGTTGGTTCATAGTTATAGACAAGTATAATTGCGTTGTCTTATCTTTCAAAATAATTGAACAGCATGTGTAATGAATGACCCTGTTTCACGTAGTGTGCTAGGGGAAATATTTATTAATTGATTATTATAATAAATCCCTTTTGCAACACAAGACTAAGTCGAATACATTGAAAAAATTGAAATAGCTATCAGTCTAGACCAATGATTTTCAAATTCATTATGCTCATCTTTCCGTGTCAAAACCATGAACAACTCTTCTTAGTTTTCACAAACACGCATATTGCAGTGTTTCTAATCAAAAGTAAGTATTTGTTAATGGTTTTTTCTTGTCTACATCTTCTATCTCATTACAAATAAATCTAATTACAAGACAGTCACAAGAATCTGGATGCTTTCTAAAGTTAAAGTCCAGTGGGAATTAAACCTATATGGAAACTAAATTATTTAAAACTTATTAAGTAACCTAGACTACACTGCTAATATATAACAAAGGCATCATATCAGACATGGGAAGAAGATTATGAACACTTACATATAGCAAGCAACTCCCAGGTAGCAAGTATATATATGTGAGAAGGAGGGGTTAACACACACACACACATATATATAGGAGAAAGACTCATCGGTATGACCTAATGATAAAGATATATTCATCTCGCATATAGGATAGTGGATGTTGGCCACATGCAATTTAAACAAATAAGAATCGTAAAGCATCGATCAAATAATTTTGACACGTCCGACACGCACTAAAATGGCTGAAATAATTTGCCGCCAATAACAAGAAAATGACTGAATGGCACACTTACCGAACACCACTTTGGATGGCCGGAGTTATCAAGAAATTTCTTAAATTCATCATATGGGTTATGTTTTTTGTATAGGTAAAATTATTCAAAAATAGTTAAGTTTCTGGTTATTCTAAACCATATATGTATGATTGATTAACTATTTTGCCAAAAAGATG
Source organism: Bonia amplexicaulis (assembly GCA_036346245.1). NCBI lineage: Eukaryota > Viridiplantae > Streptophyta > Magnoliopsida > Poales > Poaceae > Bonia > Bonia amplexicaulis. Next base: position 1,596 of record JAYGGG010000320.1, on the reverse strand, counting down.
AACAAATCATCATAGTTTTTACAAACCTAGTTAGCTATATGTTTTGTGCTGTTACTCAAAGGTATTTGTTGTTGTCCATTATTCATCTCCTGAAGAAAAATCAATGGCTGATTCTACTCCACTGAATGATCATGATTTGCCAACATAGTCTAGGAGTAGATCCCCAGTCCTAGTCTGTACCTTTTCCTTATCAACTTTAGTCAAATATTGCAGAACAGCATGATTCCAAAATCTAATGTTTCTAGCATCTTCCATACTAAAACTTACTTATAACATTAATACCAGAGTATATGTCATGAAATTGTACCAAAATGAACATTACTTGTGGATGTCAACAAAGCCTTCTAGCTACACAAACTTTTAATTGTTTTCTAGTATCAAATTGATGTTTGGATACCAATTAACAAATGGGAAATGTTTTTTATCAACTGAGAACCCATAAATAATCTGATATTGTTACCTCGTGATAGCTAGATCGACACACAGCTAAGCATAAAATACGCCGTCATTCTTACTTATATACTTATATGTACATCTATATCTATACTTTCTGGGATATTTGACATAGATATACAGCACCTTGTCAAAATTCTTCTCAATAGCTAACTTTAGGAAGTTAACTTTGACATAGATATTCCATTTATTTATATACGATGATACAGAATGAAATGAACTCCATTTTTGTCAAATTTCCCAAAACAAAAGAATTTTCGTTTTTCTTTGGATCTTTTGATTCTTCAAGCTATTCTCCTCAAATCTCAAAGAACTTTGGTCCTAATCCTTGCCAGCTCAGCCGGTCATGGGAGAGAGAGAGAGTTGGACTCTGTTGTCCGAAAATTGCCACCGCCATGCGTGTTCTGCCGCCGCCTCACGCATCTTGCGTGACCTCTCTCCCCTGCGTCCGTTTCGCCAGCTCACCCGAGGGACGGCCACCCCAGGCCTTTGTCCGGCCGTGCCAGCCCTGCGGCCGAGCCGCCGTGTCCTCCTTTTGCCGCCGCCCGGCCACTCCGCGCATGCCACCGCTTCACCGAAGCTTCCCGAATGCGCCACCTCTCCCGAGCGGACAGGCTTCTTTGCAGCCTTCTCCCCACCGCCATGGCAACCCTAGCCACACCCGAGACGTGGCACACCGCCAGCCGCCAATGTCGCCACCTCTACCTCTTCTTTTTCCGGCCATCTCAATCCAAACCGCCATACTTCGCCTATATGAGCAATTGGCCTCTTCTCGGCGCACTAGCCAACTCCACGAAGCCACCAACACATCCTATTGAACCCTAGCCGCCCCCATTGCCGGTAATCACCGAAATTCCCCATTCTTAGCCCTAGAGCAATGTCGGTCCTTCGCTCCTTTGTTCTTCGATTGCTTTACCACATCATCCCCGAACCCTAGGGTCATGCCCCAACCGCCGCCTACCTTCCCGGCCTCTACCTCCCCGCACCCGAAGCCGTTTCTCGGTGAAGCCGCCACCGTGGCCCCGCCGGACCCCTCGGCCCAAACCGCCACCCTCTAGTCTTCCCTACTTTCCTATTGCCCAAGAACCGCCAATTTCTCCGATTAAGCCCTCTCCTCTCTATTGCAAAATCGGCGCGGGAAGA